>JAPFFP010000070.1:26201312-26248901 GCA_026153255.1 Solanum medicagineum
TACGGGGGATGGGTGGCCAAAGGGAGGGTGGGGGGAGGTGAATATATATATGCAAAAAAAAAAAAAATAGATAATGAAATAAAAAATAAATCATTTTCTTTTTTGTTTTTTTATAATTTATTATTTTAATATTTTTCTTATTTATATGTCAAATGTCATCTTTCTCAGACTCCACTTGTGGGATTCCACTGGGTATGTTGTTGTTGTATATGCCAAATGTCATCTTTTAATTTGTCACTTTGTCATGTCAGCGCAAGTAAACTACACACATTTTACATTTTTCGCCAAATCAACATTTTGTGGTAATAGGTACATATTTTGAATAGTTTAGGTGTTCAATAGGAATTAGTCTTAGTTGAGGTGTTCAAGTGAAAACTACGAACAAATTTAAATGTCTATCAGTGACTTAAGCCAAAAGTCCCTCTTGTTGAAGAAGTTCCCCATTTTTCAAGTCGAATAAATAGGTTTCCTTACTTTCTGCTTTCTAGACTAAAATCAACCCATGGCATGTAAAGTTACATAAAACCTACATTTACTTTACCATATTTTTTTTAATGATAACAAAATCCATAATTATAAATTTTTATTTCTAAGTAAATAACTCGCAAATTATATAGGAGAGATAATCCATACCAGACTGAAGCTCGATCGAAAAAGCAAAGAGTCTCAAACTTGAGACCTCCAACATGGAAATTTCAAGCCCAATCCACCGGGCCACCCTGAAGGTACAATTATATTCTTACCTATATATAATTATTTATTTCGTAGAAAAATAGTATTTCCTCCATCCTATTTTTTGACTTTGCATGATGTTTAAGAATTTTTTTTTTTGAAACTTGTGATCTAAAATCGTTCTTAGATATTTGTGTGGTTGAGAATAAATCATTTCATTAAGGATAAAAGAGAAATTTTAAAGTTAAATTATTTTGAACTAGAATAACATGACATTCTTTTTAGGACAAACCAAAAAGAAAAACATGTTATATAAAATGGGACAACAAGAGTATACCACACAACAACCAAGAGGTTTATACCTTCAACAACTAGCTTGGTCTCTTCTTCACATATGATATCCTATATAAGCATGAGTTACATAAGCATATTTTACTTAAATATTGATCATACATGACATATTGTATATATCGTGCATTTCGATTATGATATCTACTTTTTATTGTATTATATTCTACATATTTATTACATTCAAATGTGCAATTTAGTGTGTTTCGTACACGTCAAACTGAGCACGTACACGTCGAACCCTTTCTTTTTGGAAAGAATAACTCATCATTTTTTTCAATCATTTCAGATACTTGAATCTCCCTTCATTCCAAGTCAATTTAGTGAAGTCAATACTTCAGGTCTTCAACTACTGCATGAAAGTCAACGTTTATTACAATAATAATAACCTTCTTACTTTTTCTCCTGTGTTTTAATTTTCAAATAACACAATCTTATAACCCCACATTATATAGATTATAGTCAATGTCACTTGATTATATATTGCCTTCGCTATATGACACGAATAAACAACAATATCATATTCAATAAATTTTTTAAAGAAATTTGAAGATGATAAGATATGCACATACATTAATCTTACTTAATTTTATGGAATACAAAAAAAAACTATTTTTGATATATTATCGATTTTTGTTTTAAAAAAGTGCATTATATTATAATAATAACAATCAAAATTGAATATTTTCTCCCATTTGAATCAATGGGCAAAATCGCATTTGTACAGATGTATCTGAGTCGACGTGACAATTAAGATAGAATTTGGTTGATATAATTTTATTAGTCATATAATGACAAATAATAATAATTTAGTATGATAAATTATATAAATTTTCAGTGATTATATTTCTTCATTTAAATATATCTCAAATTAATATTATTCAAAATAATAACAATAGTACTAGAATTTTTTTAGTTTGTACTGTCGTAAAAATCTTCAAAAAAAAATTAAAAGACTAATGCATTGTTGGGTATAAAAACAGAGTCCATGTAATTACTATCCGAGAAAGACAAAGAAATATACGATAATAATATATTCGCTATATGATTTATGGGGATATATGAAATTAGAATCGTCAACTAAATTTTTATATGATTTTAAAATATTTTAACTTATTAATTATTGTAATTTATAGTATTTTATATATAAATTTCAAAGAATCTATATCATTCTATCTTAATTTATATGAGCACTAGTGAAATTTTGAGGATCAACCAATTTTTCGATATGTTTTAAAAAATATTTTAAGTTATTATTATTATGATTTATAATATTAACTTTTTAAAATAATTTTTAAATATATAATATGCTTAAAAGAAAAGTAAGGCAAACAAGTTGAAGTGGAGAAGTAACTACATATAAATAGAAGAAATTGAAGTAGCAGGGCAAATCGAATGATATTCTAATTGATTCTAAGCAACGGATATATGTTACTTCATTTGTCTCATATGTGTCTATCTTTTGTTTTTAAAATAGTTTAAGTTAATTATCGTGATTTACAATTTTTTTTTAATGTAATTTAAAAATAATTTATGTTACTCTATCTGTCCCAATTTACTTGGTACATATGAAATTTCGAAAGTATATCAAAATTATAATATTTTTTTCAAAATATTTTAATAATCTCTCTACCGCTATGAAGTTGGGATTTTACTATTGTTGTTTGTTATTATTATTATTTTTAAATATTCTAAATAATTAATTATTATTATTTGTAATATAATATTTTTTGTAATTTAAATATATAACATACTAAAAAGGATTAAGCAGCCAACTTGACCCCAGTCTCCTCACACCTCAATTATAATATAGAGTAACCAAAAGAAAATAATAAGGGAATTTATTCAACAAAATATGAAATAATTTATGAAAATTTGTTCATTTCATAGGAAACATCCCATTAAAATTTTAAACGATGAATAGCTTGACAAATTTTATTTATTTAGAATTTCAGAAGTTTTTTTTTCTAATTCAAACCCATATTATTAGAGTTGGGAGAGGAAAATACTTGACATGAAAGGATAATTCAAATACTCTTTGGCATACTACTCGCATTACGTATAAGAATGAATGTTTTCATTTTTTGGCATTTTTCTGCTGGAAATGCGTAGACTTTTTGTATACGCATCCGTACATCCTGGAAAAGTATTAAGAGGTCATGACAGCCAGTCACCAAGCCACATCTAGGTTTACGATATTTAATTTAACATCTTCTCAAAATATTATAATATTATATTATAAAATATTATATAAAATATATATATAAAAAATTATTTTTCATATATTCGTGTCAGTTATTCATCACTAAGACAAAAAGAAAAGAGCTCAACACATATGCTCAATGGGAAAATACTTCAGTCTCCTCCCACCTTTCTTACACCGAGTTCTAGCTCCATCATACATGTCTTTATTACTTTAATATACATCATTGAAATAGCTTTTGCCTGTAAGACACCTCCACAGAGTATCCCTTGGAATTTTATCATTGGTCCTCTCAAGATCATATGAATACTATATGAATATCCGTCTTTCTTTTCTTATATTTCTCCATTACTCTCCGAACAAGATGAAATTACTTGTACAGTCGATTGTCGCAGTATGAATCCAAATTGATTCACGAAAATACACTCCTTTTCTCTCCCTCATCTCTATCACTCTCTCATTTGATAGTGTGGCTTGGCAACTTGATTATCCTATAATTATTACAATTTTGAATATCACCTTTCATATTCCTCCTCCATTCCTTGCCACCTTAACAATTTTCAGAATAACATTAAGCAACTTAGTCAACTACTACATATCATTTTTAGTTGTGCTCTTTCAAAAATTCATCGAAATTACATTAGGTCCGAATGCTCATCCTACTAATATAGCGTCTCATCTTTTCAACCTTGAATATACTCGCAGTAACAAAAATTTCAATGACTATTAGAATACATCGAGATATGTTGTTGTTATATATAATATAAATACATTTTAGATTAAAATTTGACTTCTCCCTGCCGCGGCCGGCCTGGTCACCGGTCTCGTTCAATCTAGGCTCTAATAACCTTTATATAAGTATTCAACACGCATCTTAATTACTACTCAAATTTTTATTTGTAAAAAGAAAAGTGCTTTTAAACTTTCTCACAACTGGATGCATTCTTCCTTGGTGTTTCTACTTTCTATGGGATTCCTCTCCAGTTGGTGCAGTTGTTTCGAGAAACGACTGAAACGCCGCGGCGGAGACGAAGCCGATGACAAGGGAGAAGAGTCGTTTGATTTGTTCTATGAGCTCCGTGCTTTGCAAATTGCTACTAACTTCTTCTCCGATCTTAATCAGCTTGGTCACGGAGGGTTTGGACCTGTTTACAAGGTACATACGGCTCACCCAATTTTGATTTTGCTTTCTCTTAGGGAACAAGTAACCATAGTTCATTTCTATGCCGAAAAGCTACTCGAATTTCACTTCGTTTGGCATCAATTAAAGTTGCTGTCATGGAACCTAGGTTCGAGCAGTATAAACAACCTCTTGTTTCGTGCCTTTCTCTCTGGAGATAACGGTAGCTTAGTGCACACTGCCCTAAAAAAGTAATAATCCCAATTAGGCACTGAACAGAGTATTCAATTAGGGGAATAATTGGTTGCATAATTGTTACATTTCGCATTTGTAATCCTAGTGTGACTCCGATTCTCCTATTCGTGAATCCCTATATTCTCATTTTGTTCTACTAATGTTTGTATTTAATAGTTTTGAGACTATAGAAGCAGCACGATGGAAGATTTTTCTTTTTCGCGTTTAGAAAATACCATGCGAGGTTTACTTATTGTTATCTATTGAGATTTGAGAACATATATTTAAATTTTATACAAGTATAATGTTATATTCGTTTTTCTTATTAAAATGTTACTAAAGTGCTGTATAATATATAAGCTTTCCTCTTAAGGTTGTTGTTTATTTTAGAAGTTAGAACATCTGTCTTGAGTTATGCTATGCAAATTCAACATGTAGTTCCATCACGGATTCACTGAACCTGTAAGATAGTATTCATTAATAACTGACAATTTTTCATACATCAGAAAGCATTCTAATCTCATCAGTTCGAAAAACAAAAAATTTTAAAATTCCAAAACTCCAATTAATAATTGACAACTTCACATGGTTGTTATAGTTATTTAGTTCAATGAAGAGATCCGGAGTCTATCGTGATTTTGTTTTTGTTAACTTTCTTCATAGGGACTGATGCCAAATGGTCAGGAAATTGCTGTAAAGAAGTTATCTGTAGATTCAAGACAGGGATTAAAAGAATTCACCAATGAGGTGAAACTATTATTGAAAATTCAGCACAAAAATCTGGTCATTTTGTTCGGATGTTGCATAGAAGGACCTGCAAAGATGCTTGTTTATGAGTATCTGCCAAATAAAAGCCTTGACTGCTTCCTCTTCGGTAAAATAGACAATCATGATGTCAAGAATTTTTTATGCTATCATTCAGGAAAAACTAATGAAGTGTGATTTTTCAGCCAAGGAGAAGTCTCCATCTTTGGATTGGACAAAGAGATTCCAAATAGTTATTGGTATTGCAAGAGGTCTTCTCTATTTGCATGAAGAAGCCCCTGTAAGAATCATACATAGAGACATTAAGGCTGGTAATATATTGCTGGATGAGCAATTAAATCCAAAGATCTCAGACTTCGGTCTGGCTAGGCTGTTTCCCGAGGACGGCACTCATGTAAATACATTTAAAATCTCTGGTACATAGTGAGTATTGCTTTCTTTCCTTGTATTGTTTTTGAACACCAAAAGGAAATAAGGGATTCCTCGGCTGCCATTCCTGCTCCCTTGTACTTTCAGAGCTGGCTCCCCGTTATACTAATTGGCATCTGAGCTGCTTCTACTGAATGCAGTGGTTATATGGCTCCGGAGTATGCATTGCATGGTTATTTATCTGTGAAAGCAGATGTGTTTAGCTTTGGTGTTCTGGTCTTGGAAATCGTGAGTGGAAGGAAGAACTGTGATGGACGGCTTGGTCCTCGAAAGGCTGACCTCTTAAGCTATGTAAGTTCCAGTCCAAAAACTTCAACAATATGAGTTTTTAAGCATGTGTATAGTTTTGCATTGTTTGTGAATATATTTTATACTTGAATGTCACTGATACTAAGATGACGTGGCTTGGAATCAGATATGCAAACCTTTTTAACAAAAATACTAACTTCTTGTTATGGACATTCCTCTAAAGCAGTGTCTCTTAGAGCACAGTTTGTCCACCAACTAAATCGATTCTCATCCAGTGGCGTGCATTATCAGGGAAAAAATTCCTGAAACCAGCAAACATTTCATGTTTCATTCTTAAGAAGGAAAAAGTATGGAACGAAGTTTGATATTTTACAATCCACTTTCTGCTGACTTGCTTTTGACAAATTTACTCCTTCGTTTTACAGTCATGGGAGCTGTTTCAAGAAAGTAAGACTTTGGAGCTAGTTGATTCCAGCCTAGAAAACTATGATGCTGATGAAGCAGCAATGTGTATTCAGTTGGGACTACTATGCTGTCAATCTACTGTTTCAGATAGACCAGATATGAACTCTGTTAATCTCATGCTTTCTAGTGATTCATTTACTCTACCAAGACCCAGTAAACCTGCAACTCAAGGCCGTGTAAGCAGAATGACAACTGATAGTTCTAGTGCCGTTACCAAAAATACTACTAATGCTACTAGTATGACAAATGCTACCAGTACTACTAGGGCTTCCGGAGGCAGTAGTTTTGTTGAGGATTTTTCTAGAAATTCTATCTCATGTTCTTCTATAAATGAAGGTAGGTGACCCCATTTGTATTGTAAATTTGTAACGAGTTTGCCGTTTACCATTTTTTGTTATGTATTTACCTTATTGTTTAGATCACTATCTGTGTGCGTGAGTTTACTGTATGTAAAATTTGTTCCTAAATTTTCTATCACTCACTTTCAAGCTTTCATTATAGTGTGTCTTTTTGTTTGTTGTGGTCTAATTCAGGACAAAAGTGAACCTTTACCAGCATAGAGAACTTCTCTTGTTCTCTCGTTGATACTGCAGTTGTTTGAAGTACCGGAAGATTCGTCAGAATAATTTTCAGGACCATAGTATTTTTGTGGCTTCCAAGTCTGGATTCTTATTATAATATGGGGGGTTGAATTAATGACTCATTCACTGAATTCAAAGGCGGATATAGAGCAAGTTCTATGAATTCACATGAACTCATTGCTTGTGGCTCATATGAAAAAAAAGAGAGAAAAATACTCCATATAGTCGATTTCACACATTTTGAACGAACTCACTTGCATCTGACCAAATTTAGAGTTTTTAATTTTAAAAAACGAATATGGAGAAGTCTTGGGTAATACAGGAAAATACTTTTTTTTATTGTATAGAGGAGCTATGAGATCCAAAACCAAGATCCGAGGAATTTGGTGCTAGAGTAAAAATGTTTTCTCCCAAGACACAATTCAAATTAACTTAAATAGACGACTTATGTCAGTAGTATTTGTTAATTAAATCGAGTGTAGAAGTAGAAACAAAGTAGAAAGAATTTTTTAGTAGTGTAGAAGTAAATTATTCTATTAATATGGACCAGAAGAGGTAATGAGATTGGGTGCATGTGGCATGGGTTTCAGAAAACAACAAGAACCCACGCTGCAGTTAATTATAGCACCGACGAGCGGACTCAGAATAAACTACTAACACCCATTCCCATTCTGCCATTCATTACTGATTAAAATTATTTTTCATATATATAAGAAATATTGAACCAAAAAACAAAAACCAAAAAAAAAGAACCACCCATGCCCCTCTGAAAGAAAAGCCGCTGATTGTGTAAAAGTTCACTAACTGCAACTCATCATCCCCATATTGCCATACTTTTCATGCTGAAAAAAAATAAGAAAGAACAAAGCCACTTTTAAAAGTTATTTCACTAACACCCATTTGAGAAAAAAAGATTCTTGATCCCTTTGCTCTGAAAATACTAGTTTGGAAAACATTTTTTTTCTCTTGAAAGCATGCCAAATTGGGAGTTGAAGCATTGTTGCAACCATGAACAAGTCGTTTTTCTCGCCACTCTTGGCGTTTGTGCTGTTGTCATTCTTGCTGTACTTCCTCTGCTTCTTTCTCCTTTTTGTTTTTGGATCACATTCATACTAACAAATTCATAGAAAAACAACCCCTTTATCTTCCTTTTTTTTTTTTATAAGTAACTTTCTTGGATATCTTAACAATAGATCTTACTTGTGGGAATGTTATGTGTATTGCTTTGAATGACTCTTTCCCTCTTTATGGCTGCTCTGTTTTCCCCTTTAATTGTTGTTTATTGTAGAAACCCCACAGAACATATTGTAGTTTATCTTAAGCAGTGAGTTCGGTTTAGCCTCTTTTCATCAGTATCAGCATTGAGCTGTGAGTGCTGAATGAAGTGTCTTATGAAGTACTATACTACTTATCTTATTGCCTACTATAATTTCTAAACTCAGGAAGTTTCACGATGTGTTACTTAAGGGAGGGGAACAGCAAAGTATTGATTCTTTAACCATGTGAGATTAGTACTAAAACAGTCGAGCACGGATTAATATGTATCCGATTCATGTTGAACCCCAAAGTAATGGATGAATTTGATTTCTGCTATTACGTCAAGTTCAAGTTGGAAATTTAAGCTGTTATGACTTACTGGTCTATCAGTGACCTTTCCTCTTAGTGACAATCTGTTGGTTCTTTTCTTGCAGCTATGGAGAACAGTGCTATTACTACCTTTCAAGCTTGTCACCGTGTTTATTCATGAAGCTAGTCATGCTATAGCTTGCAAACTTACCTGCGGCCATGTGAAAAAATCCTTCCTCTCTTTCTTTTAATATTTAGGATATGATACTGTTGGTTCATACTTACTGAGAGATAATTGTTGTAGTAATTAAAGCATGTTAAAGATTGATTGCTGTTAGCTGGTGAAGTAAACTCTACTTTAAATATTCAACAACAACGAGATTGATTATATTTAACGGACTGAATCGATACTCATTAGGAAACTAAGCAATGAAACAGTAAAAAAGAAGGATGAGATTCCAGAAGAATTGGAGGTGAGAAGTATGGACTTTGCCAAAGCAAATTACACAATAGACTTCTTCACTTGCCTCCACAGGACCCATATTTGTACATTAGTTTCATAATAGCTAATATACTATCGTAGGTTGAACTGTCGTATTGTCATGCTTCATAGAAGACGTGAGAAAAAGAATACCCTGGACATATTCTGTCCTCAATGCTTGCTTCAAGCTCCTTAAACCCAAGATATTTCTGCATGAACTGGGAAACACTCTCTGTAGTCTGTACTAACTGTTTATTAGATATGTCATTGCCTTATACATCTGTATATATACCAGTTAATAAATACTCCTATCTTCAGCCTTATACCATCCAAATTTTAGCTAATTTTGTAATGGTTGTTTCACCTGCAGGTTGAGGGAATACAGGTACATGCTGATGAAGGTGGCACTACACAAACGCGTGGAGGTGTATATTGGTTCATCTTGCCAGCTGGATGTATATTTCTGTCACTTCCCTGGTTACATTTTAATTTCAATGTGCAGCAAAGTTCTTATCAATATGAAGTGTGAACTTATTAGTATTTAGTTCTGTTAGATTGATATGATAGTTAAATAATCATAGTACTAGAATAATGTTCAATATTTTCTGATCTCTAAATAATATTACAAACTGCTGTAAGATGCCCAAGATGAGTTTTCTCTTTCAATGGCTGATGTTAACTCATATGACACTCTTGCTTGGTTCATGGAATCGACTCTATTTTCTCCTTTATAGATCTTGGTTCAGCATTTTGGGGAATGGTTTTAGTGCTTGCGTCCACCAAGCTCCTTACAGCAAGAATTGCAGCAGGATGTTTAGTGGTCACTCTAATTGTTGTTCTTTTTGTGGCTAAAAATGTGAGTGACAATCAATTCCCTTAGAGCGTCTCAAACTCATTTGTCTATGAAATTACATGTATAATTAATGCCAGAGCATTTTGATGGATTGATATTTTTTGACAATATTGGTGTATAACTAAGAGAAAAGAAAACTTTTGAAATGACTAATAAATTTCCGAGTGTCTCCTTTGGAAAAGGACGAAGATGTTTTTTAGTTCGAGCTAACTTGATGTTGGATATTCTAAATGATAATGGTCTTAATATGCATGGTTCTGCATTGAAGTTGCAGTACCTTTCATACTGAATATGTGCTTCTCTTCTGTGCAGTGGACACTCCGGGGCCTTTGTATAGGTAAGATCATTCACTCTGGAAGGTTTTTCTACTATTTTGAGGCCATGAGAACTAGGCCAAATTGATTTTTAAACTTCAAACCATCAGGATTTGTTCTCTTCCTTGCTGTTGTATGGATCCTGCAAGAAACAACAAAGATAAAAATTCTGCGGTACATCATTTTGTTCATTGGTAATTTTCAATCCCTTTGCCAATGCTAAGTTTCATGCACCATTAAAATTCTGTCCAATGTCTAAACTCATTTTCGCTCATTAAGTGTTACTGAAATGCAGGTGTAATGAACAGCTTATTTTCTGTATATGGTAGGGCCCTGGAGATACACAAATGTTTTACGCACTTTTTCATTTGATAAAATTCTACATAAGCATATTTATGCCTCAACATGTATTTAATTTTTACAGATATATACGATGATCTCATATCACGAAGAGTTAACTCGAGTGATGCTGAGAAGTTTGCTGAAGTGTGTCCTTGTCCTTGTACTGGTGTTGGCTGGGGAGTCATCTGGTGAGCACACCTTTAACTTAAAAAGCATTGAACCTTCTGACTTCTTATATAATAATACGTTTACTGAAGGGAAAGTCACTTGCAGGGGACTCATTTCTTTCTTGTTTCTCTGTGGAGCCACATATCTTGGTTTGGTAATCTTGTCCTAAGGTACGCCTGCTTTAGACCGTTCATATATAACATGTTTTAGTTATGTCCTCGAAAAATTGTTTTCCAACTTTTGCTTCCTTCTACTCTGATCAGGCTTCAGTACTGCTGAAACTGTACTGGAATCATCAAATCTTGTTTTTCTTTCAAAGAACATGAAACTTGCTAAAATCTTCTTGTCATGTGCTTGAGGTCTATTTCTTCTCTGAGGCAAAAAAATGAAGAAATTAGTGTGTGGCCTTGATAGCAAGTGTCCCAAGCGACAGAGGGAGGCACTCATAAAATTAAATTACTGCCATCTTATTAGAACTTCATGGTAAATAATGCAGGCTAAGGACCACCATACTTGACGTAAATCAAGTGACTTCCACTCATAGAGTGTTCAAGGACAGTCGTTTACCCTAACATTGGTTGGCTCCTTACTAGTTAGAGGAACTGGGAATTACTAGTATAGTGTATTTGCCAAATCATTTATGCAAAGCTGGATTACTGCAGCACAAATTACAATACAAACATGTTTGAGTACGACATGGAGGAGAATCGGAGGACCACAATAGTACAATTCTAAGGCATGAGCAGTTATAACATTGTTCTTTTCACTTGAGCATTTGTTTCCGTTCTCATATACCAAAAGGATATCAATGTCATACATTTCCTCATGAATTGGTCTCTGTCATTTGCTATTGTCCATATCAGTTTCATATTCTTCATAGAGCTCTCTATAGCTTTCTAGTTTTGGATATTATGTTAACTTTCAATTGGCCACAGTGACAATACAATCATTCCTACTGGTCCAACAACAAACATGTCTAGTGTTCTTTCACGGGTGGGGTTTGGTGTGGATAGAGTACACACCTTACCCATATCACGAGATAGAGAGGTAGAGAGGCCTATTTCTGAAAGAACTTTGGCTCGAGTAATGCATAACAAAGTGGGATATCATTCTAGTTGATACATGACAGAGGAAACGTAGGAATACTCAGTAAAATGCATTTCAAGTGTAAAACAATAAAGAGAAAAATTAAATGAAAGTTGATTAACAGTAATTTCATGGTCATTATTAATTAAGACAAAAGGGAAGCAAGAGACTAATTTTAACAGGGGTTCATGAAGGCTTTTTTGCCTAAAACAATTAATAAACACATTGCTATATATACACAAATATATTTTTTAAAAAAAGATATATATAAAATTGGAGCAATGCAGAATATGGGAAGACAATTGTTGTTGAATAACCACACACAAAAACGCCAACTCATTTCTTAGGCCTAATCATACACCAAAATGGTTAAAGATTATGGTTATGCATCTCAAATCACCAATACCAAATAAACTCTAATGGGTACAACTAGGGATGTCAAATGGGCAAGTTGGACAGAAATTGAGTGGTTAAAATAAGTTGCATTAAATATTGAATTAGGTCTTGACCCACCCAAATGTACTTTGGGCTCAAATGAACTAAAATTCAAATTGGATTATGACCCGTTCAATTTAACCCGCATAATTTAGGACTAACACTGAACATATAAAACAAATCATACATTGGGTTAAAGTGAAAATCTTATTTAACTCAGTCAGAATTATTTTATAATAAGTTAAATTGTATTGCGCTAAAAATCAGCACAATTCTAAATCATACTAAGCCCAACCATAAAATTATGGGCGAGTTGAACAGATTACTTATGTTTGAGCTTATTTTGCCACCTCTAGGCACAACCGATTGGATTGCCACACGCATTTACGCGAAACAAATGCTGTGTATATCAAGAAATAATTGCAAGCAAGAGATTTTGAAACTCTAATAAGACCTTGAATCCTAGGTACAACACACCAGAAAATGAGAGAAACGGCAGAGACACCAGATTTATCAAAAGGTCAAATAATCTAGGGCATCGCAACAAAGTTACAATAAGATCCAATAAAAATTAAAAAAACTGTTCTCTGACTTAAAAACAAAATTTAAACGCCAAAACTTTATAAAGTAGCCACTAATTTTGTAGTTTTGCATCAAAGAGATCAAACATCACTATTTTGTATCTTTAAGCCTCAGTGCTGGGGAACTCAAAGACAACATCTTTGCCTGAAAGCTTCCGGTAAACTGCAGAAAAGGTCTCCAGCTTGTACTCGGTGTTATTACGCTCCTTGGGATCCAAGTAGACCTGTCCAAAACAAGCACAACAATGATTACTCAAAAAGGTTTTAAGCGTCCTGATAAAACTATCAGTAATTCCAACAGTCTACCTTCATTATCTTGGATCCATCAACACGATATCTAGTTCGTTTCCCGACGATCTCAGCCGGTACAACCAAATCCTCCAAAATGGCATCATGGACAGATGTAAGAGTCCTGGTGCGGGGTCGCTGAGCAGCAGAGCCTCTCTTTGGGGGCCTCATTATCCTTCTGGTGGCAATGAAGATCACATCCTACAATAAGTGAAACTTCAGGAAATGCTATGGAACAATGTCCCTCTTGGCAAAGAGTTGAATGAATGTTCTAAACTATTATTCAACAACCACCCAGATAAGATAAGACAATGCAAATATCAAAAATTGTAGACTCCTCCATTTAATAAAGCAGACGAGCATAACTTCAGATATATGTTACAACAGTTAATTCCTTGATTAATTAAAATGTACAGAAAATACCAAAATGAAATGCTAACATAGTTGTCAGCATGGCAAGAATGGTGCAAATGGATATGAAATGGAGTTAACGACTAATTTTTGTCCTATCATAAAATAAATATTTTTGTGGAATCCAGCAAACAAGGAAGACGATATTTGAGATAAATCATCAATCAACTGTCAATAATCTTCTTATGAATGGATTCCTAAATACATAATCTTCTTATGAATGGATTCCTAAATACATACTTTTAAGCCATTATAGAAGTAACGATAGTTACCTTTCCACTGAATTTCTTCTCCAGCTCCCTAACAAGCCTGACATGGACCTTGCGGAAAGCTTTCCTCAGTCTGTAGGGCACATGAATAACAACAGCTTTCCTATTTCCTGACACGTCAATTTGACTGCAGCAACAGTGAAACAAAGTAAATACTACAGCGCAGTTGGTTACATATTTACTAACAGAATTCTGTGAGCAGCATCCTTACGCTGCTGAATTGATGTATAGATCCTTCAATTCACTTTTCAACTCTTGGTTGGTGTTTTCCAAATCAAACAAAGCCTGTTCAGCAAAAGCTTACAATCTTTATTTCACAAATACAAAATTATCAAAAGATGAAATGTACATATAACCGGAACCATCAAAGGATCAAACAAACAACCTGTGCAACAGACACCTCAAAATCAGATGGTTCAGCATCTTTGTCCTTGCGGATCTTTTGCTTTGACGTGTACATCTTCACAGATCTAATCAATCAACGTATTAGATATACAAACCAATAGAGTCTGTAAATACCAATTGACAAAACCAAACAAAAAAGAATACAACACTCCTTTTCTGAAAATTCTTAAGCAATAACTATATAATGTGAAATCGACAACTAAGAAATCGTACAAGCATTGAGATGAATCCTGACGATACAAGGACTTTGAATCATAAAGGCAATTTGATAAAAATCTCTACCCTGACGATACAACACGAACAACTTTGAAACCATACCAGCATTGAGATATAAGGTTCTGTCCTGGTGATTCGAAATGAACGGCTTTGAAATTATACAGACATTGGCATAAAAGTTCAATTATTTCATCAGTGAAATCGCAGAAACGTTACCATGTTACAGATATTTAAGCACTGACGTTCGTTATATAGTTATATATACTACTTCATCAATCAGAACGGTTAAGATAACAAACATGAATCAATTCAAGTACTTATCATCAAAGGAGCAAAATGCAATAGAAAACATATATGTATTCCTGAACATTCTCAGGTATCATATCCTTCGGTTTACGATGATTATCTTACTAAAAATGATTTTGAAATTTGACGTAAATTTGAAGAGAAGTCGGCTTAATGAGAAAGAAAACGGGATTAAGAGAGTACCTCTGAGTGTTCGGCGACGGCGGACAGATCTGTGGGGGTGCCGGAATCACTAGCTCTGGCAGAAGATAAAAACCCTAGACTTGGAGAGTTATATGTATTATAAAGGAATAATCAACGGGCCGGATGAGACAAAGAAACTGTGCGGTTTGGATTGAGTGGGCCTATAACTCTAATTTTATAGATTTCAGCCCATTTTGTTTCTGTTCTGTGTATTTCTAAGGCCCAATTTTTGTGCCTACCCCATTATGTGTATTCGTAGTAGAGCCCATGTTATTAAATTGTCGCAAACACTTGAGGAAAAATTACACGAATAAACAAACATATACTAGTTAATTAGCTAATATAGTTATAGTTTAAACTAATTATTGCTCGCGGCAAAACATCTAGCTGTAATTACAATTTGAATTTTGTACAATTCGCGTGGTATATACAAATGTTATGTGCGATTATACAAAAGTAGTGCGAGAATCAAATTGTTTGGCGAAATATACAAACACTATGAATTGTATAGTGAATTATATGAATGTTGTGTACTAATTATATACCGAAATATACAACTGTTATTCAAAAATTACAAATTATATAACAAATGATACAAACGTTGGTATAACTATAGTTATGAAATATAATTATCCAAAATATCATTATGCAAACATATATAATTAAGGTATTTTTGAGTAGTTATATGCGAAAATTACTCAACACTTAAATAATGGTTCAATTGTTGGTTAGTTACAAATCATTTGATAGTTGATTAGAATTATGTAGGTACTACTAATAATGTAGAGATTTATTATGAAAAAGTCTATGTATTCTTTTTATAGAATTAGTTATGAGAAAATACATATACTATTTCATATATATTAATTATTTCATCTTTTGTCATGTGTAAAAGAGTACATAAATTTTCTTATAGCTTATACATGAGTGAGTTGTGTGAATTTTATATTGAAACTCAAGTGTTAGAGGTGTGTTGAATTTCATACATAGCCAGAAAAAAAAAATCAAATACTCCTCCTGTGCTATTTTAATTATCATGTTGTGCTTTTTAAAAGTCTATTTTTAATAATTTTTAAAGCTAAATTAGATTAATTAATTTGACATTTAATATAAAAGTTTAGATATTAAAAAATTATAATATTATTGATTGAATTTTTTTTATATCAATATGATTAAAAAGTCAATCTTAAAAACTTTTTATAAGAGATCATCATTTTTATATAAAAAAAAATTAAAAATACTATTCTATTCAATTTGCAAAAAGATTTGGCATCCCGCGTGATATAAGCAGAGGAAAGGAAGTGATCTATAGTTCTCATCATTTTAATTTGAACTCAAATAATAGAGCAGTATTTGCAATAGAGAATTCTAAAATTCGTTTGGGTCGTTCACATCGGCCACATTTTTTTTTTAAAGAAATAATGAATCGTAAATTAGATAAGTATGTATCATGCCACGCCAAGTTGTCTTTATTGTTACGAAAAATTTATTCAAGGAAAAATTATAAAAATACACAACTTATATTTACATAATTTTATATAATCTCGACTCTTTTAAAATATTACAAAAATTTCTTAGAAAATACAAAACTGTAAGATACAAATTACAATCTCTGCTTCTCTATGCATCATAGTTAAAATCCCTTAATGCTCCTACCTATTGGACATGTATCACTGGAAGGATTTTTGGTAATTTTAAAAAAAGTTGGTATTAGTTGGAATTAACTCCAAAAAATATAGGATTTGTAAGTTATACAAAATTTAAATGGGACTTTACTGGGTTAATTTCATAAGTAAAATGACTATTTAAGTAATTAACTTGCATGGTACTTTAAAATTCAATATACAAGTATGCAAAGAAATGAATATGGTGTTTGAATGACTCTCCATTTTTTCTATATGGAAAAAAATGTTTCCATTTGTGGTGAAAATTTGAAAACTGGAACAGAATAGTCAAATTCTTTTACAAAGAAAATCGACAAGTTGTGCCTTTTTATTTTCAAAAATCTTTTAATGCACCAAGTCAACTTAATTCTCATCAAATCATTGTTTTTGTACCTTTTTTGAAAATACTTAAATGCACCAGGTTAAATTATAATGTAGCAAAAATAAATGTGAAAGAAAAGATTTAAACTTGCAATATTAAATGCACTTATAATAAATTATAATGTAGCAAAAATTATTTCTTTCGTTTTTCATTTAATAAATAGTGTACAATGATGAGATTGAATTGTTCTAAAGTTTAGACCCAGTCACCCACTAAGAAATACAGTAATTTACTGTATTAAGTTATACTAATGCGAAGAAAAAGAAGAAAAATGCAAGTCTTTCAACTCTTTAATGGGCGGCAGGAAATCTTCATATTTTTCTGCTCCCAAAGTTTTAATCCGTTTTTTTTTTTTTGGAATCTCATGATTTTCCAAAAGTTGGAGTGAGTTCATTCAGCTGTAAAAATTGTTGAATTATGATCACATACATTTTCTACTTTGACGATGATGTTATATATTATATTAGAGAGACAGTGGCAGAATCAGAATTTTTGCTAAAAATATTCAAAAAGACTAGCTAAAAGGGGTTTGACATCTATTGCATATACTTGAGAAATAATTTTAATTATATATAAATAAGAATTTTTTGTTGAAAGGGGATTCGAATGAAACCCCTAGATATAGTGTAGCTCCTCCCCTGTAGAGTAGAATGGGTGAGATAGAGACTTACATTTCAAGTAGCGTGCACACAAGAATATGTCACCAAGGCTTGAAGATAAATTTTACAGATTGATAGTTAGATCAACATTATTGTATAGGTAGAGTGTTGGTAAATCACCAAGAAGGTCACATTCAAAAGAAGAATGTAGCAGAGATGAGGATACGTGGATGGATGTGTTGGCATAACAGGAGAGACATGATAAGGAACAAATTAAATTATACGGGGCAAGGTGTAATTATCCTTGTGGTGCACAAGATGAGAATAGTAAGACTGAGATGATACATGCATCTGAAAAAGAAATGAATGGATATGCCAGTAAGAAGATGCAAAAGGTTGATTATAACAATTGTTAGGAGAGATAGAGGTGACCAAAGAAAAACGAGGGAGGAGATTAGACATGCCATAGTACAATTTTAGCTTACTAAACATACGACACTAGATATGAAAATGTGAAAGTCGAGAATTATGCTAGAAATTTAGTAGATAGTCGAGTATTGTCGTACTCTATGCGTAAGAGACAGAAATAGCCTCCTTAGCGCTTCTCCTTATTAAGTAATCATGTTGGTTCTTTTCCACTGTGCTGCAGTGCCTGTTGCTCAACTTGTTTTGTATCTTGTTATGCTGTCATATTTTTATGCTATATACTTCAAATTCTTTTCTTGTTCGTCGAGTGGATAGTCTACTAAAAATAATCTCTCAAATCTTTATAAATTCTATCCTCCCAAAATTATACTTGTAAAATTATACCAGATATATTATACAGGAAATTAGGCGTCAAACGTATAATCTCTGGCCCTGGGGTAAACTCATCTCTTTTTATCTTCGAGTCCATTTCACACGTGCACGAGTTATACTCTCTTTTTCTTGCTCTTTACAAATGGACAGTGAAAAAAAAAATAGCTTTTCCTAATCCACAAGGAACACTTGCTTTTGAAATGTCCTTCATTTAACACATTCTAAGTAAAAGTCTTGTATCAATTATAATCAATTACAATCACCCCTGTTTACATGAACTAAATGAGGAACCTGGGAATTTCAAAAGAACAATATTCGTGCTTTCAATGACCTTTCTACCAATCCCGTATTGGGAAATGGAAGTGTCGGACTAGAAAATTACTATCTGACTTATTTTTATTTGTTCAGTATTGACTTGACACACTCAATATATAAAATCATAGTTTTATAGCATATTTGAATATAACAAATTCAATCTTTGAAAAATAATTATAATTAATAATAATGAGAAGTAGGAACTAAGTGAAAATTATATCTTGCTTTTCTAAACTGGACAAAGAAAAGCAGAGGAAAGGAGTACTAGTCTCCTCTTTTTCAAGAAAGAAATGGTTGATTTTGAAACTTACTTCAATCAAGCCATATCAACTATTACTAGCACTATTTACAATTGCTCATATCCTGTTTTTTGGTAGAAAAATTCATCCATATTGCTCCAAAGACTGTCAGCTAATAAAACATCACCAGTCAACTTGTTTTGATCTCCACTCATCTGATCACAATCCATTACATCATTAAAGTTTCCAGTTGATAACTGTCCAAAATTATCCACATCGTAAGTGTTGTCATCAAATGGAAAGTGAGCCTTGACGAATGAACTTAAATCAGAATCATCCACCTCGCGTGTTGCAACTCTAGGACATTCTGAAATCCTTTGGGGAGAATTATAGATATTCGAGAAATGTGAACTCGAATTACTGCTGTTGCTGCTGCTGGTGCTGTTTTTGTCTGAGTTGAAACCTTGTGGGGTTGATTGTGAACTCTGCATTGATGGCGTAACAGAGGAGCTCTGTATCTTCTGAAGAAGCCGCGGTATCCACAGGCAACGAATCATTTCTTGAAATGCTGTGCTGTTTGAGTCAATCTTTAGATTCCTAGCTTGTTTCTGCACTCTCGTTCTCCAGTAGTTCTTGATCTCGTTATCTGTTCTTCCTGGCAGATATTGGGCGATTTTTGACCATCTAATAGTAGGAAAAACAAAACTTTGATCAAAAAACAAGTTTTCCCAAGTAACCACATATACATAGTACTAGAAATCAGGCTTCTAAAAGAGTTGCGGGAGCCGGGACTTTCACTACCAGGGGATTGTAATTTTCTAACGAGGAAGCTCCGCCCGTGATTGCAATAGTCTATTTGAAAGAAGAATCAAATAGTAATATACCTGTTGCCCAATTTGGAATGAAGTTCAAGAATCAGGAGTTGTTCTTGTGGAGTGAGATTTCCTCGTTTAACATCCGGTTTAAGGTAATTCAGCCATCTCAATCTGCAACTCTTGCCTGTTCTCTTCAGTCCTATAGAAAAGAACATGTGTGCTAAAAGAAACAAAATATAACGCGAGAATTGAAAGATTCAACAATTATTATATACACAACTTACCAGCATGTTTAGCTAGCATATTCCATCGTCCTTCGCCATGATTAGTAATGTAATGGACAAGAAGCCTATCTTCTTCAATAGTCCATGGACCTCTCCTCAGCTCGATATCATCATCACTTGAGCTACTACTTGAACTTTTAGACAAAAAGGACACCTCTGTTTCCATATTTGAGAGAACTCAAATATGATTATTTCGAAGCAAAAGACTTGTACAAGTTTTAAAGAGTCTTGGAGTACAACTTTATATTAGTACTACTAGAAGTAGATGCTGCGTGGAACTTGCCTCTAAAGTTAAATTTTCCAAAAGTCTTGAACCAAATAAAAGGTTGAGAAATTAACGAGAATATTAGATGACTTTTTTTAATGTACTTGGAAAGTAATTTCCTTAGTCGGTTAGAAACTAAAAGTAAAGTCGTCCATTAAGGTGACCAAAATGGTTTACGGGGGCGGAGCCAGTATAGCATACTGTGTGGAGACTGGAGTTCCATTCAAATCTCCATCGACGATAAATTATATTATTTATATATAGTTAAAATAATTTTTTTAATATATATAACAGGTATTGAATTTCCTTCGACTAGTTCATATATTTACTTCTTTAAATTTTGAATACCTTAATTAAAATCTTGGCTCTGCCACCAATAATATGGAATATTAAATCAACATCCATGGTTAATTAAATAAGATTAAAATCATTGAAACTAGCTTTTAAGAAAAACAAAAAGTAGCGTGAAGTGTTGGCAGGTCCTATAAAATATAGGGTCAATGTGATACTTATTTTTTTTTGTGTGTGTGGAATTCCAAATTGAAGGTTAAGATAAAGATGCCGAAGAAAAGCCGGTTATAGAATTTCCGACAAGGACACAAAAGTTATCAAATGTTACTTTGCCCTGGGATGAGTTTTAACAGAAAATACTTGGCAATAGTGTCATTAATTATTAAATAATAAAAGCTTATAAGCAATACTAATTATGAAAATCCGGTGCAATGCACAAGTTCAATATTTGTTCATAAATTAAATAATAAATATTATTAATATTGATAACTTTTAAGTGGTAATAATTAAATAATTTTAAATTTTTACTATAAAATAAATTATAATAATATTTGTGGTGTAGTAAATCATCTCATTTCTTTCTGGTGCAGATTTATTGTGAAAGATCCATTGAGATGTCTTTAATTAAAGTATTTTTTTATTAATTTTTTTACTGAAAATAGTTAGAAAATATACTCAAATATTATCAACACTCAAATAACAAAGTTATAATTGATGGATATGAATTAAAAATTAAAAATAGTTAAAGCAGGTCCCAAAATTTAAAAAAAAAAATTCATTAATTAAATTAAACCATAACAAAAAAATAATATATTTGAATTAAAGCAGACACGTCGACGAATTACCCCAAACTCCCTTTCAAATAGTAGAATACATATGTTACATTTTGCGATATCTAATGAACTAGATCAGGGTACAAATCTAATAAAATAGAATCAATTAGCAAGTATATAATGAAATTATAGATCATAATAGCTCAATTAGTTAATTATCAACCTTTCATCCCCTCTCTTTAAAAAAAAACATTGAAAGTAGGGGAAGAGAAAATGGAGAGGGGATTACGATGGAGAAAATTAAAATCTCACCAACAATATGAGAATTCAGATAACCAACCAATTAAGCTACTAAAATTTCCTTACCGCTATCCTTCATTTTTCATGCCATAATTTATTTTTTAAAAAAATATCTAGTGAACTATTATGGTTATAAGAAAAACCAAAAATAAAAAGGAGTGTGTCAATATTTCCAAGAGTGCCCACAAATACAACGTGGTTGACTGAAACACGTGTAGCACAACAAGCGTGTCAGCAAAGAAACAGTACAATTAAAACGTGGGAACTTTTAGCTACTTAGTTGGTAAGAAGGCGGCACTTTGAACCGCTATTTGGATTATCATTACATACTTCCCTACTCCGATGATATCGACTTATCTTAACTACGGTCTTTATTTTCTGTGGTTCTTCGTTTTTCTTAAAATAATTACACAAATTAAAGGGCTTTTTCTTCCTCCTTTTAGTTAAATTTAAAGAAGTCCTGTATTGCGGCTACATTTGACATAAATGTCTCAATTCAATTTGCATAAGTTAGTATGCTAAAATTTTAAAGAGATAAGTCCTAATAAAATTGCGCATAGCGGAAAAGCTACTGTTCACTTTCTAACAGTCATGTGACAAATTGATTGTCTAGATCGGATATGCATTAAAGAACATGTCAAGATTTATTTTCATTAAATTTTATTTATTATATTTATTTTTTATAATATTTTAATATTTAATAAAAATATTTTAATAAGATCTCGGTTGAATTAATTTGGACTGAGTAGTAATTCAATTTTTAAAAATGAATTGAATTAAAAGGAAAGAGAAATCATTCCACAACAAAGAAAAAATTAGCAACCAACTTATTAACGTGGTTATTGTTATAACCTATCGTATCATTAGGTATTGTATTGTATTTTTATATATATAAATATAACGTTTGAATAGATTGTATGATGTGAATTGGTTCTAGTGGCAAAGTCAGAATTTTCACTAAAAATATTTAAAATTTAAAAATGTAAACGCATAAAAAAATCAAAGGGGTTCAACATTTGTTATATATACATGAAAAATAATTTCAATAATGTATAAACGATCTTATTTTCTGTCGCAGGGGGTTCCCTTCCCTACCTAGTTTTGAACATGATTTCATTGCAGTACACACAATGAATGATACACATGAACAATCTAAAGAATAATTAACGAAGTGGAGTCATTATAAAAAAATAAGGTATATAATAAAATAAGATTTGATAATATAAATAAAAATAAAGTGAAAAAAAATTAAGGAATTTATGCAGCCGAATCGGTCATTGCATGAGACTTTTTTTCATTACAAAACGTTATATATAAAGATAAAATACATTAAAATTTAAATAACTATCATAATAAGCATTATATTTAAACCCATAAAAAAGTACACTTAATATGTGTGTTCTTAACGAAAATATTACTCAAAGGAAGACAAAATTTGTCCCAACGTAATTTGAATAGTCCAATGGATGCTAAATTTATGTAGTGATAAAAGTCTTGCCAGCAGGCTTTGGAAGAGAAATACAATATAGTCTTTGTTGAAATCTATGTTCATCTCATCTAAAAATTTATATTGTTAAATAAAGTATATTTTTATTATTTAATTGTATTCTCAACATATCTCTTCATGTGCAAGCCTGCTTCATACGCTTTGATACTATGTTAAATTATATGATCATCTCATTTAAAAAATTAAATTATTAAACTTTTTTTAAAAGAAAACTTCAATTATATTTTTAACGTGTATAAATCCTTCTGCTGTCACAGTTGATGTACATAACACATGACTTCATATTTGAGAACGTGTGATGTGACCAAAAAGTTTAAGAATAAGGAACTCCGATAATTCAATAGGACTAAAACACTTCATTCCAAACCGACAAAACTCTGATTTGTCAAACTCAAACCTTTAAACTGCTCAGTTAAGACCAGCCGACAATCTTTGAATGTATTTTTTTTTTCTTCTCATATATAGGAGAGAGTTTGAAGCTGATCACCTCGTCTCTGTCGATATGCCTGCTTCACGAAGAATATTTTTATAAAAATTTAAAAAAACTTTATTTTAATTAATTGTATATTTTTTTCAAAAAAAAATTTGGGATCTGCTTTAACTATGACCTTTAATTTTACATTCATATAGTTTTTATTATTTTGAATGTTAATAATGTTTATTTATATTTTATAATTATTTTGAATAAAAAATGAAAAATATTTTAGTTGTGGACCTCTTCACATTAAATTTGCACGAAATGTTATAATATATTCTAGATTAAAAATTATTTAAAATTTATCAATATTAATAATATTTATTTTACATTTGCGGAGATAATTTACTATCACTTAAAAAATAAATTTATGAATAAATATTGAGCACGTGTTTTCGTAACTAGTTACCAACAATAAATGGCATGCTTTCAGATGAAGTTAAAAAAGAGAGAGCCCTTTCACCACAAACATCAGTGTCAATGGCTGAGTACAACTCCAATTTTCTAAAAAGGCAGCAGTATATTATTTGAAGAGATAAATCATGTTGACAAGTCTTGTAGAAGTGTCAAAGAAGACAATTCTAAATTCACCATAGTTTTTCAATCAAGATATGATTAGGCGTGATAAACGGACGTCATCAGAGAAATAGGACAAGTGATTAACCAAATAGTTAAGATAAATCCAAATGCAGAGTTAGCGAGGAGGACTAAAACTGTTTTTGTAAGTTAATTTTTCTGGTGCCCAGACGATGCACAAGTGTCAAGGAAGACTAAACATTATGATTTGATTTGCCGAGGCAGAAAAAAGATATCAAATTTCTACCGAGATAACTGGAAGTTCTGACTAATTAGAAGGAGCCTAGAAAAAAAATAAAGGCCCAATGGAAATCATTTATTTTTAGAGATTTTGTTGTAAGTTTTATCCCTATGTATTTCGATTGTCAAGTCCTACTTTACTTGTATTTTATTGGAATTGAGATAATACTCCAAAGAAAACTTTTTGATTTCTGAAGTAACTCACATCAACTAGCACTAATTTAATGTCGACTTTTAGGAGTAATTCACCTAATTAGTTAAATCTAAGTTCACTATAATCTATGAATCAAAAGTGATTGGGCATGATAAACAACAAGTCATACAAAAATAGAACCATCTTAAGCTGGTTTTCACGGATTTTTTTTAGCGTTCGGCCTTTTGCAGCGAAATCTTTTTTCCTTACAGTCAAGTGGCTTTCCATCTCTAGGAATATTGTGTCCAGACAGACCATCTTTAGCGAAGTCCCTCCTTCCCCACCATTCCAGCCTATTATTGATAGGGATTTTACCAATGTTAGGATTTGGTCTCAATAAAAGAGCCTATGAAAAGAAAAGAAATAAGCAAATCAAACCCATTTTCAGACATAAGAAGATAAAAAAAGAAAAATTTAGTGGCTAGGAAAAGCTCCGGAGATTCTATGGGAAAGCTTTGAAACAGAATAGATTGAATTGAATACTGAGCCAGCATATAGACATATTCATTCCCGATTTTGGGGGACGAGTTTTGTAATGTATTGCTTGGTAATAGTCACACCCCACCCACAACCAAAATATTTAGAGATTATGTATCACTTCTCAACAGACACACACACAGAGCGGTAATCTCGAAAGGAACAGAGCTCAAGAACCTGCATTCTTGATATACATTCACTGGTATCCCAGCAGATTAAGTACTTTCTGTTTCTGATCAAATCTCCATTGTTAAAGACAGAAATGTGCAGAATGACCCATCTGCTTAAGCTTTGTTAGGCAGAGTCACCCGAAAATATAAGGTAACAACGCAATCAAACCAAATAGGTCGTTACCTAAAATGGATTTAACCAATATGATACGATAGAATTTAAGTAACAATAAAAAACAAACAATTGTATTTAAACCAACAATACAATACAGTACAACAGTGACAACCATCCAAACATGGTGTAAAAGGAACAAACAGAAAGAGGCCTCACCCTCATTCCTGTAACTTAGATAATCTTACACAGTACAATAATCTCGCAACACCTGTCGCGCAAGATCCAATGCTCCACTTGCCTTGTAGATCAAGTGCAGGTTAAAGGCTGCTTCTCTATGCAAGCTGCAATAGCCTGGATTTGGCTTTTCTCTGAGATGTTGGCTTTCATAAGGAAGCCGGGGTATAGGATAATCCTTTTCCTGAATAGAAAGCACCTTCTGATAATATGAAGTGGCTAGAGACACAAGGCCTACCTGGTGATATGCGCGCGCTACGTTGAATAACGCTTCTTGACTCTCTCCACAAAGCTTTAGATACTGGAACAGAAATGTCATACCTTGTACCACACACTTCTGCTTATTCTTAAGTCTGACATCAAACGCTAGATTGATCAATGCAATCCCAACACAGAGGTTAATAAATGGACTATCAGGAAGGATTTTGTAAGCACGTAGGTATTCTTCGGCAGCAGCTTGATATTCGTGTCTAGCACTATATTGATGCCCTGAAATGATAACTGGTGGTACACAGTCCTTCTCCTTCTCCCGAATGCTACGGAAGAATTTGAAATGCTTATGGGGATAAATCTTTATTTTGGATAGTGTTCTATAGTAGTAATTCCATACTGCAGTTTTGAAAGGATGCTGTTTAAGAACGTCCCGGACAAAATCATACCCATGTCCAGGATTTACCACATTGTATGCCATCTGAGCCCCAAGAAGTGTAAGCTCTTCGGTATTGTCAGAAGACATTGAATCAGAAGCAAAGTTCAGAGTCCATTTGCAAACATCCAGTGCATCTTCATATCTCCCTAGAGATGCCAATGCTTTAGCTAAATCAATGACAAGCTGATGGTTCTCCTCATCTCTTAGGAGCTGAGGAGTTGGAGGTTTCTTCTTCTTTTTTGGACAATACTCCTCATCTGATTCTTCACTTTGCCAGTCAATACCAGCAGCTAATGCTTTCAACTTCATTTCCTCCTTCAAATCTGTTCTGCGTTTAAGCTCCCTCTTTGCTCTTGAAGCTTTTGCACGCTCAGCTGAAGAAACAGGTGGTTTAAAGCTCTGGAATAGGTCGCCAACCTGATTGTTCTCCAACACTTTGGCTCTTTCGATCAGCTTACTCCGTGAAAGCTTTTTACTTTCAGAAACTTGCTCCTCTGTTGGTTTAGAAGTGATTAATTGACTAACCAGGGGAAAGAATACATCCACAAACTCCGGAAGCAAATCTCTAGTCCAATAAATCTTAGCAAGCTTTAATCTTACCTTCTCATCATGCCACCAAAACTTAGACGTCTCGCTGCATGAATCTGCCCCAAGATCTAAAACCGGTGGAGAGAGCAGTGATATGGCTTCTTGTTCCTTCCTTTCTTCAAGAAGAAGAGAGGCTAAACTTATTCGCGCGTCAACATTGTCCTCAAGTGAATGTACAGCCCTGTAGAAGAATTGAATTGCCTCTTGCTTTTTCTCCAATGACTGGTAACATTGTGCGATTTTCAAATTCAAGATCCCATCATCAACTCCCTGTTTTCCTCCCAAAACCAAATAGTAATGTAAAGCATATTCGTAGTGCTCAAGACTCTTCAATTTGTCAGCAATTTCAAATACCGAATCCACATTATCATTTGCAATTTCTGGTCCAAAAGCCTTTAATAAGGTGTCAGCTTTACTCAAATTTCCAAGATAGAAGTGGCAGATTCCTGCTTTTACTGTTAGGTTCAATGGCCATTCTCTCCCCAGAAAACATCCTTCAATATGTTGAACAGCTTTAGCATATTCTCTATTTTCAATGCATATATCCGTCAGCATATCAACAATTATAGGATCAGCTTCTGTTGTCTGATATTTAAGATAACCCTCCAGAATCAAAACAGAACGTTCAGCATTACCAAGCTGTTTGTACAACTTTGCTGCCGATATGCGTGCTTCAATATTGTCCGGAACAAGTTGAAATACTTCCTCATATGCCTTGGCAGCTTTCTCATATTTTTTCAGCTCAATAGAACGAGACGCAGAAAGAAGTTTGAGTGAAACATCTTCAGGCTCTGCAGCTATTGCCTTAGGAAGGTACCGATCCACAGCAGCAGCATTACCTTGTTCTAAATACCATGAGAGAAGCAGCTTCCACAATGAGTTGTTTCTTGGCATAAATTCAGCAGCAAGTTGATAAAAACTAATGGCCCTTCTCTTTTCACCAATTGCATCACAAACAAGAGCAAGTGTATGAAATGCATCAGGTATACGTTCTAGCCGAATAACTTCCTTCAGCAGTTTCAATGCTTCTGCATATTTACCAGTAGCATAGCAAAGAGTGGCCTCTCCTAATAACTTTCTGGCTTCAAGATT
Source organism: Solanum medicagineum (assembly GCA_026153255.1). Lineage (NCBI taxonomy): Eukaryota > Viridiplantae > Streptophyta > Magnoliopsida > Solanales > Solanaceae > Solanum > Solanum medicagineum. The sequence goes on from JAPFFP010000070.1 coordinate 26,229,324, forward strand.
TCCCTTGTTTTTGGATCCTTTTGGCCTTCCCACTCGTTTGTCCTCCTTGCATTTCCTTTTACTTCCGAGATTCATTTCTTCCATCAGTTCATCAAGAATATTCTCCTCTTCACGTTGCTTTTTGCTTTCTTTATGCTCACAAGCAGCTAGTGCTTTTCTCTTTCTTTCAGCAAGTAATTCATAATTACCTTCCGCGAAGAAATTAACAGAAACCCCGTCAAATTCTTCTTCTTCAGCAATGTCCTGGCTGTCATAGTTATCTTTAGCAGCTGCTCCTTCAGGGATATCTCTTTCCACAGAACTTCCAGGACCAAATTTAATCAAATGTTCTTGCTTATGTTCAGAATTGCCTAGCTGTTTTACTTCTTCTTCCATTAGTCCAATTACAGGTAAACTAGAACTCTGAACATAAATAAGAGCAATGATCTTGAAGCTTATCAACATGAAACGACCACAAAAAACTGAATGTAAACATATCATCTCTACTTGGTTCCAATTTATAAACACAACCTAAAAATTCAGTCCTCTTGTTTCCTTTATCTACAACTTGATGATAGTCGAATAAACTCAAAGAATTAAACTATCTTTTCGGACGTCGATTTGGGAGTAACTTTTGAAAATATATCTTCAAATATCTATTTAACAATGAAATTTGATCAAATTTTCAAGTTATCAAAAATGGACTGAGACTAGTTTTTCGAACTCCCCCTTACAGAACTCCACACTTTTTCTCAAAGGTAACTTCAAAAAACTCAAACTTTCAAGTTCCAAATTTTCAACTTCAAAATTTATGGTCGGAGTTAAGTCAATAAATATTGTATCGAAAAAATACCGAATTAAAACTCGAAGAAATTCAGATATTAAAGCAGATCAAATTAAGCTCAACTGAAGTAATAAAAAACATAAAAGTTACACTTTTCCTCTGTATGCAGAAAATATGAAACTGAACCACTGATCATCAATGGCGATCATTTTCTTTTTTTCAAAAATAAACTAGTACTAAATTTAACTTTTTCTCTATCAGTTCATTCTCATTTAGTGCGATTTTACAGATACTTCACAGCAGCACGGCAAATGGCAATCTATCTAGGGTTTCATAAATGAAATCAAATCTATGGAAGAGATAACAAAATGGATCAACTGAAAATTGATATCAAGAGAAAACCTAATCGATTTGGGGAAAAAATTTGGGGGACGCTAACCTAATCGATTTGGGGGAAAAAGGCTGAGGGGACGCTAGAAGGAGGGGTCGAACCTCCGACCTTATGGTTAACAGCCATACGCTCTAACCAACTGAGCTATTCCAGCTATGTGCATCGTCCAGTCATTCATCTTCAATTATATTAAGGAAATGAAACACATCTTTAACTAGGGCCCTCAATGGTTTTTTAATGGCAGGTTTCTTTTAATAAAAAATAATGAGAATAGTTACCTAGTTTGCATGCTATTATAGAGTGATGATTTATTCCGTGTAATTTGCGACTATTATAGAGTGATGTTTATTTCATGCTTATTGGAAAGACGAAAGTTGTTGCGACTGCGGGCTATTATAGAGTGATAATTTATCCTGTGCTCATCGGAAAGACGAAAGTTATGACAGAAGTTATAGTGGTTGTGGGTTATTCTAGGGTTCTAAAAAAGAATGAGTAAGAATAGATATGATGCGATTTATGTCTCGTGTAGTTTGTGGGCTATTACAGAGTGATGGTTTATCTCGTGCTCATCAGAAAGACGAAAGCTGTGACAAAAATTGTAGCGATTGCGGCCTATTAGAGAGTGGTGGTTTATTCTGTGGTCATCGGAAAGACGAAAGTTGTGATGAAAGTTGTAGCGGCTATGAATTATTCTAGGGTTCTAAAAAGGAATGAGTAAGAATAGTTACCTAATGCGATTTAAGTCTCCTGTGTAGTTTGTAGGTATCACAAAGCGATGATTAATCTCGTGCTCATCGGAAAGACGAAAGTTGTGACAGAAATTATAGCGACTGCGGGCTATTACAGAGTGGTAATTTATCTTGTGCTCATCGGAAAGACGAAAGCTATAATGAAAATTATAACGATTGCGGCTTATTCTATAGTTCTGAAAAAAACAAATAAGAATAGTCTTTTAATATAAAGTTATAATTATATTGATGGTTATGTTATGTTTTTAAACTGGACAAAAATAAATGGAAAGATATCAAAATTTATTGATTAAATTTATGGGTAAAATATTCTCTTATCAAAAGAGGCTATAAGCATACAACTGTTAGACGACGTGTATGTTTAAGTTGTGTGTTTGGAGTAAACCCTCTTTAATATTCTTTTCATTTTAATTAATTTATTTATTTTTAATCTATTATATATTTCAAAATTATGGTAAAACTATTATAAATCACTAATTTAGTTATGTAAATATTACTATTAGTCGAAGCTCCAACTAAATTTTAATAGCACGCTATAGGACTCATTTAGGGGTAGATCTTCTCCCATAATTTTCTCCATACTTATGGCTTGAACCCGAGAACTCTTATTAAAAATGAAATAGTTTCACCACTACACCTGCCATTTTTTTCTATGTGAGATTGTTAGTAAGGAACGAGTATAGCAGTTTCAATAACTTGGCTCATATATTTGAACGTCATAATCTATATTGAATACCAGTATTATAGTTCCTTTAGGTTGGGACTGCATGCATATATACAAACAAATATTGAAGCCCCAATAAATCATCAACCAGCATGCATATAAATTACAAGATAATATAATATTATGAAAGAGAGGAAAAATATTATTACTTCTAAACCCATCGGTATATAAACACGTTGCTTTGACGTGAATATAAAACTACTTCTTATATATATATTATGTGTTTTAATGTTATTGTATAATTGAAATTAGTATTGGATTGTTGACCTTTATATTTCGTGCGTTAATTTATTTTAATCCTAAATATTAGGTGACTTGTTATTAAAAGAATTTAGCTTTTTTGAAGATTTTTTTTCTCTTTGCGTATTTTTTTGGACAATTTTTACACTCTTTGGGACCATTTGTTTTTGTTTTGGAACATTTCTTTTTTTTTAAAAAAAACAATTGTCCTATATAAAATATTATAGTCTTAAAAATAAAAGATAAAATCACAATATAACAATTTAAACATCATAGAATTCATGATCGGCCATTTCAATTTTGCTCTTGAAAATGTGGTAAATAGAATACTTAAAATATATATAAAAAATTTTGTTGACTCTCGAAATTTTATCCATGTTATATAAATTAAGATTAAAAAAATAATATATATTATTTAAAAATTATATAAAACATACTATATATTATACCATATAAATTGAGGTAGAAAGAGAAATGCATATTATTTGAACATGACATAAACATTACTATATAAATCACAATAATTTAAAATTCAAATTTTAAAAAATAAATTAAAGATATTAATATATATTTAGGCTTGTGCTTGCGGGGACTCCCATAACTAGGTAAGAATTCTTCTTATCTTTAAAATAAAAGATGACATAAAAATTGATCAATTAAATTCTTCTTTTCTTCTCTTAACTTTCTCATTATGAATCACATTTTATTTCTCCTAGGAAATCGAGTCAAGAGTTGACAACTTGATTTTATTAGCTTTATAAAATTCTGGAGAAATTTGGTCACTAATCCATAACAAACTAAATGAAAGGCCTAAATTTCTCTAGTACACATATTACTCAATCAAAACTGGATTATTCTATTCCTTGTTTTCCTACTCAAAAGTTGTAACACCAAATAACATCAAATTATTACAATGAATCATGCATTTTCCATCTAATATTTCATTCGTTTTTTTAAAAAAATAATCTAGTTTAACTTGGCACAAAATTTAATAAAGTAAAAATACTCTTTTGATTTTATGGTTCTAAACTAAAATTATGTCAAATGTATCAAAATGACCTTTAATCTTGTGGTCTTAAACATGCCGCGCGAAAACTTAAAAGTAAAATATTATAAAAAAAGAGATCATTCTTTGAAAATAGACTAAAATAAAAATTAAGTCATTCTTTTTTAAACAAAAATTCAGTTACTCTTTATGATGGTAAGCCATGTTCATTGAGATGTCATTTTAGCTTTGAGGTAGTGGAGATTAAAACAATCACCAAACGATTAAGTTCAGAATTGTAATAATTATAGTTAATAGAGTCAAATTCCTAATAGTGATTAATAACATGACATGATCACTTAAATACTCTCCAGTAATCTTTGAATAAGTTCATTTAATGACAAAATCATCTATATATTATTTTTTAGTGTCCCCATCTCCAATCAACCACTTTGATAGTGATTACTAATAATCAAATGAAGTGCATCCATATCATTCTCAATCTCTTAATGTCTTTTTTTCCATAACTTTATTTTAACTCATACTACCAAATAATACTATACTGTCTACATGACTATAGTTTTAAATACTATACTGTCTATGCCTTCTTGTCCCTCTTTCTAATTTTTTTTCTTAAAATATAAAGTTAGAAATACATGTCAAAGTTTATATTTTGATCTTTATACTCTGAATCTGAAGCTAATTCTTTTTCTTTAAGGAGGGGAAAATTATATTTTATATTTATTGGAAAAGGGACCAGCTGCCCACCAAACTACTGCTCTTTTACTTGACCATGACATGTCATTATTAAAAAAAAAGAAAGAAAGATATAAAAGAATCCCTTTTTTTCTTTTTTCCTTCTTATGGGTTGTGATGAACACCATGTTTGATCAAATTTGGGGAGTCAAAAGTGTATATTTTAGAATATGAAGTTGTTTTGCTATTCCTTCTTTCAGAAAAAAGAAGTGTTTAGAAGTTAATTTTTCAAGAGATTAAAGTATAATTCACAATAGGATAAGTCAAACACAATGTATTGCTCTAATATTGACAGAGTTAATTAGTCAAATACAAACTGTTATACTCTAAAGTCTCTTTTTCTGAAAATCACTTCTGACTATCACATTTTAAAGCTTGGCTGAAGTACCTACTCTTTCCATCTCTATTTATGTGACATATTTTGAAATTTGAAATTCAAACAAATTTTTTATTGTGATTTTTTATATATTTTAATGATCAATTATTATGTCTTATAGTAATTTTAAAATATATAGTAAATTTTATATTTTTTAAAAAAAAAATTTGTGTTCAAAATCACAATCGAGATTCAACTATTTGACTCTCACCATCAAAACGTTTTCAACATAATTGGACAAAGGGAGTACAAATTATTATTCTATTTGTTCAATTTATGCGTACAACACTTTTTTCTTTTTAATTTATTTCTAAAAAAGCCATTTTTTTCATAATTTAAAATATCTAAATTTTCAAAATTTTTATTTTTACTCTTAATAAAATAATTTATATTATTATAAATATTTAATTATTTTAATACTAAAATTTTTTAAAAATCTACTTTTATCTTTGATTAACGATAGTATCACATAAATTTGAATGGAGGGAGTGCCAATAATTTGTCCTATAGGCTAAAGTTAGGTCCCAATGTAATTGGATTATATCTCCTGAATATTGGGTCCAGCAGGGGGAACAAAACCATAGAAGCTCAAGATTCCACGTGGCCTCTAAAAAATGCTTCACTTTTTTCATTCTTTAATTAATTTTTTTTTTGAAAAACCCAAAAAGAATAAAAAAAAAATAGAAAATCTACACTCCATGCTTCCCTATAAATAAATATCATTCATCACAAAACTCTTTATCACAAACAAAAAGACACCTCTCCTAAGGACCAGTTCCTTAATACACACAAATGGCTGATCATCAATTCAACTCAGACATACAAACTTTTATCACTAATTCACCATTTTCTTTACTAAATTTCGATTCGAGTATCGATTTCATGAACCAATTTCCAGATATGATGACCATTCCTTGTTCTTCAGATATGTCAAGTTTCAATTTACAGAGCTCATTGGAATTTTCCCATCAAAATAATTTTACTCAAGCAGCTGAGTTTCAAGGAAGTTTGCAAGAAATTTTTCAAGGAAATTCTCAAATACAAACCAAAAAAGAGGAAATTAATGAATGCCAAAAGAGGAAAATTAGTGATACTCCAGAGAGTAGTTCAGTTTATTCATCCCCTGCTGCTTCTGCCACTGGAAATAAAAGGAGAAATGTAAGTTAATCTTGAATTGTTCTTTTCTCCGTCTAAATTTATGTGTCTTAGAGTCTGTCTGCTCTATTTTGAATTGACTTATTTTAAGTATTTTTATAGAGAATGTTGAAATTGAAAACTTATTAAATATAGAAATATGCATGCGTTTTGGATAGATCAAAAGGAAAGTAGGATGTTAAATTTGGATAAATGTAGTACTTCCTCCGTTCTAAATTTATTGAATTTTTTTCAATATTCAAAATAATTGAATTATTCAAAATTCAAGATAAAATGCTTGAAGCTTTTTACGTATTTGCAGACAAAAGGAAGAGGAAACAGAGTGAAAAGTGATGTAAAGGAAGAAGAGAAACCAAGAGAAGTGGTACATGTAAGAGCCAAAAGAGGCCAAGCAACTGATAGTCACAGCTTAGCAGAAAGGGTAATTAAGAATATATGTTGAATAATTATCTGGTAAAATTAATTGTGAATTATTCAATAATATAAAAAATTGTGATGACTAATGTATTTTTATTTTTTGGTCTAATTCAGGTTAGAAGAGGAAAAATTAATGAAAGACTTAGGTGCTTGCAAGATATTGTTCCAGGATGCTACAAGGTATATTTTTACACGAACGATGTATATTACTTAAATTCAAAAGTAGAAATTTAGTTGGCTTACAATTTTCTATTTTAATCGAATTTCAGACAATGGGCATGGCGGGAATGTTGGATGAAATTATTAATTATGTGCAATCGTTGCAAAATCAAGTCGAGGTGAGTTTAATTTACATAATTTCTAAAAAAAAAAAGGTTCTTTTTTAAATTTAATATTAAAAAAATAGAACAAATAAATTGATTTATTCGAATTTATTGTATATAGTTCCTCTCCATGAAACTTACCGCAGCAAGCTCATACTACGACTTCAACTCAGAATCGGACATTCTCATGTCATTGCAGGTAATTTTTTGCATTTTTATTTAATATAAATCGTGAATACTTAAAGTATAGTCAGTACGAACCTGATTTTTTTTTTGACTGATTAAAAAAGAAGGATTTTTTGATGTTGCAGAGAGCAAAGGCCTATGAAGCACTAAAATTGCAGAAAATGAAGAAGGAAATTGGATGTGAACAAGTTGGCCCTAATTATGACCATAGTTTTGGAAGTTATCCAATGTTGCCATACAACACATGAAGATTCTCCACAATTTTTTTTCTGATAAACTTTTCAAATCAAACTTTTTCCCACTTGGTGCTATACATTTGTAATATTTGTACACATTGGAAAAAAAATTCAGAAATTTATATATCAATAAACTTGTATTAGGCCTCACTCTTCTTTTATGTGGGTGCTTGACCAAATTATATGCAGTGAATTGTTTCATTTCCCCTAATTTTCTTGATTGGAATATAATGAATATGATCAACTTATGTTGAATTTGATTTTAGCAAGTCTTTACCTTGTTTTGAGTTACTTTTCGGTGCATCTTTATGACGTAAATTAATCAAATTGTGTAATTTTAAAATTTTTTTAAAAAATAATCGTTCAAGAATGATTCATCTATCCTTGAAATTAATGTGACATGAAATCTGTTAGGCCAAAAATTTGAAGAGACCAACAAAAGTTCACAAACCTTCTAATTGACAGAAACAAGTATAGTAACAAAAAATAGACGTGCTAAATTATTAGCAAGAGTAGATAATATGATGATTATTGTAATTTATTCAAATAAGAATTAGCCAATATATAGACGTATTATGAAGTTATAGAGATTTTACATGTGCAATAAATTAATAACCCCCTGCAACAAAATAGGCACAAAGAAAAATCAACAAACCGAACAAATCTATAAAAAACAAAATACATAACCCCTTTATAACCAGCCATCCATAATATTAAAATTTAGAATAATACTTTACTTATTACGCAGTTGATAGATATTCGCTTTGAACGAGTCAGTAGTTATTTCAATAGTCTAAAATCTCATTTTCACATACTTTTGAAATTACTTGACTTCTCAATCTAGACAACAAGATACGTCTGCTTCTTTAAAACTAAAATCATATTATTGTACCATTACTATTATTTTCACTTAAATATCTTAGATACTAATCACATTCCTATTGATTCTTATCTTCTTTGTAAACTCAAAGGCCACAAAAAGATAGTTTAATACACTAAACTCTTAATATACACAGTATTCGTGCAAATATCAAACCATGAAAAGATCTATTGTTAACTCAAAAGTATCACATCAAAATCCTAATCTTACCTTATCTAAAAGCATGTGATTAAGTTTTGATTAATTGGACATGATGAGATGATGTGTTTGTATTGCTTATTCATTTTCTCAACTAAAAGATAAATTATAACAGCCAAATTTCCTTTTTGACTTGTTGATCCTCCAATATAATGCTACCAAGCAAAACTATTGTCCCACTTTAATTTGTTGTTTAATTTATTATAACTATTAGCATCATTTTCATATCCAGTTAACATCAACTAACAGAATTATGGTGTCAAAGGAACATAAATAGAAAATTGAAAATAGTTTTAGCGGACAAAAATAATTATGACCCAAGTTTAAAGACTGCGCTTGGAAAAGATGTTAAATTGGAGTCAATTTTTCACATTCTCATCCAAATTAAAAAGTAAACTTACTTTTTTTCCTCACTATAAAATCTTTCAATCGAAAAATAAATTTCTAAATAGTGCTTCTTTCGTCTCAATTTATGTGGCACTATTCAAATTTTAATATCAAACCAATCTATTTTTGCTTATAAAATTTTCATTTTTAAAAAAAATATTTTGAGTTATCAATTATTGTGATTTATAGTATCTTTTACATAGTTTTGAAATATATAAATTACATTTCAAAAAATTTGAAGATTCCAGCACAATTTTTCGATCAAACTTAAACTGTTTGACTCTCAAAAAATGAAAATTATCATATAAATTGATACAGAGAAAGTAATAGATCAATGACATGACATGACACGCCACGTCACATACTAAACTTTCGAATCTCTCAAATAGTTATCCAACTTATGTATTTTTGGAAAATATTCCTTCATTTCTTGAAAAATTTTTGCGTGAAGCCAACAATATTTATTTGTGAATATATTCCTTCACTAAATCATCCTTTTTGAATGACCAGTAAAAAAAATTAACTCGTTAAAATCGATACTTCTAATTTAAACTGACTTAGTCATAAGTAGTGAGCATTATATTTCAAAATTTACAAATATTATATCGAAGCTCAATATTTTTCAAGTGAAATAATAATAGTTCTCATTCATACCTCAATTTTATTTTTCAAACATTTATTTCAATTTCAATTTTTTTTCTTTTCAATTTCAATCAAATATTATCCGTGTCGATACGTAAGAATAATGTCTCTGTCTTCAAGTTGTATTATGAAGCTATTCGTTGACCAAAAATAATAATTGCAGAACTGGATCGCACAAAATGGGAATTCACTAATTTTTCCCCTAAAAATATTTTCTTATCAATCTAATTTGTCTTGTAAATTGATAATTAATCTATAGGTTCCAATCTAATAATATTAATTTAATTGATTATGTTGTAAATTGAGGTTGACTTAATCCTCCTATTAATATATATATGAGCTTTTAAATCCACTACCAATTTAAAACACTTTTTCAGACATATGCACGAACCTTCGAGGTTTTAAAAGATATGCTAACTTTTTAGTTATTTTTCAAAAAAAAATAATACAATCAAATCATGGAAATTTCATCAGCATAATACACATGGCGTTACATTAATTATACACACTTTGTTTTATGTATATAAACAACGTGGAATATTACGTAAGAGATTTTCCATTAATAAACATAATTAAAATCACACCAAATTCAACACACCAACTAGCAAACCTTTTTTAAATGAACAAAAACACTAATGTAATTAATTAATTTTGTGGATAGATAAATTAATTAAGTTGTTGAAGGGAAATGTGGGGACCATTGTGAACAAGTTAGTAAGTTAGAGGGCAACAAGTTGTAGAAAAATGGGTTTGTAGGCATAATTTAACAACAGTATGTTTCCATTTAGATGTAAAGGAAACATCAAAAATGACCCCACAATTTAGTCAAGTGTCCATTCAGGGAACAACACTTTTTTTATATTTTTTTTTTCAACAGCCGAAAAATTCAAGTCGGTAAATAACTTTTTCCAAAATAGTATATTTCCTCGTTTTAATTTTATGTGGCAAGTTCAGAGAATAGGAATCAAATATTTGATTTTTGATGTGAATTTAGCTAATAATTCATAATTTTTATTTTAAAAATATATAAAAAATAATAATTCCACAAGTAGATTCCGATAATTGGCTACATTTCTATAGTCCATATTTCATAATACCCAAACTTTTTCTTCAGGAAAATTGAAATAAGTATGTTAAAAATATCAATTACCGGGATTTCGATCGAGATATTCGAACGTGGTATTAGTTCATTCTCAAATTTTCTCGTATAAAATGAGTCACTTTAACTGAAGTTCATTTCTTGGCCAAAAATAAGATTAATTCAGCATGAATTATATGAACATCCCTGTAATTTATCGTGATATATCAAATTAAGGACCTATATTCACCCGAAATAGTGAGAGTTCAAAAATTTTTACATAATAAGATGCTAATTAGGAATTTTTAAAACGGATACATCTAAATACACTTATTATTTGTGCAGATAGAGCTAAAGATATAATATACGTGTGAGTACACTTATTATATTTACAAATATAATGTGTTTCACTATTATTATGTGCATGAATATAGTGCATTTCTGTGCATGCTTGCGAATACATTAGATCCGCTACACTTTTTTAAAAACTATTGCTACATTTCGTGAACATACAAATAATTACAAGAGGCAGTATCAGTATATACACAATTTTCTCAAAAAATGAAATAGACACAATTAGGTAGCAAGGACGAGAAAGAAAAAAGAGCAACTCTGGTGCATTAAAACGCGCATAATTCCGGAAGTTCCCGACCAGTTAGTCGAAGACTCCCTTCGAGGGCGAGGAACTCACTAAATTTGAATGTTCATTTGTTTTATTAGAACTTTCAGACGCAATATAAATTGTGACTTTGTAGCTAGCCACTGACTGCTTGAGGGACTGTAAAACAGTGGATTGGGTATACATAAATCTGATGGATGTTGCCAATTCATTGGCTAAATGATTAACTTTGAGAAATATTGCAAATGACAAAATTTAAGAACCCCATTTACTCCTATTAAAAATCTTGAGGACCCATTTCTTCAAAATCCAAATAAGAAACAAAGAGAAGAAATAATTAATATTGATGCTATTTGTTTGTATAAGATGGAAAAGTTTTAGAGCTAGATACATTGTATGAGACAGCTTGAAATGGGACAAGTGGGGTTATAGGCCAAAAGATAAAGGGCCAATTATCCAAAATTTCTCTAAAATGTTATGTAAGAGATTAATGAACCTTCAAAACTACTTTTGTTTTTTCTTAATTTCCACTAGAAAAGAAAAGAAAGAAAAAAAATCAACATCTTTTCAAGTTGACTCCCTTTTGACCAAAATATTTTTGCCTGGTTTGTTGGAGTATGCATGCATAAGGAAGAAGGAACAACATTGTTTGGGACCTACTTATACATAACAAATTGGATAAACATATATGGTAGATCACATAAGATTCAACAAGAGACATACTCATTTGGGAATAGAACTATAAAACAATAATACATACAAGTTTATGGTATATACATAATAGTGCAAAAAAAAAAAAAAATTAATTAAACTATCAGGTCATCTTAAATATATGATCTTGAAATAAGACAAATTATCTGTTATAACAATAATCCTGAAATAAGACAGATTATCTTGTTAAACCGACAGTGTATGTAATTTAAATTCATATATTAACAATAATAGTATTGGCCTAATCCAATCCGATTCAATGAGATGGGCAAATGGTCAGATCTAGTATGGATCATACATGGATGGTAGTTGGAGTCGGCGGCTCTCCTAGGTTCTCTCATCTGAAATTTCTAGAGAAGAGGATCAAGTTGGCCTTTGTGAACAGTTTGATGCATTATCTCCCTTCAATTTTTCGAGCAAAATGCAGCAAAAGAAAAGGAAAGAAAATCCATGGACCAGCCCCATTATCTCCACTCCGTTCCTACGAGATCATCTTAAGGGTGCCGAATTAAAAATTGTATATTTCTTAATCTCAATTTATGTGATAGTATTTGACTGGATACGAAATTGAGAGTGGAGAGGAAAACTTTTGAAGTGAAATTAGCTTTGTGGGTGTAGCAGCGCACAATGCACATGCCCCAGTGGCAAGTAGGTAAGTTGGAAATAGCTAGCTGGGACAGATGGGAATTAACATGGACAATTGGGGCAAATTCATGGATCCTTAATACAGTGTTTTACTTTCTTCATTGAAAAGCCTTCAAATTTGGGAAGAATGTCGACTGTTGGTCTGTTACCATCACTGAATTAAAATGAATATGCAAGGTTCCAAGCTTCTTGTTGCATGTCCTTTTTTTCACCTTTTTCTTTTGGCTAATTATTAGTGACACCATTTAAGGATATACTTCCCGTCTTCTTAATTTATGCGCCAATAATTAAAATTTTGTTATTAAAACTTTTAAACTTGAGAATTCATGATTAAAGTTTAAAAGTTTGCATTTTAAAATTCTAATTGTGTCACATAAATCGGGTAAGAGAGAGTATATTACTATAAAAAGTAGTTGAAGGAAGATGTTTTTTTTTCTTCAGCTGGTATTTAATATTGCATTGAAATCTCATTTTAAGAGGGAAATTTTCTCTAATAGGATTTTTTTTCATATTCTGACTCAAGCATGAGACTTTCAATTAAGGTGAGGGATTGTATCCGTCCATAACATTCCTTATTGGTATGGAAGATGTTTATCACTCCTTTTATTTCATTCTATGTGGCTCATTTTCCTTTTCAATTAGTGTTGAAAAGAATGTCATCTTATTATAATTAGAAATATTTTAATTTTAAAAATACATTTTTACCCATAATGAATGATTTACAACCACACAAATATCTACTAAGAATTATTTTATACCATAAATTTTAAAAGTCTTTCTTTTTTTTTAAAAGACTGCGTCAAATCAAATAATGTCATATAAAATGGGACGAAGAGAGTATGATATTGCTAGAACATGAATCCTAAAAATGTTTACCCATAAATCGGTTATTCAAAATAACAATCAAATTTTAAATCAAGTGCATGTGAATTATTATGAATAAATTTTTAAATGTTTTTGGGAAATTATATTTGGTGGAGTTTTAGGTGAAATTTTACTTATGTGTTTGGTCATCGATTTTGGGAGAAACATTTGACTTTTTTATAAAATATGATTTATAGCCATAAGTTATAAAATTATCAAACATATTCATAAGTTTGTTTTATCATTTTACGATGAACATGTTACGTGAAATATTATGACAACAAACACAATCAATATGAATTTGATTTTAAAAAGAAAGTGAGGAAGAAATAAAAGAAAATATCATTGATTTATGTACGAAAAACTAACATTATTACTTGTAATTGAAAATGAATTCGAAGAGCATGCTCAGATAAAAATCGTCTAAAATATGTATATAACAATATAAATTTTTACAACAAACTAGGATTGAAATTTAATCCCAAATATGTTATAGTTCGACTTAAAATATGTTAAAAAAATATTGATTTGCATTTCATAACAATTTTTAGATCATTGTATTATTTATACTTATATTATCATATTAGAAATTTTATTTTCAATGAGCATAATCATATTTTGAATTGTTTATAATTTTATGTTATTATATTCTTTTAGCATATCATAAATTAAAATTTTAAAGATTCATGCCTCGAGACTTGCGCCTAACCCCATTCCAAGTAAAATGCCCCGTTCACGCTCCCGCTTTTTAAAACACTCTTTTAGGCACTAACATCATTGCACATTTCATATGATTTAGTTTTGTAACCAAGCAAAAATTCAAAGTTGGGCCGATTCAAACTTCGATTGAGCATTGCCCTTGGGCTTTTACATGAGCCATGCTTCCTAGTTGGGCCTCTTCTTGAAAACTATGAGGGGTGATGTTTCATCCCTCCTCATCTCCGCCTCATTGTCCACTGTAGACGTTTCTTCTTTCAATTTCCCTTCCTTTAGCTACTAAGGTGTTTCAGTCTTTTGAAAGGTCTCTCGCATTCCTTTTCCACTTAAGCATACAGCACATGTCGTGCTTAGGCCCCTTCTTCCCTTTTATCTAATCAGCTTTGAAAGCTGAAATGAATTATATGGTGAGGGGAGTGTAGGTTCAAGAATCAAGACCAAGGTGATAAATTATCTGAATTTAAAATTTTGAACAATGGGAGGAACCGTGGAGTTATAATTCACATTATGAATACATAGACTGAAAGGCTATATTTGCTAACTACCAAGCAAAGCAAGGTAAAAACAATTCTACGTCAGCATATACTTGTCTTTCAATGCTATATAATAGGCCTAAAACATCTTGAATGAACAAAGTATGGACAACTAAAAGAAGATAAGAATGTCCGACAACTCTAATCCAAGCTCTGAGTCCAAAGGGATTGTCTTACTGGTGTTGGCCACCAATTGTGGATTATTGGTACTGCAGAAAGTGATCCTAGTCCTACCAATTCCTTGTACCAGAATACAGAAGGGCAGGGATAGCTTTCCACTTTATGTGTTTGTAAATTGTACACAACAACGAGATCATTACCTACAACAAAGAATATAAGATCCTCATTAAATGGGTGAAAAGCTAGTACAGAAATCAACCTCATGGCATCACGACCAAGTGTAGGGAGTCTTAACGTTGTGTTTGTCGGGATTGTCTTGTGCACCAATGTCCATTTCCCCTTTCTGTAATCATCTTCAAGTTCCCATATACTTATACAAGGGAATCCACTTGGTTGGAGGATTAGTTGAGCAAAACGAAGACGACCTCCACACTCACCCAATTTACAAGCCAAATAACGAATATCACGAGCCTCAAGTGGGAAATCAATGACACATAGGAATTGAACAGGATCATTAGTGAATGGATCCAATGCAAGAACACTGTCCATCACATCTGGCCTCTTACGAGTGAATGTATACAACATCCTTCCACAGGAAACAATCCAAGTCTTAGTAGTTATAAGATTCAAATTCCGCGGAGATGTGACAACTACTTCGGTCCACATTCCTCGCTCAGACGAAAACATCTGAGCACTAAACTTGGAATCACCGCAAGGCAAAAACCGTAACACCACATACACGGCATTATCCATAATCAAGAAGCCAACACTTTCCGTCAGTATAAAATGTTTGTTTTCTGGAGGACTCGGAGGAAGCATAACCCAATGCTTAGTCATAAGATTAACGACCAGATGAATTTCTAAAGCATAAAATTCTTCCCGACATAAAATTAAGTCACCGCTTGATCCTTCCAACCTAATACGATAATTATGGGACCGACCTGAACAGAGAAACCCTAAACTTACCTGTTTTGGTAAATCCTGTTCAGTGCTTAACTCAAATACATATAAACTCTTTTGATCTGCGTTGAAACAAAAGCAAGTGGCTTTTTGTCGTAATTGCTATTATGAATTAGTGAGGCATTACGGAAGTAATCAGATGAGATTAGGGTAAACCAGCGATTACAAACGGCTTGGCATCGAATTGCTTCTTTGCTGCTTAGCAGTCTAATAAATACTTCAATCAGCAGTTCATCTGTCAGATTGTTGAAGAAACATTCTTTCTTCTTCCTCCCAACCCGCCGTCCCTTTTTTTGGACTCGGATGGAATAAAGTAGCCAGCTTCTTCTTAAACAAAGTTAAGAGATGCGAAAAGGGGCTGTAGTGGGCCAAGTATTTTGTAGAATCAGCCTTTATTGCAAAGACCCAAATGATAACAGGGATGTGGCTGTGCCTTTTTATTACAAATTGCGTCAATCCTCGACAATATTTGAAAATTTAAGTTTTTTATTTACTTATTGATATTTATTGAGGTAAAGAGTTAATGTTGACTTTTACATTAAATATGATTTATAAAATGCATTATATGTTGAAATATCAAATAATTTTACTGTTGTTTTGGCTCTTCTTCCATATATTTTTGTAAAGTTCTCTTGTTATTTGATATAATTTTTTTATTATTCTGTTTTTTTAATATCAAAATTTATTGCACTTGAATTGAGAATCTTTATGAAACAGTCTCTCTATTTTCATAAGATAATGATAAGATATATATATATATATTATGTCCTTATCGAATTTATTTATAAATTTCTATTGATTATATTATTGTTATTAAATTTTGTTGAGAAGCTTTTAATTTTTTCTAATTAGATTCTTTGATTTTTTGGTTGTAAAACGATATAAGTGCGTGATAAATCTTGGGACGCACCTCTCCTTTGTCAGCTTGTGCCTAGACACAATTGGACAAAAACTGATTTCCCCAAATGACAATTATTTTAGATGGAGTCTTAACTTCCCTTGTAAACTGAGTAACTCAAAAAATCATTTGTACTTAAATTTCAACAGATATTCAACTCTTTTAATTTGTACTAAATGTGTGCACAAAAAATAGACGATTCGACTTTTCAAATTTTATGAAAAAATATAACTAAACAATTAAAATCAATAATCCGATCTGATTTTTTAATATTCATTCCCCACTGAGTAACTTTGTAGGGACTATGTTGGTGCTAAAGGTGATAATAATAATAAAGCAAAACAAAATGTTTCGAGTGAAAGAAAGGTATAAAATGATTTGGTATTTAAAATAATATGTTACGTGACATTCATCTCATCAAAATATAAGTATTTGTCTCGAATTATCCATGCTAAAGAGAGATTATATTTTAATAAAATATAAAATATGAAATCACATACTCTTTCTATCCCATTTTATGTGACACCTCCAAAAAAAATGTCACCTTACCTTAATCAGAAATAATCTACTTTTAAAATTTTTCTTTTACCAATGATTCTCAACCACACAAATATCTAAGAATAATTTTAAGTCACATATTTTAAAAATTTTCTCTTTTTCTTAAAACGTTATATCAAATCTAAGGGTGGTACGTTATGGGACGGAGGGAGTATTACTCTATAATTTGAAAATATGAAATCAATTATCTTTTTCTTCCCAAATCAAACGGTTAATTGTCCCTCAAATTACCTACTAATTTCTATTTTTATTTGTGATTAATTCACGCCACCTAAAATTAATAACCGTAGTTGCGCTCAGTTTCATCTCAGAGTTTAACACTCACAAGGCGACACCATTTTCGATCTGATTAGTCTTTGTCTCTTTTCATCTGCAATAAGACACGCACACTCACCTATTCCCTGTCTCTATCTCATATCAAAAGTGTATGTATAATTTGAGGCGGTGGACTTGAATATCTGCTTTTATTCTGCCCGATTCGCGCAACTAACTTTCCTCATTTCTCATTTGATGACAACTGCTGCCGTCGATTTTACTGGTATTTGCTCTGAACTCAGCTATTTATTCAACCTGTTTGTCTAACTGATTAAGGAGTTTATTGGGGGGTTATCGGGTTTTTTTATGAAACCCCTTTAATTATTGAATTGACCCGTAGCAAAGATATTGATGTTTATCGCTTTAGATAGTTGATTTGAGTTTCAAGAATTAGTCTTTAACTATGATTTTTCCGACTATGGGCACCCTCAATCTGTAAAAGAAGTGATTTTGGAGTGAATTCATGACCTAGTATTTCTTGTTTTGGTTTTGTGCAAGCTGGGGGTATTTCATTTTGTTGATTTCCTTAATGCGGTGGTTTGTGTAGGGTGACCTCCTAAGGGTAAATGATCTGAGTAGGAGTTTTTTCTGAATGACTATGGTTAGTAAAACCAGAAATATGCTGGAGGGTCTGGTTAAAGAAGGGTCATTTAAATGGTTGACCAAAACCCCGACTTCACTGGATGAAGATTCAGATGAGACGGCATCTTCATCATCAGGCAAGAGCTGGTTGCCAGAGCTATCTCCTGCTGCGAATGTAGTAATCCGAAAATGCTCAAAGTAAGCTTCCTATTCTTTCTTTTCTTTCAGGCTTCTGCAGTTTTAGGTGAACATAATCTGCCAAATGCGGAACTGGACTACCGTCTTGTTTAATTGAAATGTTGCATCAAGATGCAATGCAGTAATTGTTAACGATATTGATTGCCTCTCGTATATTAGCGAGTGAGCTGATGAATGCATTTAGCTGGAACAAAAGCATTGAGTTGGTTGTCAAGTTCTAGTGTAGATCGCGTGATATGAATAACCAAAATCTGGTTGTGTGCAGAATCCTTGGCATTTCCATGTGTCAACTTCAAGAAAACTTTGATGTGGAGGCTTCTGAATCCATAAAGCATAAATCTCAGTATACAAGGAACTTGTTGGAATACTGTTGTTTCAGGGCTCTTGCATTGTCTATACAATCAAATGGTTACCTTGGCAACAAAGAGTTTCGACGCCTTACATTTGACATGATGGTTGCATGGGAATTTCCAGCAGCTTCTAGTCAGCCTTTTGCCAATGTATGAATTACTTTTCCATGTTTTCCTTCATTCTACAGAATGATTATAGTTTGTTGAAGTTGAATACCACCGAACTTACTTGTTGTGTGGACTATTCATGGAACCCTTGACTAGTCCACTAGCCACTCATTGCTTGTTGTCCTCTGACTTCTCGGTTGTTATCTGACTTTCCAATTAATTGTAGATGGATGAAGATGTCACTGCTGGTCTAGAGGCTTTTTCCCGTATTGCTTCAGCAGTTCCTATAATTTCCAATGCGATAGTTTCTGATAGCATTTTCGGCGTGCTTACGACATCAACAGGTGGTCGACTTCTATTCTCAGTGTATGATAAGTACCTAACTAATTTGGAAAGGTACTGCCAACTTTGGTGCTTTAGTACTTGCAATTTCTTGAGTTAAATGCTTAGTTTTATTCATCTCTATACCTTTTCTGTCTAGTATGTGGTTCATCTTCCAATTCCTCAGATCATATGTTATAGCGACAGATTTTCATTTCTAACCTGGGTAATGTAATCAAGGTAAATAATACAAGACATTTATATTTCCCCCAACACAAGACATAGGTGCTTGAATTAACTAAGGGATCAAAAAATGTTGTTTAGCTCTGTTTTCAGATATCCACATGCTTTAGGTACTATATAAACCGCATTCATATTGCCTATTTCTGAGCATCCAGCATGTTAGCTTTGCTGTTAAAAGCAAGAAGATCTGATATATTATAAAGCGCATTAGAGACTGAGTCGAAAAGGTTCCTTGCAATGATTAGAAGAACGACATGCTGCCCTACCCGCCTTCTCCCCCCCCCCACCCAAAACAAAAAGAGAAAAAACGCAACAGCAGCATGAAAAGATATCAAGGAAGCATTCGATGT
>JAPFFP010000070.1:26248911-26260446 GCA_026153255.1 Solanum medicagineum
GTGTTTAAAAACAAAAACATTTTCAATTATATAAAGGGCGATAGACCCGGGGGGGGAAAGGTTCCTGGCAAATATAAGAAAAACCACAGCCCCCCCCCCCCCCCCCCCCCCAAAAAAAAAAAAAAGGAGAAAGAAGAGGATCAGAACACTTAGAGAAGCTATATTGGAATTCGTTCCTGTTTTAAGATGTTTACATGTGCTTAGAGAAAGAAGATTGTATTAAGACCTTTTCTTTGGGTAAACATCCATAAAATAAGTGAATGAGTGCCCCTCTATTTGTGCTCCTTCTACTTTGTTTTTTTGGGAATGCTTAAATTGTAGATTGTAAGCTTCTTTTGTTATCATTTATATTTTGCCTAAGTTCAAGTTGAGAGAGGAGTGTTAAAGTTTAAACGGGTGTTTTGGATGGAAAGACTATTCTATAAGCCTGAGTGTGTTTGCATTGGGTTGCCCTGTAGTTACTTTGAAGTGTAGTGATGTGATTCATAATGCATATCTTCTCTTTAATTTTTCATTACAGCATCTTATGTGCAGCCCATGCATAATCCTCAGTTGAGATTGTTGCTTGTTTGGGAACTTTTTCAGGGCAATTAAAAAATTTAAGAACCAGTCTGAGTCATCCCATCTGTCTGCCTTACGTTCAGCAAGAGGAGAGAAAATTCTGGAGCTGGACGGGACAGTGACAACACAGCCGGTACTTGAACATTTGGGAATTTCCGCATGGCCTGGTGTGTTTTTTCGAGTAGTAATGGTTTTAATTCCTTTAAATTCTTTATCTCCAGAGAAGAAAGGAATGATATCACATGGAATTTGAGCGGATTATGTGCATCTATTAGCCTATTTGACATATTTTGCGACCATGTATTTGTGATTTTCAGGTCGGCTAACTTTGACAGATCATGCTCTCTACTTTGAGGCACTTCGAGTTGTGTCTTATGACAAGCCAAAGATATATGATCTGTCAGATGCTCTAAACCAGATTGTTAGACCCGAACTAACTGGACCATGGGGCACAAGACTCTTTGATAAAGCAGTCTCGTACAAATCAGTTTCCTTGTAAGGCATGATACATGATGACTCCATTGTGGGTCATACTTCTCTGCATAATCTTGTGTATTTCTTCTACCCTGCAAGATTATTTTCTAGTTCAAGTGTCCAAATTTGTTAATGGTCTTTTGAAAATGTCGTAGGTCAGAACCTGTTATAATGGAATTTCCTGAGCTTAAAGGACATACACGTCGTGACTATTGGTTAGCCATTATTCGAGAAGTTCTACATGTGCATCAGTTCATACTTAAATTCCAGATTACTGGAATTGAGCGTGATGAGGTGCTTCTGAAAGCTATATTTGGCATATTGCGAGTACAAGCCCTGAAAGATATGAGCTCTAAACATCCACTTTGCTTTGAGGATCTTCTTATGTTCAATGTATGTGATCAGCTTCCTGGAGGAGACCTTATACTAGAAACAATTGCAGATAGGTCAACTGTGAGGGCATTGGAGCGGACAAACTCTCCCAAACCTAGAAACAGAATGTACTCAATTTCAGCTTCAGCCTTGGCTTCCAACCTGGGGTTAGTTTTCGGGACAAGTGCTCATGTTCCTAATGAGCCAGGAATTGTTGTAGGTGAAATTTCTGTGGGGGAGATGACTCCCTTGGAAAAAGCAGTCAAGGAATCCAAAAGCAACTATAAGAAGGTGGTGCAAGCACAAGCTTCGGTTGATGGAGTGAAAGTTGATGGGCTTGACACCAATTTGGCAGTGATGAAGGTACTTATAACTACTGTGGCTTCAACATAAAAATAAGGTCAAAGAGGATAAATTGAAGAGTTTTGCCATTTTATTGAAAAATCAGTATTGGATCTTTAAGAACTATTATGAAGCCAACTTGATATTTTCATTGCACAATCTTTCTAACAGAACCATTGGAGTCTCTCTTTAAAATGAGTTTTCTTTCTTTATGAGCTGTATGTTTAAATTGAGTTATCTCGCATACTAATCCTTCAAATTTGTTGACATGCAGGAGTTGCTCTCCCCTATGATACAGCTTGGAAATTGGATACTTCTTCTGGCTTACTGGGAAGACCCTTTAAAGTCCATGATTTTCTGCTCGGTTTTCTCATTCATTATCGTCAGGTAAGGTGATAGCTAGCTAATCTTATTTGTGTGATGGTCCATCATAATACTAAAAAGAGGACTTATTTGCATATGATTTTCTCTGGCATTCCACCGTATCATCAGACTGCAGATGTCTTGGGTATTTCTTAATAGCTGATTGCTTCTTCAGATATAGTGTGATTTTTCTCTCAGCAAAAGGCTCCCCAGGGCATGAAGTGCTCCTGGCTAATGGAGGTAAAGGTAGGGAAAGAGTGGAAGTAAACTTTATGCAATCTTCCCCTTGGATTTCTGCAAAGAGGCTCATTGTTCTCTGAGCTAATTAGAGTAATATGTCTTGTAGAAAGTCCCTGACTTCTCTTTTCCCTAATTTTTGGTTTATTGTTGGGAAGGAATATTCTTTTAGGCCACATTTTTCTACCTTGACTCAGAGCAGTGAGATAGTTGCTGATTGTTTCACCTTCTCTAAATTGAAAATTGCACATTTGGTTTTTTTGTTGGACTTGGTGTGAGCATTATGTATTGTCTGTACATCACAGTTCTATGTTTCTTAGCTAAGTAAATTCAGGTGGATATCATTGTGGTCGAAGTTCTTTGGTGGAATGTAATGACAAGAAGATCCAGTTATTCTTACCATTACCATTCTCAAAAAGACGATACCTCGGCCCTAGTTTGTTTTTCCCCTTTTGATGAAGTAAAGATATTTTATTGATACTGGCATCCAGAAGATGCATAATTACAGAAGTCTTAACGACTTCTATGCAAAACTCAGGAACCAGGATAAGCAGATTTACACCAGGTTACATCCCTGTGTAGTGTGTGTACACCCCCAAAAGAAAGTTCAAGAGAATATCATTGATCTAATTTCATGTATCTTAGCCTCCATTGATAAAGAAAAATATCACCTGCTGGTCATTTTTCATTTTTTTAACTGAACACCATACTGGTTTCAAGAGTGTTTATGATGAGTTCATTGACTCAACCCTAGTTACCCACAAAAATTTGCCAAGTAATGTACAACATGATAGTATTCTCTCTTACACAAAAAGTACAAGTGAAACGAAAAACGCTCTTTTAATGCTTGCTTATCATTCTCACTGTCATGTATCATTTGTTTAATTATAATCGACTTCATCAAGTATGTCGACCCAACTATAGATAGAATTCTTGTTGCATGAATTGATTTGTGGAAGTACCAAAGCATATCTGATCATCTCTATCTTGGGCCTTGAACAGAGGAAACAGAAAAACAACTGAATACTTTGTGGCTTATCAAGGTTTCGTTCTGCCCGATTAGATTATTTAGTTATTCAGCCTTTTGAAGTCGTAAGAAGCACCTTGGTTCTCAAAATTCATTGCTTTTTTCCGTTAATTTGTGGTGTTTCCAACTAAAAGCTGGTCTGTTAGTTTTTGTTTAACTTCCTTGCATGGATGGAATTTCTTGTAAATGTGGTGGTTGAAAAATATTCACTGATGTCCTCTTTCTTTCTCTTTTTGTTGGTTGCAGGGGATGGCTGTGCTATGCCTTTGTGCTATTGCTAACTTTTTTTGCTGTCTTTTTGATAATAACTCGCTGTTTAAGTCGAGGCAAGACAGTTGATGAACTAAAAGTAATGGCTCCACCTCCAATGAATGCCATGGAGCAACTTTTGGCTGTTCAAAATGCAATATCTCAAGCTGAAGAACTAATCCAGGATGGAAACATCGTTCTTCTCAAAATTCGCGCTTTACTTTTGTCCATCTTCCCACAGGTTTGTGCAAATTTTACTTGTTTTCTCTTTACTAGAACAATCTTGTTTGCAAAGTTTTTAAGTAATTAGAAGTTCCTTAATGTCATGAATGAAACCAAGTCTTGTGGTTACTGAACCATACTCTTTTTTTTTTAAATCTGAAAAGTTGTTAAGTAATTAGAGGCTGAACCAGGATGACACAATGAGACATTCCCGGATGTTTCCCTCACATAACAGATGTCTTTGCTTGATGTGCGTGCTTGATGCTGTCACGATGTTATTTGGATCTAGATAAATATTAGTTTTCAACCTATATCTTGTTCCTGTCATTCCAGGCAACCGAGAAGTTAGTGGGTGTTTTTTTGGTCTCGGCACTAGTTCTGGCATTCTTACCTTCGAGATTCATAATCCTGCTGACCTTCCTGGAAATCTTCACAAGATATTCACCTATTCGGAGAGCAAGCACAGAAAGATGGACTAGAAGACTAAGGGAATGGTGGTTCAGTATCCCGGCAGCTCCTGTAGTTCTTGAAAAAGCCAAAGAAGACAAAAAGCGGAGATGATGGAAATCTTTGTGCATAATCAAAGATCTATCCGCGGAGCAATATCCTAGTACCTACTACTGTGGCTGTAAATTTGTATCATATGAGATAAGTTGAGAGATGTAACGTCCTTGGTCTTGATGAGGTCTCCATTATCGTTTACTGTTGGTGCTGTATCACTGTTTCTGGGTATTGGAAACTTATCGTGTGTTGTATCCTACCAATCATGGGTTATAGATCAAATTTCTTAACAACATTTTAACTTCAAATCATCTTGAAAAAGATTGGCAGAGTTCATTTGAGATTTTCATCATTATCCTCCCCTTAGATGGTCTACTATTCTCATAGAAATTGCAAAATCATCAATTCAATAAGGATTCACAACCATAGAAGGGCGTGCAATAACATATCCAATGTGGGGCTTCAGCATGCCAACTGTAGTAAAGAATGAAAGAAATATTATTAACTTCAGACCGCAAAATTCAAATTAAATGAATACCAAATTCAAACTCATCAAAATTCCTCTCAAATCAAACCATTTATTATACTCTTTAGAAGAGCATTAGTTCTAAAACTCAAAAATTTGGAAGCTCTAACCACAGAAGAATGCATCGGTATAACTACATAGCAGGTCATCCAAGCTATCTCCAAAATCATTATGAAGATTCTTACTATATCTATCTCCATTTTCACTAGCTTTAGTCGGATAAAAAATGGGTGGGTTACAGCAAGAAGATGATGGATTGGGCGGCTCGCAGCAAGAAGACGATGATGAATTGATCTTGGCATTGCAACTGCTGTTGTGATTTTCCTTTGAATTGGACTCAGTATTTGGGTTGGTGGAAAGACCAGTGAGTTTTTGAACTAACGCCATGAAATCACGCGGATTGGTATGAATTATTTTGGGAGAATGAGTATAAATTATAACTGGATGATGCCGCTGCTGGGATTTCTTGATGTAACAAGAATCCTTGTTGATCTTCAATGGACATATTGGAGGCCTCATGGTAATTTGTTAAAACTGGACTTATAGAATCTAGGCAATACGTCCTTATATAGAACGCGTCAATCATGATTTAATTAATAATAAGATGATAAGTTAAGTATAGACATATTTGATGTATTTTTTGACTTAATGTGGCTAAATTTTAATTTTACCTGTGAGAGTACAGTGGAAGATAGGAGGATGCTGTCACAGTGTCAAATGCAGCTGATTTGTAGGGAAAATGAGGTTACTGTTAGTGTAGGCCAAGGAGACATCATGCCCTCCTAGGACTTCTGGCTTATTGATTAACACGTATAATTTGACAAAAAATGAGTCCAAAATAACTAGTCAAACTTTTAATAATAATAATATTGAGATGGATTGATTTTTACTATTATCCCACCTTGTATTCATTAATATTGAGAAAATGATTAATATGGTGAAACTCGATCTCATATGATTTTAGATAGGAAGGAGTGGAGATCACGAATTAGAGTAGCAAACAAATAAGTTAGTAGGGTTAAGTTGATGTCTTGCTGTGGGGTATAGTACAGTAGTAGGATTTGTCGCGTCTTTTGTTCGGTGCTGTCATTATCCGTCTTATATATGTTTGTCTCACATTTACACACTATCGTGTGTTTTTCGTTACTAATCGCTTTTTCTTTTTCCTTCTCTCTTTCTTTCTTGTTTTTTATATCTAGTTTATTCTGCTTATGGTTTTTGTGACGAGGGCTCCCAGGAAACAACCTTTTTACCCCTATTATGTAACGAGGGTTCTCAGGAAATAGTCTCTCTACCTCTGTGAGGTAGTGGTAAGCTTTGCGTACATTCTACCCTTCCCAAACCCCACTAGGAGGATTCCACTAGGTATGTTGTTGTTGTTGAGTTTTATCCTAATACAAAAAGTATAGTCCTCAATACATATGACTCTTTTAGTTGGAAATAAATTATGTGAAAGATTAGATATTTCAAAATTATTATCTCACCCTCAATGTAAAATTAAAATAACACTACAATTCAAAAATAACTAATTATATAGGATAAGTATCCCATAATTTATCACAATTAAAACCTTTTCTAAAATTAATTAAAAATTAATTTATTCTTTATCCCTCCTCCCTAACAAATTCATAGAATAACAAGTTTATTCTAAAATTATATTTGAGATTAGCAATACCTCTAAAACTAATTATTTAAACTCAAATTAGTAGTTTTTAGAAAAAATTACACAAATATGTAAATATATACTAGCTAATTAGCTAACATAGTTATAGTTTGAATTAATTATGGCTCGCAACAAATATTTAGTTATAATTACAATTTGAGTTTTGTGAATTTTTCGGGCGATTTATACAATGGTTGTACACGAGTATATAAAAGCTATGTACAAATCAAATTGTATAATGAAATATATAAACACCCTAAATTATATAGCGAATCATAGAAATGTTGTGCACGAATTATATAGCGAAATATACAAATGTTATACAAAAATTATAAATTGTATAGCGAATTATATAAATATTAGGTGAATTATACAAATATTATTATAGCTGTAGTTATAAAATATAATTACCCAAATTATAACTATCAAATATAATTATGTTTTATATGTTTACTCCCATTAAAATTTGCTACTAACAAATATAGCAATCGCCCCTTTTCGGTCCAGTTTGATTCGGTTCGGCTCGTTCCAATAGACCCGATCCAATTTGGCTAAGACGGTTAAAGCCTTAACCCGTTACAGCACAAAGGCGGCATGTCGACTAGTGTATAGAGAAAGAAAAGTATAAATAGAGACGTTTCTCGGCTTTCCACCGGCACGGATTTCCATTTCTGACTCCACCGCCGCCCAACTCCGATTTCCGATCTCCGATTGTCTATCGCCTGAAGTTTCCCAGTGTTTTCGATTTAACTGTTTTCATAATCACTATGGTGAGTTTTTTTTCTTCTTGTTGTATATTTGTTGAAATTGAACTTTACCTTGGGAATCATGCTTCCAGTGAACTCTTGACATAGTAGCTTTCTTTTTTCTAGGAAATTTAGTTTTTACAGAGCTCGTATTCCCTTTTTATCGCGAGTATGCCTAGAGTTTTATCAGGAAAAAGGATAACGTGTAGAAGAAATTTGTAAATTTCATTTTATTGAAAATTTGTTTTGCAATGGTCGTTTTCCTTTTTTGCTTTCTCCTTTTCTTTTTCCGACTCTGATTTTTATCAATAAAGGGTAACTGGGGAAGTGGGGGGAGAGGGAAAATGGACAACTCGTAATATTTGAGTTTTAAGATTAAGAATGAGTTGAATTACATAGGGCTAGATGTTTATCACTTATCAGTTTTTATTCTGCATTGAAATGTACAGATTTTAGTCAATGAGCAGAGTCTCAGCTTGGGCCAACCTTCACATGCCCATGTTACTCTTTAGGATGTGTGTTCGCCCCAGATAAACTCACCACTTTTTAATAACTCTAATTTCTGGATTATGTGCCTAGAACATAAAATTGTGAAAGTACTGAAGAAATTGAATTAGTTTCCTGGTTTGAGCCACAATTTGGTCATTTCGCCACTTTTTTGTGGGGAGGGGGAAGGGGAGGGAAGAGAGAAGATGGGAATGGGTTGTTTCCTAGCTAACACGGTTTCCCTGAGATGTAAATGTTTCAAACTCGTTTTATCTTTTAGTTTTGAGAATGTATGATTGCTTTTTCTCTAAATTTGGGTTCTAATTATTTTGTAGTACGGCCAAGTTGGAGATGGTAGTATACTGGTGCTTGTCGAGGATGTTATGGTACCAATTAGTGTGGTAGACAATGCCATCAGTGTCTTGAAGAAAGAGGGGGCTGAGAAGTTGGACCCTGTGATTGTTACTCAAGCTTCAACCCAGAGTAAATTCCCTGCTAATGTCTGCTAAGTGATACTTCACTATCCTGCTTATGCTGTGATCATGAGTGACTCATTTTGTTTACTGTGTCAATATTCTGCCCACTTCATTGTCCGCGGTCAGATGTTTATCTCTTCATTTTTGGAACGTGCTAGTATACATGATGATATTGTTTGCTAGATACCTATCAAAGAAAAAGTTTGTTGCTATGTTTTCACCTATGAAAAAAAGATTGCTTCTATGTTTTCTCTAGGTTTTATTAGCTTTAGAGTTATATTTAAAATTTGTATTTGGGATTAGTTGATGATAGAGGTAAGTTAGGAATATTTTACGAAGTGGCCAAGGTTCATAGGTCTGTGGTGAAAATTGTTGAATTCTAAGCATACACCATTAAAAGAGAATGTAGCAGCATTTTTTGAATACTTCTTGATTTTTCAATGACATAATGATCACCTTCTCAACTCTCAAGTGGTTAGGCTGGCCCTTTTTCCCTCCAATACATCTAAGGACTAGCAGTGCTTGCCTTAGGGACACACTTATTCCCTGAGGGTAGAGTGCTTCGCGTTCCTCAGATGGTATTTTATTGCAGGCAACAACCTTGATTCTTTTTTCTAGGATTTTGGCTCTTACAAGTGTGATGGACTAGTATATGTGTTGTATATGATCTCAAGGGAAACCTTGAGCTGTAGGAAGGAGTTTAGAGCCACTTATTGAGAAGTCCTTTTGTTCAGACTCATTAGAGTATCAGAATTGCAATATATATAATAGAAGAACTGTGTGCATCTTTTATTGTAATTCTTTCTTCACGTGGATCATCTGTTTTTTGAGAAGTAAATGATTGTGGACCGAGTATTCGAATCGAGGGGAAAATATCAGTTGAATGGCTCCAAATGGTAGCAATTTAATGCATTTTGGGAAATTCTGGTAGGCAGATTTTAAAGATGTAGATTGGACTTAAGGGAGCTGTGTGAATAATTGGAAGAAAGAATTGTGTGGATAAGAAGAACTTGCAATAAGGGAGGAAGAGCTAAAGATATTGCACCACCAATTTAAACGAAAAAGATAGAGGGCATTAGTCTCATGGTTTTATGGTTTTATATGATCAGTTCTATAAGGACTCGCTTGAATGCTTCATTGAATAGATTATTATCATAGTAACAGAAGAAAATAGCTACTCTTCACTATAATTATGCCTTAAAACATGAACTTGGGTGGGGTGTGGGGGGGTGTGTGTGTGAGAGAGAGAGAGAGAAGCGTGTGTGGAGAAGGAAGTTCTCAAGTTGGTTAGGAAAGAGAGCAAACTCGTCTTCTTCCTGTTCTTTGTGATCCCTTTATGTGCGACCTCTACTTAATCATCTTGTACCTGTATCTGATAAGTGCTTGTCCCTTGGCTAGAAGCCCGTGGTGATGTTTTCTTTTTCCTGGGTTAAATCTGGTTATTACAGGTCTGACATCAGTGGAGTCTGCATCTAGAGATATTGTTGCTCTCATTTGTAGGTCCCTTGAGTTTCCTAGTGATAAAATGAGTGGGGACATCTCAAGAGTGTTGAAGCCTGGTGGAACAGTCCTACTTAGCCTAATTTCTCAATCAGCCCCAAAGGTGAGTGAAATGTCCCTTTGTACATATTTTTTTCGTGGAGAATCTGTGTGGGCTTTGAATTATCCTTTCCATCTGTACTGCAGGCAAACTCCACCCATGAGCGCAAGTTATTGTTGGCTGGATTCTGTGATGTTCAGTCATCTGAAGTTGGCAACTCTATTGTGGTTAGTTGTTTGGTTTTTTTTTTTTTAAAGAAGTTAGTATTTAATCCATGTGCCTTATATTTTGCTTCTTTTCTTCCTCTGCATGACTGCCCCTTCAATATGACTTGCCGTATTTTAAATTGTGATAGCACCTCTTTTTATAAATAAAGATGTTGTCGTAAGATTCTTAACAACTTTTTCATGGCATTAGAGTCATACATAGCTTTATTGTTTTTGTCATATCTAGTTTATTCTGCTTATGGGTTTTTGAGACGAGGGTTCCCAGGAAATAGTCTTTCTACTTCTATGAGTAGTGGTAAGGTCAACGTACATTTTACCCTCCCCAGAACCCACTTGTGGGATTCCACTGGGTATGTTGTTGTTGTTGTTGCTACTCTATGCACTGATAGTGATAATACAGTTTTATCTTTATTGAGTTTTCAACTAAGACGCATGCTGCTCTCATACGCTGATGTTCCTTGAGAAAGCCTTGAAGTTAGTCGTCATAGGGAAAACTATCTAGTGTTCGATATGAAATCTTTTTGGGTGAGTTAAATATTCTTTGATGAGCCCACCTTTGAGATTTAGAGAATCCCTAATTTTACAGAACCTACACTTAATGATAAATTGTTTCGAATGAAATGGGACGACATTAAGTGGAATGTAATTAGAGGATTCACAAATCCAACCCCTGTTAGTTTGGGATTGGGGCATATATGTTGTTGGAAAAAACTGTGAAGTTATTGATCTCGACTTGAAAAAGTCATGTGGCTAATTTAATCTGTCAACAGATAACAGCGAAGAAACCTTCATGGAAAGTTGGTTCATCATTCTCTATCAAGAAAGTCACAAAAAGTTTACCCAAAGTTCAGATTGATGATGATTCAGATCTCATTGATGAGGATAGCCTTCTCACTGAAGAAGATCTGAAGAAACCTCAAATGCCAAATGGTAAATAAGTGCAATAAGGTTGTTAACGTCCGACATTATTGGTTTTTCAGTAGTATCTTGAACTCAAATCTGTTGTGCAAACTTGGCTGGTGCAGGTGGGGATTGTGAAGTTGGAAAAACAAGAAAAGCATGCAAAAATTGTACTTGCGGACGGGCTGAAGCTGAGACAAAAGTGCAACTTGGGCCAACTGCCGAACAACTGAATAATCCTCAGTCTGCTTGTGGCAGTGTATGGTTTCTTCTTGTCATATAGTAGATTGCTCTTGTTGTCGAAAATTACTTGGCATAATATTCATTCTCCCAAAACAGTTCACCTCCTTGAATATGGAAGTTTCTTCCAATGAATCTAAAGTAATCTTGATTTGTTCCATTTTTGTAAAAATAAAGTAGTAGTAGTATTTAATTGGTGTGCAAAATTCCTTGTAAGTGTTATAGGGAAATAAAGAATCTATAAAAAAACCTGTTTACTTAAAAAATGGTGTTTATACTCTATCAACAACCCCATGACTTTGTTGCATTATCAGGATTCTTATCTGAATAATAATAACACGGGGAATCTAGAAAATTTTCAATTGCAACTGCTTGATAAAAAA
>JAPFFP010000070.1:26260546-26271795 GCA_026153255.1 Solanum medicagineum
GAGTTAATGAACTCCAAATTTTTTAAAGAAGAATAAATGGGTTTATATAAAAAGGATGCTATAAATATTCCGAAATATAAGTGTTATAGGGAAATAAAGAATCTATACAAAAACCTGTTTACTTAAAAAATGGTGTTTATACTCTATCAACAACCCCATGACTTTGTTGCCTTCCAGTGTCCCAGTTATGTTATAAGATCTGTTCATCGACCTACTTCTTTTCTTCACCTTCTAAATTATTTATAGTCATTCCTTTTTATCTCTGGATTTCTAATAATTTCTGGACATGTGCAACTCTAATACATTTCTCAGTTGTCAAACTAGTAGATCCCTTTGGGATACTCCAGTTTGTAGGACTGGTACATCAGTTAAGTAGTTTCTGCAGGTAAATTGAAAACGTAGTGCATGTCGATTGTCATTATTGCTAGATTTGTGTCATTCGGTAGTTGTCGATGTTTATAGTGTGATTAGCAGATAACTGAACAACTAGTTGGTTTCTTTCTTCATCCTTACCATTATTGATCTGCCTTCGTGTATTGCATTTGTTTTTTTTTAAACTATGTTTTTTGGGTGACGTCTTCTTTTTCTACAGTGTGGTCTAGGTGATGCTTTCCGTTGCAGTACATGCCCTTATAAGGGTCTTCCTCCATTCAAACTTGGTGAAAAGGTACATGTCAAGCACAAGCTATTTTTTTGTTCTTTTGCTCTGTGAGGTTGTGTTACATAATTACTTGTACAGGAATAAGTATCAATTAATATATGTGTTATACCTGAGGAAAAAGATTGCAGTATAAACAAGGACAATCTTTTATGCCATTGTTAATTGAAATAGGACTTCATTGTATGCACTATGAGTTTTTAACTCTGAGAACATGTGGAAGAATGTTGTGAAGGGTGTGGTAAGGCGTAGGACTTCTGAACTTGTTATGTTTGGGAAACATGATATTAGAAGAGAATGATTAAGTCTGTAGGATGTTTATTATTACTTCCATCAATATAAAGATCAAACTATTCACTTAATCATTTGAGTTATTTGACATTGTGGTGTATCTTCATTTGGCCATAGATAGACAGTCAAGTTCTCCATCCGTCGGTCACTTGGCAGCATAATGCAGTCCTTTTTCTAGTTGATGTGATAAATGATTGAATATTGATGATTCTTCCCACCAAATCGGACTTGGACATCGGAAAATTGCATTCTCGCTTACCTTCTTGGAGCTCATCTGGTCCTCTTGTTTATTTTGAATTCTAATGTATCAAATTTTTAGAGATAATTAACTTCTCAAAGAAGAATCTCTAAGAGATGGACATGGTGCGTTCTTTTGGGGTGGTCTTCGTTTAAAAATTCTCGATGACTATCCAGCTCAATAGTTTCATTGAATATTATTGGAGCCTTGGCCATCAAACTGATGCTACTGAAGATTTGGTTGGTTGGTTGGTTTGTGATTCTTGTTGAAATGTAAATTGTTTGATCCAACATTATCATTTAGGACCATGACACTTGATGAGGTGCTTCACTGAGGGATGAGTTTTTAGGATAGATTTGATCTTTGTTGATTTCATTATCATCTTCTTGTTTGCATTGTGATGGGATTGTGCAAAAGTCTGATACACACTCTCCCCTTTGGCAGGTAACACTTTCTGGGAACTTTCTTGATGCTGACATCTAATTCCGAATGAGAACAGTCAATTGCAGATACTGTTGTGCCGGTGTCAAAGATTTGTTTGTTCGTTCTCTTTTGCTTGATGTAAGATGAGTTAATATGTACTGTTGTCAAAGAAGGGAGAGACACAAACGATGTTCTGTGAATGTTGTTTGATCGCTCAGAGTTGTTAGAATAGACATGATATTACATGACAGTATGCAAAGGTTTGGGCATGTACTTTACAATCTCTGGATCTGTTCTTTAGAAACCTAACCCTCCAGTCATTTCTCCGTTTGTTCTTCAGCTGTGTTTTAAGTCCATTATGTTATACCTTTGCGTTGTTTCTCACCTATAATTGAAAAAATAAACGTTTAAAAGAGTAACTAGACGATTCCACAATTTGATCATCATGGCACAACCAAATGAAACATAAGAGCCAGTGATCAAAATAAATGCACTAGCGCAGCTATGACTCGGTCTAGATCAGCTAAAACAGGTAATGCTAATAGGTGTCACGTGCTGAAAATTAGTGAAGTATCAAACTTTTACAATAATGAGACATGTCATATGGGATCACACATACGAAGAGGTCGAAACTCAAGTTCATGGAAGTTTAAAGAAAGCCGAATCAAATACTACAAGCAAGGCCAAATCAAATGAAACGGAAATTCAAAGGATGAAAACATTGCACTTTCAAGTCAAAATGGAGACAAAATCAGCTTATGAGTACAGTAAATGGCCACTAGTATCCTTCCAGCAAGACCTGTAATTGTACTGAGATACTTGAGATAGCAATACACGCTATCCCTTGGTAATTATAGAGCACAAGAAGCCGAGATTCCATTTCAGGTGGTTTCCAAAAGGTCTAGCTTATGAGGACTAAGTGGCCCCTTTCTCAGAAAGCTCCTGTGCCAACAACTCAACTTTTAAGCAAGGTAATCAAACACTTTTAACTTAGGTGATCACCTGTGGCTGTCCAATAAAACATTGTACTCGAAGTTGCAAATTTATACTATGAGTCAGTAGTCATTTTTGCCACAGCACAAGACAAAGCTGAAGTCCTAAATCAGGGGATCATTATCTACCTAATCTTTGGCTCCGATCTTCTTCATCCCCTCCATCATGGTGGAGGCGAGCTCGTTTATCCCTTTCCCTGCCTTCTCTTTTTTCTGCATGATAAAATTCAGATTCATATCTTTTTTGTCTTCTTTCATCTCTCCTATCATCATATTTCTTTGAGGTTGCATTATCATGCCTCCTAGATTTTCTCTCAGTAGCTTCCCCCGAGTCTTGTAGATCATCATACCTCCTAGATCTTCTCTCCACCCCCATTTCTTGTACATCATCATACCTCCTAGATCTTCTCTCATCCTCCAAGTCTTGTACATCATCATACCTCCTAGATCTTCTCTCCACACGTGACCTATCCAGATCATCGTCTTTGTAATTGGCTTCCTTTTCCTTCCGTACTGACCTGTGCTGCTCGACATCTCTCTTATAATGATCTCTTGCAGTCGAATCTCTTTGATCATGCCTTCCTATATCACTGATTTTTGCTTTAGAATTTCTTGGATCTTTATCCGAGACTTTGGCCTCTTCCTTGTAATCAGGCTTTGGAGGCCGACCCCATTGGCCAGATCTATCCTTCCTAGAATCTTCAACTTTGTCATGCAACCATCTTGAACTTCGATCTTCCTCAGCACCCCAGCCAGTGTTTGCAGCTCTCTATAGGCAAAAAAAGAAAAGGAGTTTTACTACCCTAAAAATATAAAAGATAAATTAGAAGCTTAGAAAGCTGAAAACTCCAAATGGAGTAAGAGGGTCAAGAGATAACAAAGCATTGTGAGCAAAGAAATCTGCTGTCCTGTTTCATTTGAACAGGAAATAGTACGATCACCTTACTTAGTAGCTTCAAGAGAAGAATCAGCAGACAATTTTGAAAAAAAAGGCACCGCTTCTCCGAAGGAAAGCTGGAAAAATTGTGTTATGCAAGGAAACTAACAGCAGTTAAGGCCTGAGATCATAAGAAAGATGACCCAATTTCCTAATGAGCTAATGAGAAGATCTCCCATAGTCTCCATCCCACTTCATTGACTGCTAGTCACTACTCACACCCTTGGGTGCAGATGGACAAATAAATCTCAATTCAATATTCAACAACTTGCTCAAGATATTAGTCAAAACTAGGACTATTGGAGTTTCACCATCTTTCATACTGAAGTTCTACAGAATGGGAATGTTACCACCTACATGCAATGATATCTAGAATTACACAATCTGAAACGATTTTTGATCATCTTTTCCCAGTACACTGGGAATAAACTGGGTATGTTGTTTTTCCCAATACACCAGGCGAAGTCAAAATTGACAGAGGAGTATGCGTGCAAGGTGTTTTCTAAACTGGCAGAGGAGTGTGTTTTCCATCCCTAACATTCACTCATATACTTGAAGAAGCCATTGCAACTATGACCTCCCAGGAAAGCACATGGCTCGATACTGCTACTGAACTCAACTTAAACTAACATACAGACTGAACCCTAGCAACATGCATTATACAAATTCAGTAGTGACTACACTTTTCAAATTACTATCACATCACAAGATAGAATAATTAATATCACATAGAAGATGACATATAAAGAAACAAGAAAATATACAACAGAAGAAGGAAGGAAGGAAGGAAAGACTAAGACAATACCTTCTCATCGTGAGAAAACCTGCATGAAGCACCACGATTGCATTCGCCCCTCTGGAAAGAGCGGCAGACCCCTCGCTCCTCCCTTTTTTTCTGCTCTGTCTCTTCATCCTCTTCTTCTTTCTTTTTATAGTTGGAAACGTGATCGACTCTGATTATTCTACCCAGGATCTGAGCACCATTTAAGTTATCTGCAAGTCCAATACCAAAAAAGTGAGTCATAGCAAAAATATGTTGAACTATGTGACCTTATGTAAAGCTTATCCGTTAAAGAAAGGCCAAATCAAGCACTAGAAATTATTTTTACGGTTGAAGCTTAAAGATTAAGAAAAAGATAGAAATAGAGACATACCCACAGCAAGATTTGTACTCCTTTGATCTTCGTAAGCAACAAAAGCGAAACCTTTTGACTTGCCTGTTCCTTTATCTCTAACAAGATTAACATCAACAATCTCCCCATACCTAATTAACATCAAGGAATCCATTAGACATTTCTATTAAATGAAAATGAAGTGTGCAAACCATGAGAAATGCTCAAAGTGTAAGATGACTCACTGGGCGAAAACAGCAAGGAGATCACCTTCAGTGAGGTCAAACGGAATGCCGCCAACAAATACATAAGCTGAGTCTTTGTATTTGGCATGCCAGGATGCCTGATCGGAAATCCCTAAAGATGCTTCTTTTGCATTAATATTCTGAATACGCTTCACTAGCGTCAATGGATTCATTGCAGTATTCCAATCCCGCAAACCTTAAGTGGTCGTTTAGAAATGCAAAAATTAGTTTATTTTGGAGATAAATAAGTAAATTCATTATCTAATTAGATGGATAGAGATACATTGTGACAATAAAATAAACATGAACCGATGAGAAATTAAGACGCCAATTCATTGGAAACTCCACGTAAAAAGTTAACGTTTTTCAATTTCAAACAATCAAATCAACCTGGAGCAAAGGAAAGTATGAATAGAAAACCTAGGTTTTTAATTTATTAAGAAATCTAAGCTCCGGTAACCACTGGTCGGAGAAGAGGTATACCACCGGCGGCGTGATTTCGTATTTGATCGAAACAGAAGCTTGAGGCAGCAGAAGGCCTTCCTCGTTAATCAGCGGAGTTCTGGAGCTGCTGAGTAGCTTTTTCGGAGGAAAAAAAAAACTAAATGGACAAAGACATAAAGGGCGTTTGGCTATACATTTGGGGAAAAAAAAAAAGAGAGTAAATTTTGGTTTCAAAGTAAAAAAATATGCTATTTAAAAATTAAAATTACTTTTAAATTTCTATGAGTGGTTTGAATTGAAAATAGTTTTTTGCTTTTTGGGAGGGGATTTTGGGGGGTAGGTGGGTGTTTTTCAAACTATGAAAATTTGAAATTCAATTTTAAAATAGATTTATTTTGGATAAAATGTATTTTTTGAAGTTCAATTTTCGGGAAAAAAAAGTAATTAAGCTAATATTTTGAAAATTACACCAAAAAAAGAAATGAAAAACTACATAATTATGTATACGTTCATATCATATTTATTAATCTAATCTATACTTTCAAATAATTACTTGTTTGTCTCACTGTTTATTAATTATATATCATATTTGAAATTAGATATATTGAGACATTAATTTTTAAAAATAACTTAAAATAGAGTCATACTCACTTAATTATCTCCCTAATTTACTTTTTAACTCTCTCCTAATCCTTCCCTTCTCATGTTCATCACCCAAAAGTCTTTCTAGTTAGCTTAACCTAGACATGATAGTATTTTTTTCGATTGCATTTCCTTGATACATATTGAAAATGGGTGGAGTTTTGGTGGATCTCCGGGATTTGCTTGGTAAGGAGAAGAGCAACGAGAATCAAATGTCCGTAGATATAGTGAAACTTTCATCGAGGATGGTGTTTTCATCAAATAATGAGGAGATGGACATCAAGATGGCGCCAGACCGCTAGTCTAGCTGAAAAGGAAAGAGACCAAAGGAGGAAAAGAAGAGAGGATTGTCAAAATATGTATTTAATTATATGTATGTGTATTTGACAAAATATAATGTGTATCTAATTAAGATTTCATGTATGTTTATGTATTTGACCTAAGATTATATGTGTCAATATAGTAACAAATTGATTTTTTGGGGAAAAGATTTAGGTAAGAAACTGTGGTTTTAAATCTATAAATCAAACAAAATTAATAAAATTCAAAATTTTAAACCTCGATTTTTTATGTTTTTTTTTTTTGATAAAGCATTCATACAATCAAATAATTAATTTTCATTTCAAATATTTTGTTAGTCCTACCAAAATAGATTTATTTAAGGTATTTGTTAAAGAAAATAACACAAAATATGATACGAGCGATGATATTAAAATATTTAACCAAATATATATATATTAATGAAATCGCATAAAATAAATATTATAAGTAAATTATAATAAAAAATGATCATAATTTTATAATATTAAATAGTGCAAAAATAAGTCTAATAATTATTAATTACTTGATTAAATATTAAAAAAAGCTAAAATTAAGTTATGTATCTTAATTGTCTAAATCAATATAAAATTGAATAACAAATATTCAATCTTATTGTCATTTTTAGTGTTGAATTAATTTTTTACTGATGAGCATTACTATTGATATGATTTTGATTTGAGTTTTTATTAGAGTTACTAATATGTATGGACTATAATTTGTATTTAATCATTTAAAATTCTAAGTTAAACATAAAATAACATGTTAAAAGATAAAACTATTAAAAAATATAAGAAATATTTATAATTAAATCAAAGAGTAAATAATTTATGCATAGAATAAATTCTGAAAATTAGATGCACAATGCTAGATTGGTTTGATCTCAAATCGACAATCACCCCAAATATAATCCATTTTTTTATTATTAAATTAAGTCAAATCAAATCATTAGTCAATTTTTTCCTCAATTTATAATTTGGTGCGATTTCTAATTTGATTTTATTCATCCATAATCTCATAGTTATAGATCTTAAAAATGTTAAAACCTCATCAATCAACCCTTGATGGGCTTTCAGGAAAAAAATGAACCTAATGAGACAGGACCAGCCCACAAGATCATCCAGCTTTAAGTAAGCAAGGGCCATTATCCTTTTAAGGAAAACTTAGAGAAATATATTATAGTAAAAAAAATATTTATATTTCTAGTAATAATAACTTTTTTTCACCGAATACTTATAATATGTTTATAATATAATTTTAATAATACATATTATAAGGATCTATTTATGAAATATATATAATTAAATTTTATTGATGAATACTATATTTTATTCAATTTCTTACCAAACAAGCATAATTAGCATAATATATTTTTAGACATATATAAATAGATTTATATTATATGTATAATTTATTTTTAATATAAGTACAAATTTATCATAATATTTTACTATTTTTTAAAAAGTACTTTTTCAAATAATTTTACATCTTTTAATAACATGTTAAATGCTGTTACTTCATTTTCTGTATTGATTTTGACTTTTTCTTGAGCCACTGATTCTTTAGGATAAGATGAAGATGACCTCAGTAATTATATTCTCAATCTACCACTAGAACAAAAGGAAAGCAATATACAACATTATACAAAAGGCTAATATTAATATTAATAAAGAGGAAATGAGTGGTTGGCTTGATGTATATTATCACAATTTATTGACTTTAATACTCATTAAATAGATTAGAAAGGAATGTAGGTATATTCACCATTAATGTCTCCAGCACTGTTGCCACTCCCACTGACCCCTTCATCAATGATCTCACCGCCCATTATTTATGTGAACCACTCCCTTCCTCGAATTATTTAGTAAGGGTAAAATTATCTCTTAATTTCATAAAGTAGACAAGTATTGTTGGACATTCCAAAATAGTATAGGGGTCAAGTAAAGATGGACAGAAGGAATAATATTTTTTAGTCATGAGTATAATTTAAGTGTAAATATTTATTGACATTTCGATAAATAACCTACTACATGAATCGATAACTTTTAAAATATAATAAGTTCAATAGAAAAAATCTTGATTATTAACGTGAAAATTTAGTTTCAAAATCATTTTTATCATCACGTTCGTAGTTTGTGAATTAATTGAATTTAAATTCCATTATAAATGTATCACGTTGCCTTACACTCGATGGCACAATAGTACTCGATGGCACTAAGACAAAAAGTAAATCCACTAGTTACATTATTTGTTTCTTCCTAGATTGGTGTTCGCAACTAGATTTTACTATTTGTAATCATAGATAAATAAGACTTAAATGGAAGTAAATTAAGAAAAAGTTTAAACAAATCTTCATTTTACTCAACGTCTCATTAGAAAAAATATAATATTTTGAACTAATAACTTTAAAAATCTCACGCAGATCAAGTCGATTAAACTTCAATCTCTTATAATAAGATAATAAGTGAAAATAATAAATGTTAATTCGTATGAATTTAACAGAATATAATTAGTTGTAGTCATATAGGAAGACAAGAATCTCGAATAATGGCAGCGAAATGTACTATCCATAAGCTTCTTGGTGATCGATCACAATTTTCTATGGTGCTGATTTATTGAGGTGGTCCTGAAACAAGTATACCTAGTAATTATTTTTTTACTTTATAAAAAGGAATAAAATTGTTACGTTGTGCACTATTTACGAAAATATATAATTAAGTTAATTTTTTATGTCGTCATTCATTAATAGTTACTTTCTTCATTTCAAATTAATTGTATTTTTAAGATTTTTTTGAATGTTAAAAATATTTAATTATTCAAGGTAAATGTTTGAAAATTATTTATATTTGTTATTTTATTTATTGAACTTTTATATTTTCTACGAGATAAATTACATTATATATTTATAATTTTACAAAGGACAATAATGAAAAGTATGGTGTAAATTTTATCTTTAAATAATTTTCTTAATATGTCACAAATTCAATTAAAATAGAGAAAAAAATTTTTGTTAAAGAAAAAATAATTTTAAGAGATATTAATTATTACTCCTAATTGAGTGGTCATGACATATATGCAGTGATAGAACTAGAATTATCACTAAAATGATCAAAATATAAAGAAGTGAACATATAAAGAAATTAAAAAAGATTCAACATTTACCGCATATATTAAATATATTTTTAATTTTATATAAATAATATAATTTTTATTAAGAAAATTCGAATGTCCCTCGACCGTATCTGGCTCTAATCATTTGAGAAATCAATCAAAAAATTTCCTCAACGTGATTAATTTAAGATAAAAAGTTTCAATTGGGAAATCAAAATCAACATGATTGGTTGACATTGGCGTCTTTCTATATTTTACAACTTTATCTCCTATTGAGGAATTATCAAAGCTATTCTAGTAGCTAGGTGTACTTTTTTCCATTTTCTAGAAAGAGGAACTTTTACTGTTTATTACTTACTATTTTATTTTACTCGATCTCTATAAAAAAATTATTCTATTTATAAAAAAATTTATTATTCTTTTACGTACTATCATTTGTATTAATTAAAATAATTAATAGTAGTCAAATTTAAAACTTCAAAAATATCATTAGTAAAGTTGATTTGGTAAAATACAATTTTAATTAAGAAGATCTAAAAAATATGTAATGTCAATAAAGATAAGTAATATGAAACGGAGAAAATTATTAATTAATTTGCCACTAGCTAGAATATAATTGTAAATTTGCATTAATTAAACCATAGTTAGAACAGCAAACAATAATTAAGAATCCTTGACATTGTTGAATTGAACAAAATGTCTGCCAGTTGCCAACCTTTCTCGGCCTTCTGATTAACATGTCAAAAGGTTTCTGGATGCAATATCATACGTATGCTTTTTCTCATGGACAGAGGCGGAGTCCGAGGAGTTCATTTGAATTTTTTTCAACAAAAATATGTATGTACGATGAAAATAATTTTTTTTTATGTGTATATAGATATCGAACATCTTTCAACGAGTTTATATTTCAACTTCTTCAAATTTTGAACTCTCTAAATCAAAATTATGACTCCAACACTACTTATGTTTTCGACTTTTCAATTTTCACTCTGTTCGACACTTACATTAGAAGTTGACTATGTTGAAATTTACGTCAGAAGCTCCAAATTGAAGATAAGACGCTAGCTTCCTCATAAAAAAACTTTATATTCTCAATTCAAATTTGAAACAATTAATTAAAGATAAATACGTAATTTTACTTCGATCCTTGTTGGTAAGCTTATGGATATGCTAATGCACCACAAGTGATTTCTTTTAGAGTGCTAAACTTTTTACAAATATTAAGTTAGAATCCTTAATTTTGAATGTGTGAATGATAGATTTCCTATAATTTTAAATTATCAAATAATTACTATTAATTTTATGCAATAATTATCTTAGCTGAAAATTATTTTATCCTAGAATCCCCTTTAGACATGATGTATCATACATAAAAAAGGAGTAATAAATGACAGTCAATAAGGTTTTAAGAATAATGAAGGGAAATTTTTAAGAAGAAAATGTATACATATATAATGGGACCCCAAACAATTTGCATTATATTGCTCTATTGGGCATATAATTGATAAAGATATACAAGAACTTCTTTTTTTAATTATTCAGGTCAACTAAATTCCTTTTTAAAGAAAAATTCAAGTAAGCTGCCATTAATAGTTTTCTTGTGCTGACACTTTCTCTTGAACTCCCCCATATAAATTCCATTTAAAGGAAAATAAAAGAAAAAAAATCTTAAATGATAAAAGATAATGACATACTTAATTATACAATAAATTAAGTATAAATTGATGTTAACATCAGATTAAAAAAATAATATATCTAAATCTTGACAGTTTATACCTTAACAACAATGTCAAAATTAAAGTACACACATGCCAAAAGGACTAAAATAGTGAGTGGGG
>JAPFFP010000070.1:26271895-26296505 GCA_026153255.1 Solanum medicagineum
GCTAAACCTTTTAAGTGAATTATTGAATAATAATAGTAATAACAATAATAATGTGACTAAAATGAAGAATCTTTTTCTCTATATTCCCACTAATTACAAAGTCATGGAATTAAAATCTACATATTTTTTCCTTTATTATCATATCACAATTCATTCATAATGGCAGAAAAAACAAACACAATTTAAAAGATAGCATGAATGGAATATTGCAATGCTTAAAAAAAAAAAGATTGGCAAAATATAAAGTCTTCATTTTTTTAGTTAAGAAAAATTCAATTATTGATTATTATATTTCACGTTAAATTTACTTTATACTTTCTTCACCTCAAAATACTTATCATCCTTATTTAAAAAATTCATTATTTAAAATATCAAATACACAATAATTATTTTTTAATTTTATTCTTAATATTATTTATTTTAAAATTTATAAATACATACGTTAATAGTTGTATATATTTTCTTTAGATATAAATAAAGTAAAATGATTATCTTAATTAATATTTTTGTAAAGACATGTAAATATAAACATAATAAATATTTCAAAAGATGAATGAAGTAAATGCAAGCAATTGTAAAAATAATTGTAATCTATACTTAATATATATATATACCGATAATCTTTGTATTCTCTTA
This sequence comes from Solanum medicagineum, assembly GCA_026153255.1. Taxonomy (NCBI): domain Eukaryota; kingdom Viridiplantae; phylum Streptophyta; class Magnoliopsida; order Solanales; family Solanaceae; genus Solanum; species Solanum medicagineum. Next base: position 26,272,532 of record JAPFFP010000070.1, read on the forward strand.
ACTGAAATAATATTATATTTCAAACGACTTTTGAGTTTTCCTATTAAGCTTGTGGATGGGAAAAATGAGATAAATATATTTGCTAAGAATCAATTAGCTTTTTTTAAAATGTATTACACTTTTGATTTTAGAAGACAATAATTAATAGTTTGATACAAGTACATTAAAGAACTATTTCTTGTAATGGTAATCATTATACAATGAGAAAAAATTGCTACTAACTAGTACCATTTTTCCTCCTTGTGTCAATCATAACCATGTTTAGCCATTACTCCTTTCACTTCACATTATAGTACTTGGTTCATGTTTACTTTTGGTACAAATCTTCTTTTTATTAGGGGAAGTATTTTAATTTCCATTAATAATATTTCGAAATTGTAAATTTAGCTATCATTATTTTCTTGATTATTTAATACTCAATACTAAAAATAATATGAGGAAAAAAGTAATAAAACTATTAATTGTTAAAATAGGCAAAGCAATTTTTTTTTAATATAGGGCCACATAAAATGATGGGACAGTTACGTCAAATAATCATTCAGTCATTTTAATTACCAGAAAATGATCATTCAGTGTAGTGTGTACTTAGTATATATTTTATGATAGAATGTATCATAATATATATTCTAGTCAGTGTATACTTTTTCAAACTTTTGGTAAGTTATATGACAATATTCACTTCATATATTTTATGATCTTTGGTCATTCTTTATGTCAATAATACATGACTTTATTTATTATAAACTAATTAGTTAATTATAGACATTTTGAAATTGTGTCTATAATAAAACGAAGCAGAGTATTTGTAAGTGATAATTAAAGGAAAAAAAATCTTGACCCAAAACTTGAAAAGTTTAGCTAGCGTTTGACTATAAATTTCAAAAATAACTTCTGATCTTCAAATATTTATTCGATAAAAAATAAATTGATTAGATTTTAAAAATCTGATTATCAAAAGCTAATTTATAATATTTTTACGCATAAAACTTTAAATTTGTTTGAAGTAAACTATATGGTGAAACAAAGCTTAAAAAAAATAACTTTTCTAAGTTTTATACTTTGTTAATCTCCTTCTTCTGTTATTTCTCCTTTTTTTTCTATACCTAGTATTTTCTACTTATGACACTTGATTTTTGAGACGAGGATTTCTCAGAAATAATTATCTCTAAGATAATGATAAAATTTACATACATTTTATCTATCCCAAATTCTGTTTGTGGGATCACACGAGATATGTTCGTCGTATACTTTCTTAATCTAGGGCCAAAGGGTGCTTAGTAGCCAGAAAAAAAAGCAATTTTTTGCTTATTCTACCTATTCTCACTCAAATAAAACTGAAAAGCTGAAATTTTTCGCATGCTATATTACTACTAGCATATGTCATATGTATGTTAAATACTGTATTTAGTAATTCTCAACATGTTGGAGTTCTGTAGCATGTCAAGGAGGCTCGGTTGACTTGGACTTTTCTTCTTGGCTTCCACTCTTCCAGCTCTCCATTTTGGACAGGGAAAACAAAAAGGCGCTTAGTCTAATAGCCGTCTCTCTGAATTACCTTAACGGATTCAAAGGGGGTATTTCTTCTCCTTTCTCAAGTATTTCCAAGAAAATAAAGAAAAAAAATTTCACCTTTTCTGTTTCTGCGGGTCTTTCTTTTTTTTTTTTCCTCCTTAGTTGAATTCTTGATTCTTGAAAAAAAGAAGTGAAAAAGACAGAGTCTTTAAATCTTTGGGGATGGGTTCTTTGGGAATGCGTAAAGTTGACCAAGTGAAGTACTGTTATTGAGAATTTAGTTAACTGTAGTTAGTTGCATTTTTTAGATGGTGAAGAAAAAGAGAGCAAGTTCTTTGGATGTAAGAAAAGCTATGGGGTTCTTGAATCAGTTGATTGCTGATAAGCCATTTCTTCCAGCTGTAATTCCTGTGTTTTTAGTTGTTTGGGGCATAGAAAAATGGATTTTCTCTCTCACCAATTGGGTTCCTCTTGCTGTGGCTGTCTGGGCAGTTTTTCAGGTAACACTTACTCTTGATTGGTTTTGGATGAGAATTTTGTTCAATTATGTTGATCTTTTACAAGTTCTTGGATCTATATGGAATGAAATGTTATATTTTTGTTTGTTTCTGGTGACATATCAGTTGATCTGTTGTGTTTATTTTTCTTCTGATGTCATTTATGGTTTTGTACTTTGATGCCTTCACAGACAAGCTAGTTTTTTCTTGTTTATTTCTAAATCAATGAGTGGATGATCACTTTTTGCTGTGAAAATTTATCAAATGTGTCTCTCAACATCATGGCATGTTTCATTTAAGCCAAAGGTCTACCAAAAACAACCTCTCTATCTCGTCTACTCTCCCGAGACCCACTTGTGCGCTTACAATGGGTATTTTGTTGTTGTTATCGTCTTTAAGCATACTCTTCAATGCGAAAAAAGTGATCTTTAGTGTTGGTATTTCATAGCTTTAGTTAGTTAATATTTATCAAGTCAGGTATAGTTTAGTGTTCCTTTCTTTCCCAGAATTTGTGTCCTATTATATTTTGAATAGAAACAAAAGGTATACAAATAAGTCTAATAAAACACCAATCTTTCTATTTGCAGTATGGAAGTTACCAGCGCAAAATTCTTGCAGAAGACTTGAATAAGAAATGGAAGCAAGTGGTGCTGGAGACATCAGTAATTTCTTTGCCTTTTTCGTTGCTACAGTACTTTTCTTAATCTACTGTTTCCCAAAAGAGTTAGTTAATGCTTTATTCTCAGTTTGCTCTTGTTTTTTTGTCTTCCGTGATATTGTACAGGCAACAACACCTTTGGAGCAGTGTGAGTGGCTGAATAAGCTATTAATTGAAGTTTGGCCTAATTATATTAGCCCGAGGCTTTCTTTGAGGTTCTCTTCTATTGTCGAGGTAAATTACTTTGTTCTCTATCTCTCTGTATGTGCAGGTCCTTGCATTTTTCTCAACAAGCAGCATAATCTTACGTGATAGTCGATGTTGTGGAAAGGATAAACAGTAGGTGTTTAGTGAGAGTCGGGTATGTGTCTTCAACTTTAGGACCTGACGGCTGTAGTTTTTATTATTTCTTTTGCCTATATGGTTCATGCGAGGAGATGGGGCTTGGGAAAAATTGTGGTTTATCTTGGTGACAAATGCACGGCTCTCTAGAATTTTCAATCTGATCGTTCATCAACATAAGAATTTAGGTTGATCTTTTCCCAGCTCCTGTTTGTCAGTGGATCTTGATGTATCATTAATACAGAAACTTAACTGACTATCTATTTCATACTTGCAAATGCCTGATAACCACAAACATCTCCTCTCTCTTCTGTTTGGTTTCTTTTCTTTTTCTTCTGCCCTGTTAAATATTTTACTCTGTTAATCTGAGTCAGATTAATCATATTTTACACTCTTTATCTGCATACAAGTTTTTTGCCCAATGTATAAGAATTTGTAGTATTAAGAGAAAGTTACATTATGATCCTAGGTTTGAGGACTGAATCCTGATATCTGGGAATGTATCAGTTTGCAATGGAGGTTCTGACTAGCCTAATGGAAATTTTAGTTGAGAGTCCAACTCTCCAAGCATCTATGATTTGCACATGCTCATCCTAGACCCTTAAACCTTGTTCAAAGTTAGAGGCACCTCACCCCACTTTGTGAAGCAAAGGCCACCTTAAACCTCTGAAAATAGTTATAAATCTCTTTTAAGTCATGTTTGATCGGAATTTTCAAAAGAAATTCTATCAGTTCAGATGCTTGTTACTGGAAATTAGAGGAAACCAAGTAAAGTATTCCGACTTGCTGCACCTTATTGGGCAGTTAGAAGCTTTAACTTTTTTCTTTCCTGAAGTAACAAGATTGGTCCACCAACTAGCTCGTGATTGAGGCATCTGAATGATGTGAATAGTTGATTGATTTGACATGATTGATGTGTGTATGCTTCATGTATAGCTTATACTTGCACATTCTTTGCTTTGATCTTTTGATAACTGAGAGATGCTTTCTTTGCTTTAGTCTTATGTTTATGTTTCGCAGGATTGGAAATATAATGTATATGTGATATTTTATATTGACACTGCTTTTCTTTTGACACAGACTTAGCTATTTTGTTGTCTAACTATTTCCCTTTTTTTCTTTTAATTGTTATGACAGAGACGAATGAAACAACGAAGACCAAAGTTGATTGTGAGTTTCTCTTTCAATCCCTTCATATGATGATTGGTGGTAGAAGAATTCAATGTTGCTTAAATTACAAAAACTGACTGCAGACTTGATCATGTAGGAAAAGATTGAGTTACAAGAATTTTCACTTGGTTCTAAGCCTCCAATATTAGGGCTTCATGGAGTACGGTGGTCAACTTTCAATGATCAGGTTTGGTTCTTTTTACGTACCTTGGATGTAATTTGGTTTGGTAACTAATGGCTTTTTTATAAGTTTATTACTTGGCTTCATGGCTAAACAGACAAGGGGTATATGTAAAGGCTGTATGTAATCATAATCCTTGTCATAGCACGTATCTTTACCAGCTACAATAAGCATCTAGCTTCATGGCTAAACCGACAAGGGGTATATGTAAAGGCTGTCTGTAATCATAATCCTTGTCATAGCATGTATCTTTACCAGCTACAATACAAGCACCTTGGTTCTAGTGATGCATAGTTTGGCGTAGTTGTTATTATTGTTATTTGGATAACTGTGGTGTCTGAGATCAACTTGTGTACACCTTGACTCTTTTCCCTGGATACCAGCATCCTTTAATCAATACATGTATCGGATAATTCTCTGAAATGGCACAATAGAATTTCTAGTCTAAAGTCAAACCTTCATAAGAGACAAACCTTTCCAATAAAAATCATGTATATTTCTTGAAGCTTATTTTTTTAGCTTTTCGAGATGCAAAGTCATTAATGATTTTCTTATAATCAACTTTTTTTAATACTTCTTTTTCAGCTAACAACATATAGTCAATCCATTTAACTTTCTTGCGACATATTTGATCTAAGGTATTATTTTATTAGTTTCAAATTTGAAAACTTCTTTCAGATGAAACAATTTTTACAAGAGTTGTTTAGAATTATTCTATTTGCACAATTCTTTTGGCACCTTTAATTCCCCCCAAAAAAGTCTACACCGTCATTATGGAAGTGAGTTATATTTTTCAAATTCTCATAGTCTAGTAATCTCAAAGGTCTACTAAATAGAAACCCAAAATATTTACGTATATCTTTTGAGGGACCTAAAGCAAGGGCCTCCTTTGCTTGGTATAATAGCCAGTTCAATAACTCTGCCCAACAAGGTTTTACACAGCTGTAAGTTTGTTTGAACTCTGCTGAATTCAGAACCTTATCTGCATGATCTTTATTTCAGTTTTCTTGTCTGGCTAGACTATAGCCTGGTAGTTCTTGTTTTGAGCTTTTAATTTATAAACCTTTGTTTTCATTTATAAACTTGTCTTTCCTTGCCTTTTTTCTCCCCTTTGTATTAATACTTGGACAAGATCTGTATTCTAAGTATTACTTTTGTGGACAGCGAGTTGTGCATCTTGGTTTTGACTGGGACACTACCGATATAAGTATCATGTTGCTTGCCAAGTTGGGAAAGCCATTAATGGGGACCGCTCGTATAGTCATCAACAGTATCCACATCAAGGGTGATGTATGTACAATTTTACCTTTTCAGTCTCTTGGAAAACATAAAAGTAGCTAGAAAGAACGGTTCTTTGTACAAGCATCTCATTTAGTTATTTGTTGCTAGTATTTATGTTTCACATAACCCTGCTGTACGCAAATTTAATGGTGAAGTACTTGGGATGATAACTATCTGGTACTTGACTCTCATGATTTTTGGCTGCAACTGCATAGCCATCTGCTCAGTGTCGAATTTCTGTTCTGAAACTTATGTTGTTTCCTTGACTGCTAGACCGTTGTGAAATGACAGTTCTTTAATCCAATTTTACAGCTTCGCCTAGTGCCAGTTCTAGATGGAAGAGCATTTTTATACTCATTTGTGGCTTCCCCGGATGTTAGGATAGGTGTTGCGTTTGGAAGTGGTGGGAGCCAATCTCTTCCAGGAACTGAGCTTCCAGGGGTTTCGGCTTGGCTGGTACGTGACTGAATTTACTACATTATGACATCTTCCTTCCCAAACTCTGCTTTCTTAGTAAATTTTCTGATCTTAACTTCACAGATCCTGTTACCATCAGTGAAGTTTCGTGCTTCTATGTTATTGACTTTCACTCAGGCCTCAGTTTACAGAAGCATTCTGATACATTATTTTGCTTATTTTATCATATAGGTTAGACTTGTTAATGACTCCTTAGCTAAGAGGATGGTTGAACCTCGCCGCAATTGTTTTTCTTTGCCCGCGGTGAATTTATTCAAAAGGGCTGTTGGCGGTGTACTCTCTGTCACCGTGATGTCTGCCAGCAAATTGTCTAGGAGTAACCTGAGATGTAGCCCTTCCAGGAAACAACAGAGCTCATCGACAGATGGTTATGTGGAGAATGGCAACGATTACAAGGATTTGCGGACATTTGTTGAGGTTGAACTTGAAGAATTAACCAGGAGAACAGATGTCCAACCAGGATCCTGCCCTAGATGGGACTCAAAGTTCAATATGACTCTACATGAGGATGCAGGAACAATCAAGTTCAATTTATTTGAATGTACTCCTGGAAGTGTGAAGTATGACTATCTGACAAGCTGTGAAATAAAGGTGAATATGTGTAGATTAATATGCTATCACCCATGTTTATATATTAAAGCTCTGTCACATGGACTTGTTTATGGGCATGTATCTCACACGAGTTTGTTTCAAGTATCTTGTACACACGTAGTAGTCTGTTTGCTAATTTTTAGTGTATTTTGGAGGATCTGCAGAACATACCTACATGCTCAGCACACTCGCTTGACATGAGTACCTTGGGGAAAGTGGACTGTGTGACGTAAACATTAAAATCGTTTCTGGTTGGCTCGAATGTCATAAGATCATGCATGAATCTGGTTAAAGATCAGTGACATCTTTTTTTTTTATTTATCTTCAAAGAGACACTATAAATTATATATTAACATCTTAGAAAGGGGCGTGCCTTACAGCAGTAATCTTTCAGTTCACTCATTACAGGCTTAAACATTTATTAGTTATCTAACATTCTGTAGTGACGTTTGACACTTGATGTGGCTTTATGAAACAGATGAGATATGTTGCAGATGATTCAACAATATTTTGGGCGACGGGAGCCGACTCCACTTCTATAGCCAAGCGTGCAGAGTTTTGTGGTAAAGAAATTGAAATGACGGTGCCATTTGAGGGGATCAATTCAGGGGAGGTAGGAATCTAGTTGTACACTATTGTCTGTATAAAATTGCAACCCATATAATTACTGTACTGTGGCTTCATTTGAGCTTGCACATAGTTTAGTTGATAAAGATGATGCAAAAAACATAATACAAAACAGTATTATTCACATTTTTATCATCACTAGTACGGTGTCGTTCAATTCGCACCCATTCATCGTATCATAGATTTCTTTTGATCAGAGGTAGGATTCTTGTATTAAAATATGGGTAGATTTATCCTTTTTACACTACAAGGCAGCTTGAGCGAATTTGTAATAGAGTCCGTATTTTATATTTTATGCAGTGTAAAGTTTCTTTTTTCCGTATACTCTCAACTCCGATATGTAGACCTCTTGCATGTATTCAAATCAATTAAGAAGTAATCGTTACCCTTGTTTTTTCCTCTTTCCACAAGGACCTTCTCAAGTCTAGTTTCATAAGGGTATCATTCTGTAGTTAATGCTTTGATTATGTCCCTAATAACTGGTTTTCTTTGACCAATAACAATTTGTAGGTTAATATGTACCAATTAATTAGTGTTTTGTCCTGCTTCCGCTGAACATCTTCTTTCACGTGTGAGACTATTATTAGGATATGCTCCACCGGAAGTAGAAGGATTGAAATGAAAAACAAAGTAATATTCATTCTTGTGTTTTTATTTGGTGTAGCTACAAAATTGTACTGCTAATTTCTTTGTTTTAAATGATTGTTTCAGTTGACGGTGAAACTTGTCTTAAAGGAATGGCAATTTGCTGATGGTTCACATAGCTCAAATGGTTTGCCTATCAGCTCTCAACCTTCACTCAACGGCTCATCAAGTTTCCTACCTAGAACTGGAAGAAAAATCCATGTGACAATAGTTGAAGGAAAAGATCTTCCATCAAAAGATAAATTTGGAAAGCCTGGATCTGGTTGTTACGTGAAATTCCAGTATGGGAAGGTATATCTCCTCTTTTATCCTCACAGAACTCGTCACATGAAATATCATATCCAAAACTAAATTCCCGTACATGCTCTTCATTGTTGCCTTTTCTGAATTGATTTCGAGAGGGAACACCAGAAACTCTTTCAAATTAAATTATTTCAATAATATAATACAACCCCCCCTTACCCCGCAATGGGCGGGAGCCTTTGAGGCATTGGGGTAATGTTGTTGTTGTTGTAATAATATAATACAAGGGAGCTTGAGCGAGTTCGTAGTAAACCTTTAACTTTTTCTCAGGTTCTCAAAAAGTCGAGAACTGTTCCACATACGTCAGATGCTATCTGGAATCAGAAGTTTGAGTTCGATGAAATCGCTGGTGGTGAATGTCTGAAGATAAAGTGCTTCATCGAGGAGATGTTTGGAGATGAGAACATTGGTAGTGCACGAGTAAACTTAGAAGGACTTATAGAAGGTTCCCCAAGGGATGTGTGGATTCCTCTTGAAAAAGTGAATTCTGGAGAATTGCGGCTCCAGATTGAAGCAGTCAGAGTTGAGGACTATGAAGGGTCCAAGGTATTCTACATCACAATTACTGCTCAATCTGGTCTGTTGTTCATTTAGTAATTTAGCGAGGACATGATGAGAAAGAGTAGTTCAGATTAATTTTAAAGTAAAAAATATTGGAAGTAAGTTCTGTGTGTTAGAGAAAGAAAACCATAACACTGACATGTTCATGTTCTTGATGTTGATTCCGCTTTCGTTCTACCTTTGGTTTTTAGGGTTCAACTTCCAATGGTTGGATTGAACTTGCTCTCATTGAGGCAAAAGACCTTGTTGGTGCTGATCTCCGAGGAACCAGTGATCCTTATGTGAGAGTACAATATGGGAACTTGAAGAGAAGAACCAAGGTAAGAGTTTTAGAGATGAATTAATTGCAGCCAACTGGTACCATTGGAAAACTGTATGTCCTAAATTGACAGTCTCATGCTAAAGTCTTTTTTTCTAAAAAAAATTTCTTTACGCAAGTCTAGTATCTGCTGAAGGTGTCTTGTCTCATGCTGATGCTATTGTTGCTAACAAACTGTATCGCAAATAGAGATCTTTTTAGAATGTTTCCCTCCAACTCCAAATTGTAATGAACAGTTGATCAAACTTACGATTTTTTTAAGAAACATCACTCAAATTACTTTTATATTATGTGTTAATTGGAAACAATCTCTCTACCTTCACAAGGTAGGGGTAAGGTTGTACACATACTACCCTCCCAGATCCCACTTGTGGGATTATGCTGCGTATGTATCACTAAATGCACCAGCTGCAAAGAAAATTGGAGTGTGTAAATGGATTAAGTACGGTCTATATTGTAAAATATCTATATTTAACTAGAATTTTCTATCTTGGATTCTTCGCAGGTTATGTATAAAACTGTGAATCCAAAATGGCACCAGACTCTAGAAATTCCTGATGACGGGAGTCCCCTGGAGTTGCATGTTAAGGACCACAACCATTTGCTGCCAACATCAAGCATAGGTGATTGCGTTGTTGAGTACCAGAGGTTGCCTCCAAACCAAATGTTCGACAAGTGGATACCCCTTCAAAATGTTAAGAAGGGAGAGATCCATATTCAAGTCACACGTAAAGTTCCGGATCTAGAAAAGAAATCAAGCTTAGATTCTGAGTCCTCAGTAACCAAAGCACGCCGCCAAATTTCTAACCAGGTAAGATCAGGTCCTTGTGTCATTACATTTTGTAGCTCACCTGACACTATGGGTGCTTTTGCTATGATGGAAAATGTTTTCCACCAAGAGAGGAAAAAGTGGCATAAATTATCCTTTCTTTACGATTATCTCATTAACTTCATATCATTGTTTTGACTATAACTTCAATATTATTACGTTATTGTTTGAATCTCAAATGTTTCATGTAACAAAAATATTTTCCATTTTCCAACCAAACACTGGTAGATATATTTTTCAAGAAAATAATTTTCCAACGAATTAGCCATTTAATGACAATTCTTCAAGCATTTGCTGACACATTGCCTTTGATCCACTGTACCTGCCATCTTGATGATTGATTCTGTCAGATGAAACAATTGATGATAAAGTTCCAGTCTTTAATCGAAGACGATGATCTGGAAGGACTTTCAGCGTCTCTGCATGAAATGGAAAGCCTACATGAGACACAAGAAGAGTTTATGGTCCAGCTTGAATCTGAACAAACACTTTTGCTCAACAAGATAAGTGAGCTTGGCCAGGAAATCATTAATTCATCACCTTGCTATGCTTTGAATAGAAGACCTACTTTACCTTGAAATAAACTACAACCCCATTGTTATCCTTTTTGTTAATATACTTTAAATGATTATACCACTAGATAGGTCATAGGGCCCATATTGATCTTGTTGAAAATTTTCAATATGTATAATTGATTATCCTGTATATTTACTGGAAGAAAAATGAAGCCAGTGGCTGAAGAAAGGGCAGTCAGGGTGAACTAAGCGTCATTCATGCAGGGCGGGTTTGTGAAGGGTTGTCCTAAGGGGTCTGATATAGGCGGTCTACTATGATGTAAGCATTAATGACTGATTTCACGATGTGAACTTGTGATCTATAACTTTTTTGTAATTTTAAGGCAGAAGCATTTAAGTCAGCTTCCTCTTCTGGATGGTAGACGTTTTATGTTTGTATATACAAGGATTCAGAATTACATTTTTCTTCCAATGTATATTTCAGTGGATGTTCGACTTACATTTTATTCTATTCCTTATATGCCGTTTCCTTTCCTTTTCTTGTTTTCACAATTATTTTTGGTTTAATCATCGGGTGTCGCACAGCGTACATCTAAGATGGACACAATTCCTACTCGAAATCTCTAAGTAAGAATAGAAGAATCCACCATATTTTTTTGTAGACATTGTAAATGTCTGTTTCTTAGAATAAAATATTGACCAAGTTCAGTTCTTTCCATATATAATCAACAAAGTGCACGAATTAACACTTTGTTTGGATGGTTGTTATGTATCGTTTTATAATGTATTGTATCATGTTATAATGTATTGTATTATATTGTTTCAATGAATACAATGTTTGGATAGATTGTATTGTACTTTTGTTATATAATATCATACATTCATAATTTGAATAATAAACCTACAAGAAATTGTGGGGTATGTGGTAGATACAATGAAAAGATATAGTAAGTGATAAAATAGAATTATTAAATTCTAAATAAATTAAAAAATGAGAAGATATTATTAAAGTAAGGATGCAACCACACCAAATCAGTTGTTACATAAAATGAGTCTTTTTAGCTTTACTTAACATTAAATTCAAATGATACAATACAATGAAATTTAAGTAACAAGCAAAATAAACATTCTATTCGAAATGGATTCAAGACACAAAGCCGTGAAGTTTTTGCCTAAAAATTTGATATAATGGACAGTGTGTTCTGAAATGAGCTTCAGAATATTAGTGTCATGAAGTTTTGAACCCGAGAAAATGGCTAAAACTTAAAGAATGGCCCTAAAGTGGCTATCTAGTGCCATTTCCGCGGCAAAAATATGGCTAAAACTTAAACGCTGGCTACCTAGTGCCATTTCCAAGACAGAATGCCGATACGGCAGGACGTGGATCAAGGCGAAACACTTGGGTCGGGTCATAAATTCGGAGGCTGACGTGTAGATATAAAAATATCCGAATTGATATCTTATCGTCAAGCTCTTCCAACTGAAACCATTTTCCCCATTACTATGAAGCTAATGACTGGAAGAAGAAGAAGAAGCTGAGCACATTGAAAATGGCCTTGTCCACGGCGAAATTTACACAATTGACACCACAGTTGTTCTCTTCCTTCTATACTCCGTCTGATCGACCTCCATTTTACCTTTTCCTTCGCCGCACTATCACCGCCGGCAGCACCAGAACCAACATTCCCCGGAAGGATAATCGGAAACCCTACAGAGATTTTAATTCCAGTTCTACCTCTGCGAAATCAAAGAACTCTCACTCTTCTACTTGGCTAAACAAATGGCCGAACGCATCTCCTCCACTAAAGCATTCATCCAATTCCAGAACTGTCGATTCCAAAACGGAAACGAGGTATTTTGACGAGAACACTAGAGTAGGTACTACAGCTATTGATAGGATTGTGCTTCGGTTGAGAAACTTAGGATTGGGTTCTGATGATGAAGGAGAAGATGAAGAAGAGGAAAATTTGAGGTTGGATTCTAGTTCTACAATGCAGGGTAACGGAGAAGAAGAGAAGTTAGGTGATTTGTTGAAGAGGGATTGGGTTCGACCGGATATGATATTGGAAGAGAGTGATGATGAGGGAGATACATCGTTGCCATGGGAACGGAGTGCAGAGGAAGAGGTGGTGGAGATGCAGAGGGGAGGAAAGAGGACGGTGAAGGCGCCTACATTGGCTGAGCTAACCATTGAGGATGAGGAATTGAGGAGGCTGAGGAGAATGGGTATGACTTTGAGAGAAAGGATTAATGTACCTAAGGCTGGGGTTACAGCAGCAGTGCTGGAGAAGATTCATCATGCATGGAGGAAGAATGAGCTGGTAAGGCTCAAGTTTCATGAGGTTTTGGCTCATGATATGAGAACCGGCCACGAGATTGTAGAGGTTGGTGCCCTTGGCTTTACTATGATAGAATTAAGTTGGTCGTGTAGTGCTTTTGCATTTGTTTGGATTTGTCTTGCGTTCTTTTGGTATGAGTCATTTGATTCTTTAAACTAATTTTCAGACTCTAGATATTTTATTCTTCTTATACTGTCCTTGTGCTGGCCATGATTACGACAAATAGTCCTAATTACATTTTAAACTAAAGGTCCAATCAGATTAAATAACACTTGTGAAGCAATAATAGAAACCACCATTACATTGAAGAAAGAGATCTATTCATATATATTAATTTGGATATGAAATTGCTATTTGACTTAAATGTTCTCAATTTAAATGAGAACAATGTTCATCACTATGATTTCTATAAGGATTCCATATAGATGTAGAGTAAGTAGAGTTATTATCTTTTGTGATTATAAATAGAACATCTCCATTCAAGAAAAGATAGGTACACTTACAAGCAAATATTCGGTAACATAGTTGAAACCACATATATTTGGGAATGTACATTAACAAGTAATTATCCAGTGACATATTTGCCCTTCTCCTCCTTTTGCAACAACCAATTGAACTGTTATGATTGCATGCCAAACCTCAAGTTTAATTCCAAGCATTTTGATAATAAGATTTATTAGGATGGATTTATCAGTCAACCTAAAGGACTTCCCTGTCAACCAAAAGGACTGTCCCTGCTAACTCCTAAAAGTCTTCTGTGAACAAGTTGATCTGCGCCTTAACTACTCCTCACTATACATTTTTTAAATCAATTGTAATTTACCTGAATATTGTATTTGCAAGAAATTTTGAAGTGTGCAAATTTTCTTTTTTCTGTTTGTCAGCGTCGAACAAGAGGTCTTGTGATATGGAGGGCTGGGAGCGTTATGGTGGTGTATCGAGGAAGTAACTATGAGGGGCCTTCTTCAATATCTCAATCTGCGAATGAGAAAGACAATTCTCTCTTTGTTCCAGATGTTTCGTCTGATAAATCTGCTTCAAAAGACAACAAAAGCTTTAATCCAGTTATTGAAAATCGTAATCAAGTTCATCCTAATCATATCCAAAGCATGACTGAGGAGGAATCAGAATTCAATAGGTTATTAGATGGTTTAGGCCCACGGTTTGAGGATTGGTGGGGTACGGGAGTACTTCCTGTTGATGCCGATTTGCTCCCTCAGACAATTCCTGGCTATAAAACACCTTTCCGACTTCTTCCTACTGGAATGAGATCATGCCTAACAAATGCAGAAATGACTAATTTACGGAAAATTGCTAAATCACTTCCTTGTCATTTTGCTCTTGGTAAGTTTCAGCCCTTTAAGTACGTTACTGTTTTGTCTCTTAGTGTTATAACATGGTTTATCTTCCTGGTGTCCCTTTTAGGGAGAAACAGAAATCATCAAGGGCTGGCTGCTGCTATAATTAAGCTCTGGGAGAAAAGTTTAGTTGTGAAAATAGCAGTCAAGCGTGGAATTCAGAACACAAACAACAAGCTGATGTCAGAGGAGTTAAAGGTGTGTTAGAATGCTTTGATATGATATTTTCCCAAATAGATATGGAAAAGAATGTCTTGATTCGTTAGTTACTTCTGTTTGTGACTGCTTTAAGTCTTTGTGCGATGCCATATTAATTGGGAGGTACTATGATCTTCCTCAAAAGAATTCTAATTTCATGAAATCAGGTTGTGGTCAGGCTGTTAGTCACATCAGTCAAATTTCTTGCCTACAAGTAAATACTTCTAGGGGGTCCTTGGTAGCTCCGGTGATTATAGTTCATAACTCCACCTTCCAAGAGGGAACTGTTGGCTCTCACATTGTGTTTTCCCATTTCTTTTATCCTTCTGCAGACACCGCTAATATAGTTGAAAGAAAAAAATTTTATCCTGTTCATGTGAAACCAGAAAGGTTGTCTGTACGAGACGTTACAGTGCTTTCGAATCCAGAATACATCTTAAGTTGTTCCCCCTGTCACTTCTAAATGCCATTGCCCATCATGTACAGATTTCTTTGCCCAAAAAGCTCATGCTCTGTATCTTGTCATATGTGATTTTTAGGACTCATCATAAACTATTCACGTCATACAGTTCTTTTTTGACACAGTAGGCTGGTCATTATTTGGTTCGAACTGAAAAAACTGGCCCAAGTGATTTTTTTAAAATTTTGGTTAATCGGTTTATTCAGTCGATTTCAGTTTTAAATTTTAAAGTATCGGTAATTCGGTTCAGTTATCGGTTTTAAGTTTATTTTAAGTTTAACCGAAAATAGAAATTTCTATATATAATAGCATAAAATATAAATAATGTATAGGTCCAACCAGCAACTGCCAAACTGGCCAACCCAATTTTGGGTTACCCAAATATATTTCTCAAGGCCCAAATCAGTGCAAGTATACAATCAATTCCAAACATATGTATTTATTTACTTTAGTGGAAAATAAAAATCCCTATTCAGTATTCCCTAATTCCCAAAGGCCAAAGAACAAAAGCGATTAGGAATTAGGCGAAGATGCGAAGTGCGAACTGGCAACTGCTAAGGTCCAAGGTCAAAGAAGAAGTACGAAGTGCGACGTCATCAACACCGACGCTCGATGTTGTCATTGTTCCACCGACCGTCGATTTGCCCTTTTCAATTTGTTTGTTTCATCGTATTTTTTGTCACAATTTGGTAAGTTTTATTATTTTTTTAAAACTTTTTTGGTATGGATAATAAAAGAATCAGAAAGATTTGAGGATGGAGAATACAATTTTTTAATTTTTAAATTTATTTTCAATTTTAACATACGGCAGAATTTAAAAGTAGGGTAAGTGAATATGGGGCTTCAAATGAAATACCTAATATTTCTTCTCCAAAGAAAAGAAAAGTCATGGAACCTAGGGCTTCTTGTTGGAAGCATTTTGAGAAGTTTATTAATGAAAATGGAATTCCTAAAGCTAGGTGTAACTACCGTGAAAAAACTTATGCGGCTGCTATGAAAGGTAATGGTGCTTCGTCTATGAATAACCATTTGAAAAACAAGTGTCCTAGGTTTCACCGTACCTCAAGTGATGGTAAAAAACTAATAATTTTTCTACCATCTTCAACGGGAGAAATGGAAGGAGTGATTAGCACTTGGAAATTTGAACAAGAACAAAGCAGAAGAGCTTTACCCAAATGGTAATTGTTGACGAGTTGCCGTTTAGTTTTCTTGAGAAGGAAGGTTTTAAAAATTTCATGAAAAACACAGTACCACAATTTCAGATTCCTTCTCGTAGAACTTTGCCAAGAGATTGTTATCAACTTTATAGTGAACGTAGACAACTCTTGAAGAAGATTTTCAGAGGAACACGTCTAAAAGTTTGTCTTATGACAAATACTTGGAAATCTACTCAAAGAATGAACTATATGTGTCTAACAACTTACTTTATAGATAGAAATTGGACTTTGCATAAAAGAATTATAAATTTTGTCCTATTTCTAGTAATAAAGGTGATGATATGGCGGCTTCCATTACTAGTTGTTTGCTTGATTGGGGCTTGGATAATGTGTCTTCTATAACAGTTGATAATGCTAGTTCCAACAGCGTTACTGTGAAAGAAATGTCTAAACAGTTAAGTAATTGAGGAACTAACATATTGGAGGGTCAACACCTTATGTGAGGTGTATGGCACATATTCTCAATCTTATTGTGCAAGATGGACTAAAAGAAATTGGCGAGTCAGTCGAACAAGTGAGACAAGACGTGAAATACATCAAACAATCTCCCGTAAGACTTAAAAAGTTTAAAGAATGTTGTGAATCTCAATTGATAACTTGTAAGAAATCATTATGTTTAGATGTTCCTGCGCGGTAGAACTCTACGTACTTGATGCTTGATACGACACTACATTTTCAACTTGCGTCTGAAAGATATAGTTTTTATGATATTGGATTCCTTGATTAACTCCGTACCAATCTTTATGAAGATGGAACTAGTGTAGGTGTCCTCACTAGTGATGATTTTGGAAAAAGTGAAGGCAATGGTTAAGTTCCTTGAAACTTTTTATATACTTATTTTGAAGGTTTCTGGTTCAAAATATTATCACAAATAATCTGTGCTTTGTGGAAATTGATGAGCTTGATCTTATTTTGTAAGAGATGATGGAAAATGAAGATCCTTATTTGAAAAAAGGGCAAAAAGAATGAGAGAAATTTAGAAAATATTGGGGTGAGCCAGGTAATATGAACAAGATGATCTTTATGTAATCTGTGTTGTATCCCCTTGACAAGCTTGATTATGTTCCATTTGCAATTGTGGATATGTTTGAAAAAGAAATGAGGGACTCACTTATTGCTGTCGTGGATAAATATATGAAAGTTTTATTTGATCATTATGTTAAGAGATCATCAAAAGTCTCATCATCATCTTCGTCTACTTTATTTGGGAACTCATCGAGTGCATCCATTGTGAGTAGTGATGGCAACTTTCAAAAAAGAGGATCAATGAGAACGAAACAACAATAATCAAGCTTGTTACATTATCAAGCTTGTTACGAGGATCCAACACAGATGATATAAAGATCATCTTGTTCATTTTATCTGGCTCATCCCAATATTTTCTGAACTTTTCTCTCATACTTTCTGCCAGTATTTTCTTGTTGAGATGGGACTCCATCAAGGATCTGTGTTGAGCCCTTTCTTGTTTGTCTTGGTGATGGATGAGCTGACACGATCTAACGAGGAGGAGGTACCATGGTGTATGCTATTTGAAGATGACATAGTACTGATTGATGAGACTCGGACTAAAGTTAATGATAGATTGGAGGCCTGGAGACACGTCCTGGAGTCCAAAGGATTCAAATTGAGCAGGACTAAGACTGAATACTTGGAGTGCAAATTCAGTGTTGAGAGGGATGAAGCAAACTTTGATGTGAGGCTTGCCACTCAACATATCCCCAAGAGGGAAAAACTTTAAGTATCTGGGGTCCATCATCCATAATAGTGGTGATATCGACGATGATGTCACACATCGTATTGGGGAAGCATGGACTAAATGGAGGCTTGGATCTGAAGTATTGTGTAATAAGAAGATACCACCTAAACTCAAAGGTAAGTTTTACAGATTGGTGGTTAGACCATCTTTGCTGTATGGGGTGGAGTGTTGGCCAATCAAAAACTCACATGTCCAGAAGATGCATGTCTCAGAGATGAGGATGTTGAGATGGATGTATGGTCACACCAGGAGTGACATGATTAGGAATGAGACCATTCGGGAGAAGCTAGGGGTGGCTCCGGTGGCTGATAAGATGAGGGAAGCGAGACTGTGATGGTTTAGACATGTGCAGAGAAGGAGTACCGATGCTCTTGTTAGGAGGTGCGAGAAGTTGGTTTTAGGAGCTACTCGGAGGGATAGAGGTAGACCGAAGAAGCATTGGGGAGAGGTGATCAGACATGATATGGCGGAACTTGATCTCACTGAGGACATGACCCTAGATAGAAAGAAGTGGAGGTCGCGAATTAGAATAGTAGGCTGATTGGTTGGTAGGGTTAGGTGGTTATCTAGTCATAGGGTATAGTAGGGTAGAGGAGTAGTAGTGTTTTATAACATATATTGTCATTATTTGTTGTTTATGTGTAAATTGTATCATATTTACGTATTGTGATGTGCTTTTAGTTTTTGTTGTTCCCTTTCTTTTACTTTTTGTCATATCTAGTTTATTCTGCTTATGGGTTTTTGAGACGAGGGTTCCCAGGAAACAACCTCTATACTTCTATGAGGTAGTGGTAAGGTTTGCGTACATTCTACCCTCCCCAGACCCCACTTGTGGGATTCCACTGGGTATGTTGCTGTTGTTATTGTTTCTAATTCAACTAAGGTGATATTCTTTTTGAGACAGAATAAAAAGAAAAATGTGCCACAAAAAATAGGACGGAGAAAGTACCATTTTAAAAAAAAGCCTTCATTTCTGACCAACAGAAGTACTTTGCCTTCATTCCATCTTCTATTTTTTTTTTTTTCAAGTGAATAAATAGAAGTTGTTCCCCCTTTTTCTCAAGCCTGCTCTCTCACCCACAGAAGGAAACACAATGCAACAAACACCCACCATATTTGCACCATTGGCACCCTTCCCTCACAACCACCACTACAGCTTCTTCCTTACCACTCATCATCCTTCCATCATGCTCACAGAACAAAGTACCAGAAAAACCAATCTTCCTCACCCCCTTGAACATCTTCATCATACAATAAGGTCCCAAAAGGGCTTTCAAACACCCAGCAGCAAACACCAAAAACAGTTGGAAAATGGGGGAAAATAACCTTAAAAAAAGTGAAATGTGACGCATGTGTGTAACACCATATAGTTGATCAGGTTATTGGTCTCTCAGCCCATAATAGAGACTGGCATCAGGAAGAGTCAGCTTAAGAAATGTATTCTTACTGTGGCAGTAGCATATGTGGGTCCAGATCCATCAATCAAAATTAGACCTTTCTCTGAAGCTTGATTCATAGCCTGCATATGATAGTCAAACAAATCAAGAGAATATAGAATGAGCAAGAATAATGGTGACAAAGATGATGTTGACAATCATGATAATACTAATAATAAAAATAAATAAATGAATATTAACAACTGTTACAATGACATCACAAAAAACAAGGAACAATAGGAATGGTAACAATAGTAAGGATGATGACAACAATGATGCAAAGTAGTAATAATGGCATGGAAAGATTCTCTTGGTTTCAAAAGGAATGGCCAAGTTAGGAATGTGAGAGTCTAACCATTAATTTGTTATGGTGATTCAGGCACTGATTTCTTTATTTTTCTAAAATTAAAATTGTATAAAAAGTATTGTTAGCCATTTTTTTACTACTAAAAATGTTTAAATAATATACAAATTTCGGATAGAAAGAGAGAAATGACATTTGAGATGGTTTAGCCATATGTCTTAATGTGAAACTATAGCAAGTGAAGGTGTTAACAAAGAACGACGTAAATCTAAAATCATATGAAAGAAAGTTGTCTCGAAAGACCTATAATCTCTTGAAATCCATACAGGCCTAAGCTAAAAAAGGGAACCCACCATTTCTCCAAGTGTTACAATTTTTTTTTTTTAAATCCAAAAATAAGTAAAAAGTCTTTGTGCTAGACTCTTTCCAGTATACGACAACTATGCATGATAAAAATTAAAATAATACTTTGCATTATGTGGACTCTTCATTTTCATGTGCACTCTTGAAGAACGGGAGTGACATGGTTATGGGTGCTTCACATGCTCCTTCAAGATAGAAATCCAACTAAAAATGGAAGTGGTCATGTAGAATATGTACCAATATCAGCTTTTCAAACCCATATTTTTAAGTAACATCAGAATAATAGATGACTATTAAGCAATAGCCAAAAATGGGAAAAAAGAGGAATGCCAAGCATGATATCATCTCTATCATACGGACCAAAAACCAACCCCGATCCATGATTGCAGGGGGATTGAGAAGATTAAGGGAATGTAACTATGACGAAATTCAAAGTTTGTTTGTAGGATTGAAGTAATTTTCCATAGTAACTATTTTTTGAGAAAATGTTTCCTGGTATTCGAATGGTGAGTGGAAAATAGTTTTAGAAAAACAAAGATACATTAAAAATTAATAATAATATAAGCAAACAAGGTAGTGCTTTGATAGAAAAATTTAGTAGTAAAAACTAATAATATCTAAGTGTTACTTGAAACAAATAATGTGAAGTTGAAAATTCTTACTATATATAAGAGGCTACGAAGCGGCTGAAGCAAGCAGCTGTTGGACGACATGCCTGCTTTAGTTGCTTGCTTAAGCAGACAGCTGCCCATTGACGTGCCTGCTTTAGCTGCTTGATTTTAAAATTTTTAAAAACAAATAAAAAATTCAATTGATTATTTAAATTAATCTATCATGTTACATAAACGGGGACAGAAGAAATAACATGTATTATTTAATTAGGAAATTACGTAAAAATTACCATGAATCTAGATAAGTATAAAAAATACTACAATCATGATATTTGACAACTTCAAATTTTTTAAAAATCAAACACAAAATTTAATTGATTGTTGAAATTAATCTATTGGCGTCACATAAAAGGGGACAAAAGAAATAGCATGTATTATTTAATTAGGAAACTACGCAAAAATCACCATGAATCTACATAATTAACCATAGTAATATATTTATATATGAAAATTAAATAAAAAATACTATAAAAATCACAAGAATTAACAACTTAAAATATTTAAATGACATACAAAAAGTTCAATTAACACTCGAATCAGTGTCTCATAAATAAGGATAGATGAATAACATATGTTATGTAAAAAATGGCATAAACATGATATAGATCATAATAATTAAAAAAATTTAAAAGCAAAAAACATAAAAAAAAATTGACTTTTGAAATTTTCTCAGTGCCACATAAATTGGGACAAGAGGAATAACATGTTTTATTTAAAAATTAGGTAAAGAAGCACTAAAATTCACAATAATTAATAATTTAAAATATTGAAAAATCATATTAAAATTTAATTGACTTTCTAAATTCTATCTATATCACATAAATTGAGATGCAAAAATAACAAATATTGATCCTGCGCTTGCGCAAGCACCGTCATCTAGTTTATTTAATAGTCTCCAATAAAAAATATAAAGTTAGAAGTGAAAGTAGAAGTTCAGAAATGACTTTCATCGATATAAAGAGGACAGTCATTTTTCTCATTTTGATGGAAAACATTTTCTAGAAACCAAAGATGTCGTCATCATGGAAAACATTTTCTTAAAAAGTGACTTCCATCAATCAAACACACCACCAGAGAAGTTCTGCATTATTGTACAACATCATTAAAAAGAAGAAAACCAAACCTTATGGCTATGCTACCTTCTCAAGCCCTGAAATATAGGGACCAGCATGTACGCTTCCTATGTCATCTGTTGTAGCTGGTCTGAAATTCTGCACTTCAACAACATCTAAGCCTCGAAACTGGAACACAAAATAGCTTAATTAGTTGTAAAGGTGTCCAATAACATCACTATATGGATCTTAGTAATGCACATGAAGATTTTAGACATTTTAATCAGACCCATATCTCAACCCCCTGATCCCGAAAAACCCAAATGGGTGTAGAGTTCTACCAGGAATTCTCCTGCCCCCCTATGACCAGCCCTAGTGGTAAGGGTCCTATGACAAAGGAAAATTCACTGGATCAGACTTTATGATATTTCCCATAAGTTCCTCGAATAAACTGCTTCACTCTAGCGTAGGACAGTAGCTCCTATAAAATCCTTCCCATATGTTGCTTAACACTCAAGAATAGGAGGTAGCTCACACAAGGTTTAGCTAAATAACTGAAATGGGAGTCAGTAGTTGGCACATCATGAAGGAGAGTAATGACACCATTTGGGACGGGGATCCAGCCCAGTGTCACAAGAGGACCTTGGTTTAGTTGGTCGACTATCTGTGTGCATCCTGGATGACGTGAAGTGTTACGTGCAAACATTGCTTTTGTGCCGACAGGACAAGCTTGAGCAGAAACAGCCTGGAGGACTTTTGAAACCATTGCCAGTTGCGGAGCATCCATGGGAGAGCATGGCTAAAAACCTTATCATATGTTAACCGAAGATTGAAGGTTATGGCAATATTATGGTGGCCGTGGATAGATT
Source organism: Solanum medicagineum (assembly GCA_026153255.1). Taxonomy (NCBI): domain Eukaryota; kingdom Viridiplantae; phylum Streptophyta; class Magnoliopsida; order Solanales; family Solanaceae; genus Solanum; species Solanum medicagineum. The sequence continues at coordinate 26,295,063 of JAPFFP010000070.1, forward strand.
TTTGACGTATGCCCTGCTTCGTGCATGCCTCACTGAATTGCACCATCAAAGAAGCTGTCAAGCTATTCCATAAGAATGCGGTGAAGTATTGGGGCTTGGCGAGGCATATATTAGTTATTGAGACCCTCGCTTTATTGGGAACTTTTGGAGAGAGTTTCGACATTTTTGGCACGGAGTTGCACTTTTTTGGATGGACAAATAGCGCGTCAATGCCTTTTCTACTAGCTTCCACAATAAAGTCACAATTAGTATAGCTCAGAGCCTCAGAATCATATTCAACATAACCAAACAAAATATAATGAAATTGGTTGGCACTTCGTCAAAGAGAAAGTTACTATGGCGCCTTGAGTTTGTTTTATGTAGCAAATCAACTAGCATATGTGTTTACAAAAGGCCTCAGTAAAAGGACTTTTCATACTTTAGTTCGCAAGTTGGGCATGTGCAATATCTTTGCTCCAACTTGATGGAAGAAGTTGATTGCATTAATTAATTAGCATGATTTTAGGAGACTTATTTTTTTTCCTTTTCCTAGCATAAATTATAGGAATAGAATATTATTTTTATGGTAATTATTTCTTTCTTTAATTAGTTAGGATTCAACTGTATAAATACTCCTTTGTTAGCATCCAAGTTTTGATGTTTTACATTTGCAGGAAATACACAAAAAGGAAAAGAAAATCAGGCCGCAATAACCAAGGAATCAACAAGACTCATAAGGAAGAAATAATCAAGAAAACTATCAAGACATAAAAAGAGGAAGAAATCTTTAGGCAAGAATCAAGGGACCACCAAGATTTACAAGGAAAGAAGAAAGCTGCCGCACAAATCTAGCCGAAAGTCAGGAAGCCAACAGAGCAACCAAGGAAGGAAGGAATCTCTACATATCAAGACCGATTCCCAATCAAGGAGCATTACAAATCCTTGATTTTGGAAGAAAATCCCTTGGGTCAAGAAAAGCTCTAACGGTCTTATTCCAACAAGACCTTATATTGTCCCCAAATTCACTTTGAAGAAGCATAGACACTCACTGAAAAGTTCTAGCCTTAATATTGTTTCTTCTACTCTTAGCAAAAGTTTGTACTGTTAGTGTGAACAATAAAAAGAGAGAGAAAATTTGAGACTAGCAAAAAAATAGAGTGCGCTGAGCAAAAGTCTAAATCCAGAAGTTCAAAACGTTGTACTGAATATTCACTACTTGAACTTTGAAAGGAACCCTTGTGACCCAAGGGACTGGAAGTAGGCACCACACCAGTGTTCTGAACCACCATAAAAATTGTGTCATTTACTTTTCAGCTTTAACTATTTCTAAATTGTTTTACTTATTCCAAAGTTGAAGCCGAGTCGACTAACTGTATTGAGAGTTAGCTCAAAGTTTCAGTTCAGCGCCGCCCGTGCCAGGCCTCCGTACAACACCAAACACCCCCAGCGGCATACCACGGTGGC
>JAPFFP010000070.1:26297211-26322533 GCA_026153255.1 Solanum medicagineum
GCTTATGGGTTTTTGAGACGAGGGTTCCCAGGAAACAACCTCTCTACTTCTATGAGGTAGTGGTAAGGTCTGCGTACGTTCTACCCTCCCCAGACCCCACTTGTGGGCTTCCATTGGGTATGTTGTTGTTGTTGTAAGGATCTTTGTTTTCCATATCTTTCAGAATAAGATCAAGCTCATCAATTTCCCCAAAGTGCACATTATTTATGACATACTTTGAACCAGAAAACTTCAAAGTAAGTATATAAAAAATTTCAAGGAACTTAACCATTGCCCTCACTTTTTCCCAATCATCACTAGTGAAGACACCTACACTAGTTCCATCTTCACAAAAATGGGTACGGAATTAATCAAGGAATCCAATATCATAAAAACTATATCTTTTAAATGCAAGTTCAAAGTGTTGTGCTGTATCAAGTATGTAGAGTTCCACCAAGCAGGAACATCTAAACATAATGATTTCTTACAAGTTATCAATTGAGATTCACAACATTCTTTAAATTTTTTAAGTCTTATGGGAGATTGTTTGATGTATTTCACGTCTTATCTCACTCGTTTGACTGACTGACCAATTCTTTTTAATCCATCGTGCACAATAAGATTGAAAATATGTGCCATGCACCTCACATAAGGTGTTGACCCTTCAATATGTTAGTTCCTCAATTACTTAACTGTTTAGACATTTCTTTCATGGTAACACTGTTGGAACTAGCATTATCAATTGTGATAGAAAACACATTATCCAAGCCCCACTCAAGCAAACAACTACTAATGGAAGCCGCTATATCATCACCTTTATGACTAGAAATAGGACAAAAATTTATAATTCTTTTATGCGAAGTCCAATTTCTATCTATAAAAGTGAGATGTTAGACACATATAGTTCATTCTTTGAATAAATATCCAAGTATTTGTCGTAAGACAAACGTTTAGACGTGCTTCTCTGAAAATCTTCTTCATTATTTGTCTATATTCACTATAAAGTTGATAACAATCTCTTGTCAAAGTTCTACGAGAAGGAATCTGAACTTATGGCACTATGATTTTCATGAAATTCTTAAAACCTTCCTTCTCAACAAAACTAAACGGTAACTCTTTCTTTGTTCTTGTTCAAATTTCCTAGTGCTAATCAATCCTTCCTTTCCTCCCGTTGAAGATGGTAGAAAATTTATAAGTGTTTGACCATCATTTGAGGTACGGGGAAACTTAGGACACTTGTTATTCAAATGGTTATTCATAGACGAAGTATCGTTACCTTTTGTAGCAGCCCCATAAGTTTTTCCACGGTAGTTACACCTTGCTTTTGGAGTTCCATTTTCATCAATGAGCTTCTCAAAATGAAGCCCTAGGTTCCATGACTTTTCTTTGGAGCTTCAACCTCATTTGGAGAAGAAATATTAGGTATTTCAATTGAAGCCCCATCTTCACTTACCCTACTTTCAAATTCTGCCATCTGTGAAAACTGAAAATAAATTTAGAAAATTGTTATTATCCATTCTCAAATCCTTCTGATTATTTCATTATCCATACCAAAAATGTAATAAAAACTTACCAGATTGTGACAGACAAATAAAGATGAAAGGAACAAATTGAAAATGACAAATCGGCGGTCGGTGGAACAATGACGACGTGTCGGGCTTCAGTACTGACAACTTCGCACTTCTTCTTCGACCTTCGTAGTTGCCAGTTCGCACTCCGTGCCTTCTCCTAATTCCTAGTTGCTTTTGTTCTTTGGCTTTTGGGAATTAGGGAATACTGAATAGGGATTTTTATTTTCAGTAAAGTAAATATGTTTGGAATTGGGTTGTATACTTGTATTTATTTGGGCCTTGAGAAATATATTTGGGTAACCCAAAATTGAACTGTACATTATTTATATTTTATACTATTACATATAGAAAATTTGGTTTTTCGGTTAACTGAAAAAAAAAAAAAACTTAAAAGCAAATTACCGATATTTTAAAATTTAAAACTGAAACCGATTGAATGAACTGATTAACCGAAACCGAAATAAAAAAAATATCAGTTTGGTAACTTTTTTCCGTTCGAACCAAATAATGCCCAGCCCTAAGAGTAGACATTTGTTCAGCAAAAACAGAACAAGAAAATACATTTAAGCTGGACTTCCTGCAAGTTGTTGTTCCTATTCTGAAAACATTTGTCGTTTCTCTCTCTCCATGTAGCCCAACCATATACAACCAGGGATCATCCTCCATCTTTCTCTGTTTGTAGCCCCAACCTCCCAACTGAATAGAATCTCATTAATCTTATTTGGCATGCCCCAGGAAACGCCTCTGAGATTAATGAAAATCTACTGCAGTTGGTCAGTGAAATTTCAGTAAAGAAAGAGATGTCTCACTGTCTCTGTATCCTTACCACATATGGAGCATCTGCTGCATAAAGAGATACCTCTCTTGGCCATATTGTCCAATGTCAAAACTCCTTCATTGGCTAGCAGCTAGGTAAAGCATGTCACATTGGGAGCATCTGCTGAAATTGTGTGGCACTAGGCACTTTGATTCTCCAGATGTGCTTACAAGGCCATTTGAAGCTTTGATTATTACTAAGACTTGTTTGTGTATATCCTTCCTTCACCCTGTATCTACCTTTGCTGTGCCCACGCCACCATAAATAATCCTCACTTGTTTGTGTTCCTTGGAAACTCTCCATTAACTTGAGAAATTCAATCATTCTGGGAATTTCCCAGTCATATAAGTTCCTTCTAAGGACCCGGTCCCATCTTTGTTCTGATCGTGTACCATTGATGTTGAGACAAAGCAAAGATGTCAGGAAAGAGATCTTTAAGGCTCTCAGTGCTCATCCATTTATCAACCCAAAATCTTTTTTTTCTGCAATTTTGTACCTTGACAGTTGATTGATTATTGAGGAAATACCAGAAGACTCTAATAGATATCCAGAGGCTAATATCATAGGGGGTATTAACCTCTTTAATTACGAATTTGTTCAATTCTTCATTCCTGCTCTTGATTATCCTGTACTAGAGGGCTTGGTCCTCTTGATGTTACCTCCATAGCCTCTTCCTCTTGAGAGCTTGCTTTAGTTTTTGGTTCTCGATACCTAGTCCAACTTGTTCTTTGCTTCTGATAATGTTCTTCTATTTTGACCAAGTGAAAACCTTTCCTTTCCTTGTTGCATTGCCATAAGAAGTTTCTTTTGATTTTTTCCAACCTCTAAACTACTGACTGGGGTATAATGGAAGATAGATAACGTATATATAGAAACAGCATCTAGAACTGAGTTAATCAAAGTTAGTCTACTTCCCATGGATAGATATTGAGATCTCCATCCAGTTAATTTTTTTCATATTTCTCTAGAACTGGGTTCCAAATGTCTATGGACCTGGACGTTGCCCCCAAAGGCATGCCCAAAAATACTGATGGCAAAGTGCCTACCACTCCCAGAATCTGTGAGAGGTGATCCATATCTGTAACCAAATTAATTGGATACAAATGGCTTTTGTTCCAGTTTACATGGAGCCCAGAAATGGCTTCAAAGTATACCAGTATAAGTCTTAATATCAACAGTTGCTCCTCCTCAGCCCCACCAAAAATTAGTGTATCATCAACATACTGCAAATGTGTGATCTCTATAGTGTTTCCAGCAATCTTGCTAACTTCAAATCCCTGAATTCTTCCTGATGTCTTAGCTTTATTCGGCATGTTGTTGAGTCTCTCCATAGCTATGATGAATATGAAAGGGGATAGGGGATCCCCTTGCCTGATCCCTCTATATGCAATGAAGAAACCTTCAGGTGACCCATTAATGAGTATCGAAAACTTCACAGTTGAGTTACAAAACTTGATCCAGCTGATCCATCTCCTACCAAAACCCATTTGTCTGAGCATACTTAAAATGAACTCCCAACTCACATAGTCATATGCTTTCCCAATATCATGTTTGCATAATATACCAGGTTTATTTTGGGTCACTCTGGAATCAATTGCTTCCATCGAATTATGGACTTCCTGATGATGGAATCACATATCAGCTGATTTCACTTATAACGTGATATGGTACTCAGCTTTCTAGGAATGTCAGAAGTTCTTAAAATTATTCCATTTGTTATAGTGAAGTTCATACAAATATTCTTCCGTGGATTTTCAGATATTAAGGTTCTTTTGTTCTGTTTTATTGAGTATGAGCTTCTATGAGAATTCTTGTACCATATGAATGGGAAGACTGTGCTTTGTTGATAAATTAGAGAAAATATGTAAAATTATGCCTCCCATTTTGTTGTTGTTGGGGGAGGGGAGGTAAGGATTGTGGAATTAGGGTGTAGCAGATATACCTAACTGAACAACACATAATACTTGAGTGCCCTTAGCTTTGTAAGTTTTCTTCTTTGGTGTACTTTTGTTATACGGGCAAAGTTTTGCCATTTTTCAATGAAATTTGTTGCATTTACAAAAAGCTTGAGTGCCCTTGAAATTTGAAATCGGCTGAGTACTTACCACTAACATATCAGCTGCATCTCAGATGTTAACCGGGGGAGTCCTACTTCTGAGAAACAAATATTACATAATCTTTTATCGAGGAAAGGATTTTGTTCCTCCTGCTGTTGCGGCTGCTTTGGCGGAAAGGCAAGAGTTGACAAAACAGATCCAAGATGTCGAAGAGCAAACACGGAGCGGGCCTGCTGAAGCGGCACCATTGACCACAGGTGGACAGGCTGTTGCCGGTACTTTAGCTGAATTTTATGAGGCTCAGGCTCGGTGGGGGAGAGAAATATCTGCTGAAGAACGTGAAAAAATGTTAAAAGAAGCAGCTATGGTTAAGACAGCCAGAGTAGTCAAGAGGCTTGAACATAAATTTGAGATTGTAAGTATAGTTTCTAGTTTTACAAGCACTTTCTATTAGCCGTTTTCGTGATGACCCATTGTTTTTATTGCACTTTATTTTAGCATTCTGTTGAAATGTTTGTCTTTTTTCAAATCCATCAGATTTACTTTTGATTTTTGAGAAAAAAGCTTGGTGTGATAGAGGTGTATTGGTATTATCAAGCTTTTGGAAAGTGTCAACTGATGAGTTATATAACTCTTTTACCTTTAGTTTTAGTGTCTGGAATTCTTATTATACCCTTTTATTATGTGTATGGGCCTTTTGGATTTTCAAATTTTCTTTTGTTTATTTTTCTTTTTTTGATTATGTGTATGGGCCTTTTGGATTTTCAAATTTTCTTTTGTTTATTTTTCTTTTTTTGATTCTGTAGATTTTCAGATTTTTCATTCATTCATTGTTATAATGTTTGGCTCTTCTGAAAATGTCCTGCCAAAAGAAATTATTGAGCTTTTCCCTTGATCTTTGTTTCCAAAATTATCTTCACCCACCCTTCGGTGTGGCCCAGTGGTTTGGGATTGGGACTTCCATGTTGGAGGTCTCAAGTTCGAAACCCCTTGCCAGCAAAAGCAACGGGTTTGCCTTCTGGGTCGAGCTCGTTGCACTGGCTTGTCTAGTGCGGGTTACCTCTCCTGTGTGGTTTGCAAGCTATTGTATAGGAGCAAGGGTTTTACCCCGTGCACACCCAAAGTGTAGTGGCTGCGGGTTTCCCTTGTCAGAAAAAAAGGTTATCTTTGCCTAGTCTTGTTTTATTTTTTATTTTGTTGATTCCATTGTCTTCTAGTAATAATTTTTACGTGTTTCCTGAATAGTCCCAGGGGAAGAAGCTTAAAGCAGAGAAAATTTTGGCTAAGATTGTGGAATCTTGGATTCCTGCTGGTCCTTCTGATGACTTGGAAACAATAACAGAGGAGGAAAGGGTCATGTTGCGCAGAGTTGGATTAAGAATGAAGTCATACCTGCCACTTGGTGAGTTTTCATTGTTTTTGGATGTAAACAAAAGTACTGTGGTCAATCTGTTGATTACATCCTGTATTTAACTGAGAACTCATGTACATGCTTATCTCCAGGCATTCGTGGTGTCTTTGATGGTGTTATTGAGAACATGCATCTGCATTGGAAACACAGAGAACTTGTAAAGTTAATATCAAAAGAAAAGGTGCTTGCTTTCGTTGAAGAAACAGCTAGACTTTTGGAATATGAAAGTGGTGGGATTTTAGTTGCGATAGAAAGAGTGCCAAAAGGTTATGCTCTTATTTTCTACCGTGGGAAGAACTATAGGCGGCCTATCAGCCTCAGGCCAAGGAACCTTCTGACAAAAGCAAAAGCACTAAAACGTAGAGTGGCGCTGCAGCGTTATGAGGTTTTTCGTCTTATACATATCAGCTGTCCCATTTAAAAATTATGTTATCTCACTTTTTACTGATAATCTACTTGTTTTATCTGGCGATGCACTCTTGTAGGCTCTCAGTCAGCATATAGCCGAGCTGGAGACCACGATAGAGCAAACGAAAAGTAAAATTGTAAGACATAAATTCTGAGCTTGGATGTGTTATTCTACTGCAATTCATGAATATACCTTGTGTTTTGTCTTTTATGTTACTGTTCGCTCTTCTTCCTCTTGATTTGGGCTCTTTAGTTGTTGTGCCTGTATGTATGGTAACAAGGTTATAGTTTATACTGGTTGAACTTAAATATTCATGTATCATGTAGTCCAGTAAATGATCCGATTGTTCGTGCTTCTTTTCTTGGTGTTTATTCTGCTACAAATTTTAACAGTTTGTTTGAAATATTTCTGCGGATTTTGTAAACCTTTTGGAGGCTTCTGATTCCAACTCTGTTAGCTTTAAATAAAAAGATAACTGGACCATTCCTTATAGGTGCGTAATCTATACTTGCGTCTTTCTAGTATGAACTATAGAGCATGTTGAAACTAAGTTTAATGTGGGATCAGACCATTGGACTATTATTTTATGATTCATATTTCAGAGGCCAATGATCATGCGTAGCTGAAGATCCTGTTGAAACCATTTTCTTAACTTGGAAAACTAATATTTCCTATAAATGACCGTAGTCCATAAGTAGTAGTTTTGGCAGAGATATATAGTTCTGAATTTACTGATTAAAATATAGTTCTAAACATTATACTACTAATAGAGTTGGTAGAGAAGCAATTGAAGTGTGGTGTACCTGGAGAATTGGTAAAGCCATCAAACAAGTATGGAAGATGATCCCTACAAGTATTATTTGGTGTGTCTTGACAGAAAGGAACAAATGATGTTTTGATGGCTTATCAACTTCAATATAATTCCTTAAGGCTATTGTTTAGTTTATTTGTATAGCTGGGGTAATGCCTCACTTGTTGATTCCCCTGATAACATTCTGGACTTTGTTAGCTCTATGGTCTTATCATAGTTTCTGACGTAAAGCAGCTAACAGTATTTTAGCTTTCAAAAACTTTTGTAATTTATGCATCTACTTGACGCCCGTAATGAAATCTGCTATCACTTCATTAAAAAGAAAAAAACATTATGACAGATGAAACAATTGTGCCTGAATTAAGATTGACATCTCTTAGAAGACCAAATCCTTATAGGGATGTGACAAAGAAAACCGAGTCTGATCTCTGTAACCACAATGTCTAGAGAAGGATCACATCTAAGGGCTTCTATTTTCATCATTGTCTTGATAAGCAACAATTTAGTGATATGGTGTGAGAATTCCTGCTATATAGAAGTGACGGTTCTCTATGAACAACACGACATCATATGTGTTAACTGGATTTTCTGTTGTTTTTGCTAACCATGGTATTGTGCCCACCTTGACTAATTCCACGCGGTACCTGCTATCTCCCACCTGTACATGTACCGGATAATTGTGTCCACTAAGGATTGGACAAACGGGAAGAAATCACCTGATGTTTTTGCCTCTGGTGGGAATATATGCTAACTGGATTTTCGTGACATTGTTTACATGTCTGTGGAATTCAAACTGTAGGCAAGTCTGAACTCGTATTCTCCCAGTTTTGCTTTCTGATCAAAATTAGCATTAAGATATATCATATATTTTTAAGTGGTATCTAAACTAGTTACCACTTCATCAATGCTCTTGACGGAGCAAAAGTAGATGCTGGAAAAACTAAGGTTGCTTTCTGGAGTCAAGTTGTTTTAGTTCAATGAAAGATTTCAATTGATTTACCAATCTAGAGAACATAAAACATCATATAAAGATGAAACAAACAAAAAACGGCCTTAATAACATAAAAGCTTCATAACCTTATAGTTTGTGCTCTAAAACCTCATTTAAATGGATGATTGAAAACTAACAACAAGTGACATAATAAAAAAGACAAGAATTGATCATATTAAACAAATGGATTGCTGGTAAGGTCTTCTTTAAGCATAGCTCCAATTTCAAGAACTCCAATTACCAATTCCATGTTAACTTTTGAGTTTAAGAACTCTCCTTCTCCTCTGGCTCAGGCACAACATTTAAATCAAACTTGAGATGCTCGGCCATAATAGCGTTTCTTGTTTCTTCTAAAGCCTTCTCCACTCGTAACTTCATTGCCAGTTTCCGCTCCTCCACGTGTTTATCTTTAGGTATTTCTGAGCCAGGGTGCATGATCTTGTACATTAGTATTCGCTTTTTTTCATTCTCCTTCAGTGCTTCCAATTCTTTACGAAGATCCTCCAATTCCTCAAAGCCATTTGATTTGCCCTCAGCATGATCACGTTGGCGATCCTCCAGTTTCATTTTTAAAAACTTATCAATTATTGTTTCTATACTTGTGGAACCATAGGAACATGGTTTTCCACTTGGTGAAAATAGCATAACACCAACTTCTGCTTTGGCTTGAGTTGCAAACTTATTTGCTTGCTCGAATAGAGTACTTTTTCTTTTCGAGAAACTAACTGCTCGTGCTTTCTCCGATTCAATCAACTTCATTTCAATCTTTTGCTTGCCTTTTTTGGTCTCGTTTTCCATTGCAAAAGAAAATAATATAGAGAAGAAAATAAGATGTTTATGTTGAATAAGATTGAGCAATGTTAACAGGAACACTTGTATAATTTATAGTAGGTGGGTGAGTGTACTTGTCACGAGTATTGTAATGTTTATTAGGTGGGTGAGTGTACATGTCACGAGTATTGTAATCTTTATTATTGTTTTCACATTATGACCCTATTTGTCGCGTTTATTGCCATGTTTATTTAGTGTTTTCATATTATGCCAATCTATGACGTGATTACCATGATTCCCTACAATAATTGTCTTTTTATTTAATCCACTACAATTGTAAATTAATAATGTTAAATTGAATTTAATGGTAAATGAAAAAATTATTTGTTATTTTTATTTAGTGTTTTCATATTATGAGTGTATTTGTAATGTTTATTTATTGTATTCATATCATGAGTCTATTTGACAACTGTCATGTTTATTTAGTGTTTTCATATAATGTGAATCAATTAGGTGATTACTATGATTCCCAACAAGAGTTATCTTCTTACTTTTTTCCATTGCAATTGCAATGTAATAATGTTGAATTGATTCTAAAGAAAAAAAACAATGATTTAATTTATTTACATATATAATGTTAATTCGGAAAGGGAGCCTTGAATCATCGGTAACGTTTTCTCCGTGTGACATGTAGGCCAAGGGTTCGATCCTTGGAAATAGGTATTAATGCTTGCATTAGGATAGGCTGGCTACCTCACATCCCTTCAGTGCGGCCCTTCTCTGAACTTTGCTAATGCAGGATGCTTTGTGCACTAGGGCAACCTTTTTTTAAAATATATATGATGTTGATTCTTTACTATGAATGGAAAAGAAACATGCTAAATAGCTAATTTCATTTTCATTTACACTTGCATTTTCTCCTAATTAGAGTGGCAAGCTAATTGGTTGGTAGGGATAGGTTAGTAGGATTAGTCGAGTCTTTACAACCTGTGATGCCAGTATTCATCTTATGTGTGTTAATTTTATTGTATTTACTTTCTATCATTGCTTTGCGTTGTTAGTCGTCCTTTCTGTTTCCTTTCTTTTCCTTCCACTCTTTCCATATCTAATTTATTCTACTTATGGGTTTTTGAGAGGGTTCCCAGGAAACAACCTCTCTACCTCTATAAGATAGTGGTAAGGTCTGCGTACATTTCACCCTCGCCAGACCTGACTTGTGGGATTCCACTGGGTATGTTGTTGTTGTATTGTGGGTATTCTACTCTCTACACATGTTTAGTGAATTTTCTTCTTGTCTGTCCATAGGTTGATTTTGGTAAGGCGGACATTAATGCTAGCAATTTGGAGGCACTTGATCAGTTCAATCATGTCTCAGAATCCCCAGTAAGTTTAATACGAGTCTTCTGGCTGTCTAGGAAAAATCAGGGAGGTTTCTTATATGATACTGGAGAACTGTCTTTAATTGACAACTGTGCAGGGCTTCCTCTTGTCCTAGCTGTTAATAGTTCCTTGTGGTGAAGGGTGCGTAGGTTCCCTAGGGAAGGAAGGGTATTTTTTTTGTATTTCAGGAAAAAGGATCAGTATAACGAAATATCCATATTGACTAAATTTTTATTCGGTGTGCAGAGTGAAGATGAAGATTCATCTTTAGACTCTGGTGATGACAAGGATGAAGATCCTGAATGGGAAAATGATGACGATTCAGAATACTCCAGTCTTGAAGACAATGAAACAGGATAACAACACTTCATGGTTAATGCTATACGAGGAATTGCATAAAATCATGGCCATAGTCCTATTGAGGTAATCATCATAGGTCTTATGCCTTCATTCTTCAAGCTACTCTTTGAGCTCTTATTCCTTAAAATTTTTATAGTGAATAAGTGCATTTTCATTTTTACCTCATAAAACCTATTGGTGAATGGAAGAACTGGAAGAACAAGGAAATCATGTTTCACAATCAATTCTAGATCACACTAGCAGCGCGAGATCTGCCAACTACTTGTTTGTATTTAAAACCTCCTAATGCCCGTCATAAAACAATTTTATTGATCTTTTTAAAATTGCTCTAAGTGTGGAAGTAGTCTTCAACTACATGTGTTTTACTGGTCTTCAAACGGAATGAATATACTGGTAATTTTTTCCCCAGAAGATACCTGGTTGCAATATCTGGATTGATCCAAAGATTCTTTCAGCACGCTACCTAAGTTTTCTGTATTGGGAGTATGCGCTTAAAGCTCGCTATGCTTGAACCAATGGCATGCTAACAGTGGCATTAACTGCCATTACCTAAATGTGATAAGAACTACTGTTTGGGTGCTATGAACCCCAACTATAACTGTATGTTCTTGTTAACCAAGTATGATGCGATCATTGCAGCTATAACCAAGTGCAAATCATCTTTCTGAGGTTTGGATCATAATTTGAGGTCAAAGATCCGAATTATTTGCTTATGGCTATAGATGGAGCTTTTGGGTCACTGGTCGATTGAAACTGTGGAAGGACTTTCACATCATGCAAATCCATCCAAGCTCAGTTTATTCCAATGAAAGAATGAACAGGCCTCAATCGTACATGGAAGAATCAACTGGAGTGCTCATCTTCTGGCGCCCACACTTTAGTATCAGTTTGGACCTTTGGTGAACATTGTAATGGGTGTAGATGTAATTACTTTGTCAATTGTCTTTTAGTAATTACTTTGTTCAAATTATAGAGCGAACGTTGTCAAGGATGAATCACATATCCAAGCGGGAAAAAAAAAGTATAACATTTTCAATTTCTACCGAGTAGAAGTGACTAGTGAGTATTTATGATTCCACGGAACAATAGGTAAACTTTTATGTGGTTACAAAATTTCTAGACAATTCTTCTTAAAGGGCACAACTCACAAGTACAATTTTCGGAAACTTGGCGGCCTAGATACACAAATCGGACAAGTTTATTTGCTTTCATACGAATGAGTTGGGGCTAATGAATAAATGTGGAAGCATGTACTATTGCATGTTCAGGTTTTACTCAAATTTCCATCATACTGATCACAAGAAGATTACCAAGAAGTCGGAAAAAAGTAATAACATTATTTTCGAGTTCAATTGATCTTAAACAATGAACTATGAGAATATGAGAAGAGAGACTGGATTCCAAAAAAGATATGAATCAGAGTAATGAAAAACCTTCTCTATATACAGACGAGAGACTGGATTCCGTTAAGTTATGGATGAGAGTAATGAAAAACATTCTCTATGTACAGATAGGGACCCAATATATAGGCTACAAGGCGAGGAACAATGTCGGTATCATCAAGGAAACGAAGATTAAAACCAGCAGCAATGCCGTTGACACTACAAGGTCTATTGTCATCAAGGAAACGAAGATTAAAACCAGCAGCAATGCCGTTGACACTACAAGGTCTACCCTCTTCAGACCCCAGACCCCACTTGTGAAATTTCACTGGATATGTTGTTGTAATACCGTTGACACTCAGCCTTAATCACTCAATCAGATTCCATTTCGAATGAAGTAAGAAGTATCACTCATAAATATCGCATGTAAAAAACTGACATCGCTGTGTACACCTTCCACAAAGTCCAGCATACTGTTAACAAGATGCATCTGCAAATCCAAATGTTTCTAGAAATTTCAGATAAAGATGAAAGGGGAGGGACTATACTGTTTCACACTCTCATCCATTAAGCTATGCTAATACAGTGACATGCTACATGTAAATGACAGTAGATAAAAAACAAAGAGTAGAGCATCCAGGATTGAAGAGACGGGATATGTGCACCAAAGGAGCTCCATCAAAGCCTATAAGCAACCTCTATGATTTGCTAGCCACCCTACTTGAGCTAAGAAAAAATAACCTTAACAAAGGGGGAAGCACACCATTGATCAAGGGATGCACTGTCCATCTACACCCAATGGTGATGGATAAATAGAAAAATCAATAAGCCAGATGGGCATATTTCAGTTTCTTCACAAGACCGTCTTCTGCAGAACTTGCTTCTGATTACCGGAGCATTTGCTGCAACTGAAGCACTTGATTCCTTTGCTCCAGAGGTAGCATGTTAATCTGTTCTGGGGTCAGACTCCTTACTTGCTGAAGAAGCGCCGCCTCCATCTCCGGGGACAGCTGCACATCAACAAGATTAACTTATTTTTGTCTGAAACCGAAAGTAAAACTAAAAGTACTTTCTTAAACTAAAACGGTGAAAAATAGGACTGCAGATATTACTGCTCCCGGTCTAGAAGGCTGATTGTTCGGGCCCATCTGTGCAGGGAATGGTGGTGGTCCTGGGAGTTGTGTTCCTGATGAATTCTCTGGTAAACCGGGAATCCAAGGAGATCCTCGATCTGCTTGCATTGAACTTCCAACTTGATTGAATTCTGGTCTCAAATGTGAACCTCCCATCTAGATACATAAAAATACAAAAGCACGTCAAATCCCATGTTAGTACTTGACATATACTCTAAACTGACTAAGAGCAAAGAATTCTCTTTCAAACAATAGACACCAAAAATTATCTTGCATTGTGAACCATTTTCAGTACTAACATGTTAGATTTTTGTTGGAAACACCATCTTACAGAAAGATGATTTCGGAATGGCCAACAAGTTATACTTTGTCAAGGTTTGAACTCTGTTGAAGATAATACATGATGTGTGCCACCTGTATAATTTTTATATGATGTGTTCATACAATTTGACAAGGTATTTTTTTTGTAAAGTGTTTTTGCGGATATGCTACAATTTGACATGGTATTAGAAAAGGAAAAGGTCTTTAGTTTGAGTCGTAACTACCACCATTCATAATAACTAGTTTAGTGTACGTGTTTCATACGTATATGTTGTGTCAATCTAAAAATTATATATAAATAGTACTTGCCATTAAAATAAATATAATATTCATATAAACAAATTAAATAAATGTTATTAATTTGATGCAATAGTTTAATCTATTATGAACAGACTAAGGTGAGAAAATCAATGCAATTACTTATAATATAGAGATATGCATTTCTGCCAGAGGCTGTCATGGGTTTAAGTCTTGGAAACAATCTTTGGCAGAAATGTAAGCTAAGACCGCATACAATAGACCATTGCGATTGGACCCTTCCCCAGACCCTTTTTTCAATAGAGGTATGTTAATAGTTTATGAATACAGAAAGTAATAATTTTGAGTTGAATAATTAGGAGTTAAATAATTAAATGATTAAAATTTAATTCTAAAAAAAGACCTCTAAATATAAAAAGAGTAGTTTAATGTTTCGATGTAATTTTAGTTACTCTTTTTCTTTTTAAATTTGCTATATTACATACTTTTATTAACGAAATATTTAATAATCAAAATTTTAATTAATTTTAAAGTCTTAAATATAAGAAAAATAATAATTTTCCTTTTTCCTTATTAACCTAGACAATTATTTATATAGAATAGTCCTAAATCAAGAGCGAATTCTAAATACAAAGAAACTCTAATTCAAAAGTGAATCTTGAAACTAAATAAATAAAAGATAAAATAATAAATTAAGAAAAATAGTGAAAAGACGATTTTGTCTAAAGTAGAGTATTTTAATGAAGGATAAAAAGTTCAAACAATATTTCTACAAGCCTTCACGCTTTTAATATAGTATAGATAATATTCACATGCTTGTTTAAGTAGAGCTTAAATGAGATGGTCACACAATCTATCAAACCTAAATGTTGAAGGTACAATAAAAAAGAAACAATGAGAACAAGATTTCCCATTGATATATAACCTTGACAATATATGGTATAAGTACCAGTAATAGTTCAATTTAGTTTCGCATTACCAAATAGATTAAGAATAGCTCGATAGTCAAATAATAATAATGACAATAGAGTCAATGATTTGGGATGTTAAAGAAAGCCAGTCACCTAAAATTTTCAAAAGAAAATGTTCAGCAAGACATCATTCACATGACAAATGAGCAACAATAGAATGCAAACTATGAAGGATTCTAGCACATGTCTATACCTATTAACAAATTTTTGGCCAAGACTAAGAAACCCCTACTCCTATCCTACTCCACAATCCCACATAATGAATGATTATGAGATTGGCGTATTTAATACGGCTATGTAGAAAATCTTAAGCATAAAACTGGTATGGACTCATGCATTGGAAAAGAGGTCACTATTAAGAGGCACTTAAAATTTAACAATGGACCTTACTAACACCAACCAAGTATAGCAAGAAACAGAATGAGCAGGCTTACATGGCCAGAAAGACCAGCCAAAGATAGCATAAAGTTTCAGTAACATAGATTAAAAACTAAGGGTACCTGATATAGAGACGGGGGTGGCAGCTGACTTGGACCTGGTGGTTGTCCCGGTAGAAAAGAAGGTCCCATGCTTGCCGGAGGTCTCAGTGCAGGCTGAATGATAGAAGGAAAATTTACATCTTATACATGGAATAGGTAAAACCTTAAACTCACTAAAGGCATAATGATTACATGATAACCAGGTTGTGAATGGTGGTGCTGAATTGCTCCAGATTGCGCATAACCAGCATTGGGCCCCATATGAGGGTGAATTTGATGGGGGAAGGGTTGCATTGATGGTCTCACTTGTGGCGGTAGCTGTGGTTGCATAGGCAGGTGTTGGTTTCCACTAGTTTGCATTGGTTGCTCCAACTTGGGGGATGCCGGATGCATCTGTTGTTGAAGATGAGATGGCAGTGGTGCAGCAGAATGACGAGGAAGCTGTGACATATTAGGTACTTGAGAGGTTTGTGGTAAAGAGATTGGTGTGGCTTGAGCACCAGTATGCCCTTTGTGCTGCTGCACCGACTGCAACGGATGAGATGGCAAGGATGCGGACTGAAGGTTCGAGGGTGGAAGAGAAGCGGATGGCACTGTTGGAGCAGGTTGATTCTGCAGCTGCTTTCTTGTTTGTTCCTGAATGCCAATTTTCCCAGGCAACGATGGAGTGGTCTGAACATTTGACTGTGGAAGCTGAGATACTGATGGCTGAGTAGTCAATGCTCCTGTTGGTTGGATGGTTGATATCTAAAAGTAGAAAAAAGTAAATATCTAGGACTGCATCACATTGGAAAATAGATATTTCATAAGATAAAAAAACATGTATAACAACATACTGCTTGTGGAGGCTGCACCATCCCGAGCATTATCTGTGCCTAATAAACACATCATTGTAAAAACCCAGATCAGAGAATGAGAAATTAACAAAGAAACTCCAGATTCATATAAAGGGTTCCTATTGTAAAAGCTATTCATCCCAATCTTCACAAATCTTGTGAAGATTCATACTACAAGACAGACAGCAATTACTAGAAACATCGCCCATATCACAGTAAATCTATATATAAACCTATCTAAGAGTTTGCAAAAAGAGAAGGAGAAGCTGTCTTTTAGCCATAATATTTCATAAATCCAGCTTCTCTAAATGTTAAATTAGGCATATGCCTTTCAAATATTAAGCTTTACGATCCCACACATCACTCACGGATATCTGAATTCAAGTTTTAAAGCAAATCACACTTTCTCAGTACACACATCACTCTGGATGGTTGTTACGTATTGTTTCGTACTGAAGCTTTTTCTATTGTACTAGTTTCTGGGTACCTGTGTTCCATATGAACTTTAAGGTAATATAGAAGACTATATTGTTTCAATGAAGACAACATTTGGATAGATTTTTATTGTTATTCATTGTTACATAATGTCATACATCAATAATTTGAATCATAAACCTTAAAGAAAAGTAGAATCCGTGATAGAGCTACTATAAAAAGGTAGAGCAAGGAATAAAATAGGATTATTAAATAATAAGTAAAAGACAAAAGGTCATTATACAAAATGAGACTTTTTGCATCACTTAACGATAGATTTAAAAGATAACAATACAATAAAACTTAATAACAACCAAAACAAGCATCCAAACAAAGTGCAGCAGGTCTCCAGCGATGGTAAAACCATCAACCGAAGTAATTACACTATTCCAACAATTAGGGAAACTAAAACCCTAATTACAGCACTGTAACAACCAGTAAGAAGAAATAAGCGATAAGAACCTAGATAAGTACTAATATTTACAGAAATTGGAAATGGGTCAAAGTAAACCAGACAAGTAGCACTAGAAGAAAGAACGAAGGGAAAAGATAAAACCTGAAAGAGTGCTCTAGTCATGCTAGGGAATTGAATGAGAATTTGCCTTGCTTGTTGCGGGTTCTGATCCACTAGCGCCTACAGAAATTTCATCACGTGGATTTAGGAAGAGAATACAAGTACCAAAAAAAAAAATGAACAACGGTTGAACTTGAATTAATCTTCAATAACGAAAATTGAGCATGGATTATTATACCAATACACATATATGAGTACCTTCGTCCGAGACATAAGATCGTACAGCTCTTGTTTAGACATTCCCGCCATATTCGCCGCTAAACCGTCGCCGGCCATTGCTGTCGAGCTCTTCCACCGTACTCTCGGAGGAGGAAGGGAGGGAAAGAATAATAGGAACAGGGGCTTCTCAAATCCTTTTCCGGTTTGCTACTTAATTGGGCTTCATGGCCCAATTTTATGGCCCATATAATAGCCCACTGCCCTGTTGGACATAGGTAGATTATTATAGGGAAAATTACGTGGATAAACAAACATATATTAGTTAATCAACAACATAATCATATTTTGAATTAATTATGACTCATGAAAAATATCTAATTATAACTATAGTTTAAATTTTGTATAATTCGTGTAATTTATATAAGTTGTGCAAGAATCAAATTGTATAGCGAAATATACAAACATTGCAAATTATATAGCGAATAATATAAATATTGTGCACGAATGGTATAGCGAAATAACTATACAAAAATTTTGAATTGTATAGCGAATTATACAAACGCTGCTATAACTATAGCTATGAAATGTAATTGCCCAAGCTATAGTTATAGAACATAATTAAGGTATTTTTTAGTGGTGATACGCGAAATACACTAGGGTCATTTGGTAGAGTGCATTGACAAAAAATAATGTGTGCATTGACTCTTTGTTTAAATAATTCCTTATCTGGTATGCTTTTTCATACTATGTGTAAGCATTAGTTATAAGTCTTATTGTATATTAAGGTGTGTGTTGCTAATACTATGGATTTTTAGGAAAATTTTTTAATACATGCATTAACATGGTTAAAGACCACATTAGCCCTCAAAATCTTTTTTTATATCTTTTTCATCATAATTGTGAAGAGTATCTTTGTAAATAAATATTTTTATGCAATACATGTTATTTTTAATACACTAAACCATAAGTTATTTTTAATACATCAAATCACTCATGCAATGCGTGCTGTTTTAATACACCAAATCATTAGTTATTCCCTTCGTATATACTACTATATACTATAAGCACTGATAAATATTTTTATTTTATTTTTTTCATATATATGACAAAGTGCTTTAATTCGAAGTTTCATCAAATTTAATTAATGTGAAGTGTTTAATTTAAGGATCTTATGAAGTTCATTAAACACGAATAGGATTGGATGCTGTCCCACAAATGTAATACTATATCCTATTTGTAGTCCTGACAAATCTTTGGGACCAAGTTAGAGACAATATATAGGCCATATGTTCAGTGTAACTTTTTTTACACTGCAGATTAACATGACCAACAACAATAGAAACCAACATGAATAACAAGTTAAAAAGTCTAGTATTGGCAATGTGTATAAGTAAAAAGAACCTAAAAATTTATTTTTTAAACTATTGTCGCCTCTTTCTTCCTATAGATGTCTGGTGTGATCTAGTAGTCAATGAAATAATTGAAAATCATATGATTTCAGGTTCAAATTTCAACTGAGAAAAAAAAACTAAGTTTTTCTTCTTGTTCGTCCCTACTTGGTGAATAAAGTTACATGGTATCTGTTGTTGGTGTAAGGTGGCGGTGTTTCATGAAATTAGTCAGATTGTGCTAATTTTAACCTAGTATATATAAATTATAGACTATAGTACAATTTTTGAACAAATGGTTCCTTCGGATACTCTAACTCCGCCTGTTCTGCCTGCACCAGAGTATTCCAATGGAGTAATTCTTTTGTAAAGAGCAAGTTACAGATGCGTGTGATTGGGTTTTGGTCTCTTCATTCTTAAATTATATTGTGTAGCTTTAATTTACTATGGAGGATGGCTTATAGTATAAATATTTTTTTAAAAAAAGAAAATTCATATACTAGGTTGCTTAAAGTATGATAACAAAATAATTAAGTACAAAGGAATATATAATTGATCTACGGAAAAAGCAAAGGACCATCTTGACTAACAAGGAAATTTGTGAAAGCAATTAAAGGACTGACCTTTTTATTCTTTAGTGCTACGTTGTTTATTTTTTGCTTTACCTAAGAAGAGGATTACTAGAAACTCAAAATTTTTCATAATTTCAACCTAAATTAAGAAAACAATGCAATGTTCTGAAGAAACAATTGCAAGGTTATTCTACAATGTCTCAAGTTCATTTCAACTTTTCCTCATTTTCTCCTACTTCACTTCCATTTTACTTGCCAAACTCTTCTACTTTCTTGGCGGAAATCCGTTTTTCTGGAGGTATGTTTTTAGTGTCATAGTCAATATATGTTCCTGCTCGTGTCTGGATAGAGAATGGACACGACTTTCCCACTCTCCCGGTTCTACCATCCACAATAGACAGGTCGTACTAAGTTTCAGGATTGTGTGAGCTAGTACCAGATTGAATCCTTCGATTTCTTAGAAGGATTATTAATACTTTTAATTTTTTCGAGGAATGAACATTCCTTCATTAGTAATTGTGAATGACTGGTTTTTTCAATCTTTTCCTGCCTCTGTTTTGTTTTAATATGAATTTTTCAAATTCCGTGTTGACATATTACTGTGGATTTTGCAGGAATCAAGTTAATAGATACGAATTTGCTGAGTTTTCGGACGAAGAAAATGAATATAATTATCACAATGATGCTGAAACAGAGGGGAAAAATCACCTTCTAGCACACACATTTCGCGGAAATGAAAAAATTGAATACAACTTAAATAGCAACGTGGTTGATGAAGGAGATTCCGCTTATGCATCAGTAGCTTCAGAATCTGTTCATACTGATGACGATGTTGAAGAGAAGAATCTCAATTCGGAATCTTACAATTGCGGTTTGAACATGATGGATGACGACATTGATCATGGTACGTACTATGTTTAAGTGTTGATCAACTTTTATAAAAGACGTGATGATTTAATTCTGGCTTATTTTGTTGATGCAGGGAAGTTTTATAGGAAAGTCGCGAAGAATAAGAAAGTAAAGAAGAGTAAAAAGATTTGTAGAGAGGAGAGTTTCCTGGTTTATGCACCAGCTAAGTTAGAGAGCAAGAAACTGGAATTCCAAAAAATGGAGGATACTAATGTTGATGAAATATTTGGAGATTCTTATAACGTTGGATCCATTTCTAAGAGTTCTTTTGAATGGAGAAGCTCCATTAACAATTCGCGTAGTGAAGAAGATCTGTTTTCTTCTTCTTCAAGACGAAGTTGCCCCAAATGGGAATCTTACACTGTCTTCCAAAAATATGATGAAGAAATGCTGTTTTTAGATAGAATCAGCGTCCAAAAACTCCATGAAACAGGTACTAACTTTCCCCACTTGATTGTTTTTCGTACTTTTGTTTTTACTTTGATACTATATTGAAGTGTGCGACAATCATCTAAACATTTAGAATTTGTTATAGTATATGTTCTAAATTCTTCCTATCTCTTTTCTTCAGAATCACTAAGATCCATTCAATCATGTCCAAGATCGATATCAGACAGGACTGTTCATAAACTGGCTATGAAAAACAGGAAATCGTCTGAGTTTAGACACAATCCATATCATGAATTGGAGGCTGCTTATGTTGCACAGGTACACACGAAGCAAAAATACATGAGTGACAATTCTGAGATTTACGTATTGAGAAGGTTGATATTAAATTCATAGATCCTGTAAATGCCTGCTTTACGTAGGTATGCTTAGCTTGGGAAGCACTGAGCTGGAACTACAAATACTTCAAAAGCCTAAGAGCTTCGCGTCTTGTAGAGGACCCTGGTTGTCCTGCTTATGTAGCTCAGCATTTTCAACAATTTCAAGTGCTTTTACAAAGATACATTGAGAATGAGCCATATGAACATGGTAAGAGACCTGAGATTTATGCCAGAATGAGAAGTTTAGCTCCAAAGTTGCTTCAAGTTCCGGAATATCGAGGTAATTAAGTTATCCTTTTTTTGAGTTTAACTAAACCAATTGTCATTTTAAAGTATTTTACCAGTAGTAATTCTTCATAACAAGACCTCTGTTTCAATTTGTTCGACTTAACATGATGCTCTCTGCCTCCCTCTGTTTCAATTTATTCGTCTTAATAGTGATATTTCATCCATTCGATTTGTTCATCTACTCCCTCTTTGTCAACTTGTTCGTCTCACATTCCTTATTAAATCGTCTCAAGAAGAATGTATCTTCACTCTTTTAGATTAATTTTAACTTCTCAGATGACATGTTTAACACAATACATTCTACTTTCTATATTTAGTTTAAAATTATAAAATTTAGAACTCTTCGTTACTTTCTCAAATACCATGACAAGTCAAAATCAGAGGGAGTGTATGTCTAACTTGTTGCAGCAGGTAAGCCTATAGTGAACTTTTTTTCTTTGTAGTAAAAATTGCAGAGTCCCTTCCCAGGACCCTGTGTATAATGGGAGCTATATTGCACCGGGCTTCTCCTTTTTATACAAGTTGTAACGTATTTAATTTAGATCTCCTTTTTGTCTCCATATCGAAATTAAATACTAACAAAATTTTGACTAGATTCAGATGAGGAAAAAAGACAGGAAGAATTGTGGTCGAGAATATCGTCAGATTCATTTCTTGGGATAATGGAAGAAGCAATTAGAACATTTATGAAATTTCTCAAAGCAGACAAAGAGAATCCTTGTCAATTACTAATGACAGCTTTCTTTAGGAGAAACAAAAGAGCCTCTGCTGACCCTACTCTTCTCCTCTTACTCAAGAAAGTCAACAAAAAGGCGCGTATCTATCTGTTCAACTCTGTTCTAACTATTTTCAAAATTATATATCTCACTGACTTACTCGAACATAATTTTTGTAAATGCAGAAAAAGTCCAGGGTGAAGGATATTGGTAGGTCGAGGAAATGCAGCTTAGTGAAAAGGAGATTAAAAGAAGAAGAAGAAGAAATGGAAATATTGATGGGATTAATAGACTTAAAAGTGGTCTCAAGAGTATTAAGAATGAGTGAAGTGAATGATGAACAATTGCATTGGTGTGAAGACAAAATGAGCAGAGTTAGAGTTTCTGATGGCAAATTATATAGAGATGCTTCACCACTTTTCTTCCCAGCACTCACTAGTTAAATGAGTTAAAGTTTTTATACATTGTTAGAGTAAATAATTTTGTAATAATATCAAGTTGATATTCAAATGTTATTTATAGATAGGTTCTCTTTATAATGCCTAGAATTTAAAATATTGAAAATAAGATGCGTTACTTATTACTGTCAAAGATGAAAATAATCGATAAAGAGTATTTACGCTAAGAAAGATAAATAAAAACCCTCAACTTCTTGTTTTGTAAGTCTGAAATTTGCCAAAACTAGTTAAATATAAAATATTTTTTTAAAAATTGAACATATTTTATCATAGTTGAGTATTACGTGAAATTATACCAATGATTTTCGGAACGGATCATCTTAAACTTTTGACTCTGATGATTTTATGGGTGAATTTTCAAGACCAACAAACAAAACTTGAAGATCATTATTGTAAATCACCCTCTACGAACAACTACCTGAGTTTAATAATGGCCGCCTATTGTTATGAAATGGTAAGATTATCAAGGATGTCTATTATATATTACTTTTAAGAGGTTACTCTCATTATTTTCTCTATAATGAATATTGTCAATCTTTCACTGGTTTATGTTATTATGACTGTAATCATAATACTTTCATATCCTTTTTCGTGATCTCAATGATTAATGACAAATTCGTATATTCTTAGTGTTGTTCAGTATAATCTTATAAATAAGGATATTGAGATTCAAGTTACATATAATTATAAAACTTGTAAAAATAAGAAAAACTCTTGTTCTTTTTTCTCTACATCTCTTATTTGTCTATGTTCGTCTTTAATATTGCTATCTTTTGAACTTAATCTTTTAATAGCTGTGTGAGCTATACTCTGTTGTGTCACCTAGGAATTAATTATTTTATAAATAATTATCCAAAATAATTAAAGCTAGCCACAAAAAAAGTACGTAATTAGAAAATGCCACACGCTCTACCTTCCGTCCTCCTTAAATTAAGCTTTCTTGCATAGTAGCTTAGTAACATGCAAAATAAGCACAAATAATCTAACGTGGTTAAATTACTTTAAAAATTCATTATACTAGCATTCTACATATACGTGATGATTTTATCTCCTAATATCTACTTTTATTTCTTTTATTAGTTGTGTGTTGGATCTTGTTATACATATTTTCTGTCTTATATTAATTGTCTATGTTTTCTCACGAGTGATTCATAAATAAAGAAAAGTAAAATGTATAATGTATTAAATTAACGACAGTTGGAGTAAGTAGTAACCGTGTACATTAATAATTAAAACCACAAAAATTCGGTGGTAGGTTAGAAGTTCGCCTACCATGCCATCACCTTTTTTGATCTTTATTTTTATCTCTTTTGTTCAGTGCCACAATTTTTACAGTTTTAATTATGTGAGATCTCAATTCATTTAAGTGTATCATTCGCTGCGTGAAAGGTATTTAATTTTTACTTCTCTTCATCTAGAACGAATATAAATTTTTTGAAATATATGGGACATAATTTATAAAATTTATGTCAAGTAAAAAGCTTTTTGGAAGAGGCAGAAGCGCAAATAATCCATCTAAATTTCATATGTGCAATAATAATCTTCTTACATGAATAAAACTTGTATGAAGTAGCTAACATTGAGAACTTTATACTATTATACATGTGGCTATATGCTATTTCTTATAATTTATAGAGTTATTATATTAATGATATAGTGACATCGGTTTGAATTTAAAATTTATGAGCGTTAGCTCAATAATTGATAAATTATTGATACACTATTAGAGAGCTCATATGGCCGCTTTCTCAATTTATAGTTGTTGAAGCTAAAATCTCATTGAATTGTTGAACAATTTATTTATTTGTATATGCTTCTTTTTCTATAATATCGATATTATGAATTATGATTACTTTATAATCCTGATTTTGACCTTGGACGGACAGTCAACAACTTGGTCAGATTCACACTGTACTTTTTGTTTTATGTGCTTGGAACTTTTAGTTAGATGTCTCAGTTTGATGAGTTCTTATTTTGAGTTGCAAATGTTGACTTTAAATGTATGGTGTTTATTTAACTAAATTATTGTTTATATTTATGTAAGAAGTTTCTCTATATATTTAAGTTTTTGATAAATTTTAATTGAATTGAGTATTTATTAAAAATTGAATTTTATATTTTTATCATGGATAATGAAATCATACATGTACTATTCTTCTCAAATTTTATTTGTGGATTAAATGAATGTGTTTATAACAGTGTTAAATTAATTTTAAAAGATATATTACGCAAAATATCTAATTTTACAAAGAGTTCATAAATTTACATGCATAATAATTTTAAAAATAAATATGCCCCTAATTTATTATTCTTATTTATTTATAGTACAATATTCAAAGAATGTAAACATATAAATATTTGATTTCAAGATACAAAGAATGCATTTATAATTAATGTATTACTTTCTCTGTCCAACTTTACTTGACCTCCGTTGACTTGATACACGGATTAAAAAGTAGTAAATAATGGAATAATTTTATCAAAGTACCCTTTGAATATAATAAATACTATGTCTTGAAAAAATACAATGAGGAAATAATTATAATTAATGATAAGAGTAAATTAGAGAGTAAGTATAAAATTAACTCCTGTGGATAAATATTGTTCGACATTTCAAAATAGTATAAAAGTCAACTAAAAATAGATCGAGAGATTATATTTCTACAGAAATTTTATAATGTTAGGAATGTAAATATATTTATAACTATATCATGTTATTTAGGAATATTATGAAGGTGCATTTTATTTTACCCCAATTTCCGAGTAAAATGTTGATGATTATCCACGTGCCATAATATAAAATCACAGCTAAACCAATTGAAGACAAAAAATATTTTTATTTATTATATGTATTTTTTATGTCTCGTCGCTTTCCTATGTATACTCCTACTAAACTAGTACTGGTATATGTACCTCTTTTTCTTTGTCACATCTTTGTTCCCCTAAAATCTCTCTCCTCCATTTTCGCCTTTCACAGAGGCCATCAGTTTCTCACCTTCTAGGTATAATCCCCTTTTCCATTTCTGTATTTCTATTTCTTATCCAATTACTAATTCTATTTTCCTCATATGTTTATTTTT
>JAPFFP010000070.1:26322551-26334993 GCA_026153255.1 Solanum medicagineum
TATAGTACATAGATTTGGCCATAGAGATCTCAAGTTTGTGATACACTGTATTCTTCTTCTCTTGTTTGTTGATTCAGGCTGTTAGATCTGTTGGTAAGGCAGAATCGGAAAAAAAATGAATAGGTGTGCTTATCAGCAAACTGCCTTGATGGGTTTTGGTGGAGTTGAAGAAATTAGACGGGGAGATATCTCTGTATCTGATGGTCTTGTTTGCCCCAAACCTCGCCGGAATGGGTTTATCAACGAAATCATCAGACCTTCTCATTTCCTTCAAATCAAGTATGTTCTTATACCTTCTTGTTTATTTGTTTGATGTTTAATTTCTCCCTTTTGTTAATTGGTTTTGGTGTTTCTCTTTTCGGGTCTTGCAGTAATCAGCAAACGGAAGGTTATGATTTGAAAGCTGGATCTGAGCTTCTGGATATCATTCTCAGCGAGGTAACTTATGGATGATTTAGTTTGTGATGTGCACTGTTTATAATTCAATTACTGTATCTGATAATTTTTTTGGTTCTGTAAACAGGGGAGCTATGATGGGGAGACACACAGTTTTGAGATGGCTTCATCTCCACCATTCTTTTTTGGGTCTCCGCCTACCAGGGCTTCGAATCCCCTGATTCAGGATGCCCAATTTAGAAACGACAATTTTGTTCCTATACTAGCAATTCCAGAAGGAGAACCTTCATTGCCGCCGTCCTTTACTCCCGCATGTGCTCGGAATTAATGGAGGCGGCTGCGTTCCAGTGAAGTTTGGGATCAAGCCAGCTGCTGTGAGAATTGAAGGCTTCTCTGCTGTAGCTTAGGTAAATCATGTCGAAGAGATGATGAAAAAACAACCAAAACAAAAGAAAATATATCAAAAATGATATTTTTGGAGAGATTTGAAACCAAAACAAATTCGTTTTAGTCTTGTATATATAGAGTGAAAGAAAGATAGTCACCATGAGTAACGTTATCCTGTCATTCAAATCGTGTTTGTGAATATGTTTATGAGGTGATGAATTAGTATCTAAGTTGAGATTGGAAAAACAATAAACGGAGAAAACCCAAGGAGTAGAGAGAGGCCAAAAGATTGTCCTCTTCCTATTGGGATTGTTAGTTTTTTCTTTTAAGCATTAGGCTAAGTTATGTAATGAGTACCTACTCTAGTGTGAGAGACTCGGAAGAGTCTTTGTCTTTGTGACTGAAAAGTTTATCACTCTTATCCTTCACTGTAATTGTAATTCAAAGAAGAGGAAAAGATGATCATCTTTTGACAAATTCTTTTCATCTTGTATTTTCTACTAATAATTATGCTAATTTATTTTTCTGTGTGCTACTGATTTGCTTATTATTTCTGCTGTATCGTTTGCAAGGAAGCACATTTAATAAGTTTTTTCTTGTCAAGCTTTATTTGTTTACTATGTAATAGTATTGTCACGCACATACACGTATGAAAGGTGCATTTAATAACCTTTATCAGTTTGTCTTTATTCTTTCCCTGATTTTTGCGTCGTTAGGTAAGTTAGTTAATAGTTGTGGAGGAGAGCTAGCCTTTTTAATTAAATGCACGACATGTTTAAACAATTAAGACTGCTGAAAGGCAACCTTTTAAATTATATAGCTATGCATGATTCCCAAGGACCAATACAATATGTACCTGTCAATCAATGCGATGCGATAAATGTAGAAGATTTTACGTCTTGCATCTTAAAACTTCTCTAGGGATTTATATTTCGTTTCCCCCTCTAGTGTCCTCTTTCCCCTCTTTTGAGTTTGTTTATCCAAATATTGTGTTGCTAGATTAGTACTTATATATTAAGTAAATAGAGCTTTGTACTTGGTGTTTTCTGTCGCATTTTACATTCATGCAGCTTAAAGATCAGCCACTTAGATTTTCCAAGGTCATGCCAGATTGACCTAATGTCTTGGATCTATTGGAGCAATGTATGGCCCTTGGAGTTGCTAAGCCATCTATTCTGGATCTGGATGATATCGAAGATGCCGTGGGTGCTGAAATTTTGCAGTGACATTGTGGGCGCTTTTTATGTGCCTCCTGTTGATGAAGTGCAAACTTTCAGAATTCCAGGTCCAAAGTTTATATAGCTTTATCATTGAGTATGGGATGTTGGGGCATTATTTGCATATGATAGGATGAACTTCTACAATCCGGAGGTGAACAATACTAATGTAAGGATCTCCTGATTTTCTCCTATTACAGTTGATTTATTCACATTTTGTACATTTTGATTACATGCATTTATATGAATATTGGTTTTGATTAAGCAGGAGAATGGTCGTCTTGCATTTCTTGGTAACATTAGTCTCAATTGTTATTGGCTCTTAATTTCTTAGCCTAGCTGCTTCTGTTGATAAAAAGTGTTGATTTTAACCCTGTAGGAAGCTTTAATGAGCTGAAACTTCATTGGCAAATTTATCGGCTAAAAGAAAAGAAAAGAAAATTAGATAAGCAAAACTGATACTTCTAGGAAGGGAGCATCTTTTTTTCCCCATTTCTTTGGGCATCATATCACATATTTGGGTTACCTCTCCTGTATGGTTTGTGAGCTACTGCATAGGAGCGCAGGGGTTTTACCCTATGCACATCTGAAGGGTAGCAGCTACAGGTTTTCCTTGTCATAAAAAAAATATATAGGGATATGATTGATAACTAAGTTTGTGTTTATTCATGTGATTTATAAGCTGTTAGTTGGTAAAGTATGACATTTTTCCTTTATATATTCTTTTGGGCTGCAACGCTCCCTCTCCTTGTGAAGACTAATTTCTTTTTCTTGGATTAGTTTGGTAGAAGTATTCTCTTGACAGATGATTTTGCTCAGGTATAACATTGAATTGTGTGAATGACCTTTTTAAAAGCTCGAAGATTTTGGTGAGGAGGACACTTCTATTTATCTATGGCTTCAGCAATATGTTTAGATATCTTATGCTAGATTTAACAGGCATAAAGAGATAATTACCACTAAATAAGATGTGCAATCTGCAAGCGGACACCATCAAGTTGATGACTGATAACATCGTCAAGGTGGCACTTGCCTATAAAACCTTATTTGGTGAATAGCTTTTCTCAAATCAATATGCAATGAATGCATCAATACTCTTGTGGATCTGTAATGTGTTTGATCTATGATGCATCATGTGCAGGCGATTCATCATGCCACACTCGACTTCATTGAGAGGAATGGGATGATATTCGTACCAGATGACCTGGAAAATTGCTCCAAGCAAAGCGTTATCTATATGATGCTGGACCCTCTTCTACCTTCTTGACTCAAACACCAAGCTTTTGTCTGTAGAAGGATCCAAATGGCTCCAACCAAAGTATTTTAAGTTTACATAGTCATGCGCTTTAGAGCACTACCATATGTAGTCTAGCACTGCTGTTTAACAACTATTAATACATTGTTTACCTTACATTTGCTTACAACACTATATCCTAGTATTTGCTTTATATTTGTAAGGATGTCTCGAAATTGATTTCAAGCCATCTCTGCCTGAAAAAATCAACAAGCTTTGGTTAAAATCCAACTTAGAGATCAAAGTTTACTTTATTTTACTAATGGCTCAGTTACAAAAAGGGGCCAATGGGCTGGCCGGATAGAACGCGTTGTACTCGATTTTGCGTGGTTTAGATTATTTCATTTGTATTCGCTAAATATCGAATAACTCTTTCCTTTCAAAACTAGATAGATAAAAAGAAATCACCTCAAGTTTATCGAACTTTTAGTGAATTCTTATTCCATTTTATTAGGAGTAACCTTTAGATGACATGTATAATTGATATTGATTAGCTCTTCCCTCCAAAAACTAGACGGATGAAAATAAATCATCATATTTTTATGAGGAATTTTCACATGTAGTCACTCAAAAATATCTTAATTATGCTTCATAGTTATAGATTTGATAATTATATTTCGTGACTATTGTTATACTTGTATTTGTATAATTCGCGTAACATTTGTATAATTCGTTATACAGTTCACAGTTTTTATATAGCATTTATATATTTCACTATACAATTTGTGCACAACATTTGTATAATTCGCTATACAATTTGATTCGCGCACGAGTTTTTTGTATATCGTGCAGAACATTCGTATAAATTGCGTGAATTATATAAACTCAATTGTAATTACAGCTATATGTTTCACACAAGCAGTAATTAATTCAAACTATAGTTCTAATAGTTCAAGGTATTTTTCGACAAAAAAATCAAAAAAATATTTTAATTTTATTTTCAATAATTCAAAAGTATTTTTAATCTTTTCTTTTAAATAATAAAAAGAATAATAAAGGATAACTGGTTATTTTGTTTTTTTCATTGAAAAGAAAAAATGTATAGACTAAATATTCAACGTTGTCAGTAATAGAATATAATTTGTTGGCACTTGTCAGATTTTGAAAATCAGTGGTTATTTGGGCGGTCCGTTACACTTTTCAAAATCTAAAACCTTCACTTCCCTTTTCAAACCCTAGGGGATCAAATTATGAAGACGGCGAAGCCATTGAAGCAACTCAAGCTCTCTGTGCCTGCTCAAGATACTCCCATTTCCAGCTTCCTGTAAGTACATTTCTTACTCATTGCCACAAATCTACTTGTAGTAGAACTTTTCGTTGAAGAATCCCATTTTTTTAGTGAAAAGAATGACAATTGGTAATATTGATTGTGTCTGATTCAGGACTGCGAGTGGAACGTTTCATGATGGTGATTTACTTTTGAACCAGAAAGGACTCAGGCTCATTTCTGAAGAGAGTGAATCTCTGGTTAGATTTTTCAGTTCAATTGATCTACTTCCGATTTTTTAAATTTTTATTTATTTTTTATTTCCATCCCCGAGGGCTACCTGTATTGGAGCTTGACTAATCCAGATTTATACCCCGTAGGACCCATTTGAGGAAGCCCTCCCTCCGGGGCTCGAAACAGAGATACTTTTGATATTTTTTTTTCTTTTGCAATTTCCACATCTTGTTGCAGTTTAGGTTTTCGTAATGCAATTAATTTCCGTTATGAAACCACTCTGAGACGTCTTTATTGTTTTTCCATTTTAAGTTAAGCAGATTATTTTAATTGTTTATTGGGCTCTAGTCACACTATGGAAACTTCAATTTGTTAACTTTTGTAAATCTGCAGATACTTTTAACCTGATATGTTTCATTGTTATTCCATTTTAAGCTAGCAGATTCTTTCCAATTGTTTATTTGGCTATAGTCGCACTTTGGAAACTCCAGTTTGTTAACTTTTGTAAATTTCCAGATACTTTTAACCTGATATGTGTAGATTGTTTTTCCATTTTAAGTTAAGCAGATTATTTTCAATTGTTTGTTTAGCTCTAGTCATACTTTGGAAACTTCAATTTGTTAATTTTTTGTAAATTTGCAGATATTTTTGCCTGATGTATTATTTTGTCAAAATTGAATTTTAGTTGCAACCAAGGACTAATTGTTTAATTTGTGAGCAGATATATTCTTGAATTTAGGTTAATTGAAAATTCAGTATTGGACATTTCTATGATCTGAAGGAAAGTTTCAATGTTTTGTGTGTAATGTTCACAGCCCTCAGAAACTAAGGAGGTAGATCTTCAGTTTTCATTGGAAGATCTTGAAACCATCAAAGTCATTGGAAAAGGAAGTGGGGGTGTTGTTCAACTTGTTCGTCATAAATGGGTTGGAACATTGTTTGCTTTGAAGGTCAGTACTCACCAAGCAAGTATGCCTTGGGCGTTCTGTCTTTCTATTTTAATTGATTAATGCTGTTGACGTGTAGTTAGGACCAAGAAGAGTGCAATACTAACGCATTACTCTATAAATATCAATATCATGCAATAGTGGCTATGGTAGTGATTCTCCATTGATGAATTGCAGAAGAACAAGCTTTTCTTGTTTGAGATGTAGAACTTGAAACAGACAACACTTATATATACATATATATATAAAAGAGATTTAAATCCCTATTAGAATAGTTTTAGCATTCGGATAAAGCAACCATACAAGCACATGTGTCTTAGTTACTTGGAATAACAATTTGCAAAATCCTTCATTGCACAGTCAATTTGATGCAATTTCACCCTTATGTCTTGGCCATTTGGTGCAATTTGACCCATTGCCGCTTTTTGCTGCTGTGGTGCGCGAAATTATGTTTTGATTTAAGTTCATCCTACTCACCTCCTTTAATGTTCATGGATGATTGTTTTTGATCTAGGTAATCCAGATGAATATACAAGAAGATATTCGTAAGCAGATAGTGCAAGAACTGAAAATAAATCAAGCATCACAATGTCCACATGTTGTTGTATGCTATCACTCTTTCTATCACAATGGAGCTATATCTCTGGTTCTGGAGTATATGGACCGTGGATCTTTAGTTGATGTAATCGGTCAACTTAAGACTATTCTCGAACCATATCTCGCAGTTGTTTGCAAGCAGGTTTTTGGCTTTCTAGAAACTAATCTTTGAGCAAGTTTCTGCTTTCCAGATGATAAATTTTTGCCTCACTGCTTGATAGTTTCTTGCAGGTTTTACAAGGTCTTGTCTACTTGCATCACGAGAGACATGTTATCCACAGAGACATAAAGCCATCAAACTTGCTAGTGAACCACAAAGGAGAGGTAAAAATTACAGATTTTGGTGTAAGTGCAATGCTAGCCAGCTCTATGGGTCAAAGGGATACATTTGTTGGGACCTACAATTACATGGCAGTAAGTCCTCTTCCTAAAGCAGTAGAATTACTTTTTATTTTTATCTGGATCACTTCAGCTATTTTTTGAACAAGATCTTCCACAAATAGTTTCAGGATTGAATGCGGTTTAACTATAAGCTGACTCATTCTTTTCCCTGATTAAGCCTGAAAGAATAAGTGGAAGTACCTATGACTACAAGAGTGACATCTGGAGCTTGGGCATGGTCATCCTTGAATGTGCTATTGGACGTTTCCCATACATACAGTCAGAGGACCAGCAAGTTCGGCCAAGCTTTTATGAGCTTCTGGAGGCTATTGTTAGCAGTCCACCACCTTCTGCTCCAGCAGATCAATTTTCCCCAGAATTCTGTTCATTTGTTTCTGCTTGGTAAGGATACAGTACTTCGAATAGTGCTCACCAAACAAGTTGGTATAGGAGTTTTCACTCTCCCGTGAAGTTAAGTTTTGTGCTATCTTTCTCTATCACCTTGCCGATTATTGAATTAAGGTGGCATCTTCATTGTTTATGAATTTGGCATCCGAAATTCACTCTAAATTTAATTTTCAAGATAAGTGAAAAAAGCTCCAAGTATAGTTTCCTCATTATCTATTCACGTCATGGTTGCTGCCTGATTTGAGGATAATCTGTTCGGCTAGAATTTTTAATTGTTGTTTCTCAAGTAGTGAAGTTAAAAGTTTGGTAATGATAATCTAGCTAATTGCATTTCTTTATTAATACAGCATTCAAAAGGATCCCAGGGATAGATCTTCAGCATTGGACCTTTTGGTAAGCATAACTGAGTGCATCATCTTTCACGTGTTTTTCTTTTTAGTTGATATCTGTAAATGTGCAACTCACCACATTACAACAATATTTCAGAGCCACCCTTTCATTAAGAAGTTTGAAGACAAAGACATTGATCTCTGCGTACTTGTCAGCAGCCTGGAACCTCCAGTAAGTTTTCCAAGATAAGAAGTTGTAATATATATTAGTACTACTACTACATTGTAGACCTGTAATGTGTAGCAGTTTCTGTATGTAAACATCACTTGAGATGAGATAAATGAATTATTTTATCTAATATGAATGAATTCGATGTAGCTATTTGTGTCCTCCATTATGCCAAAAGTCTCTCCCCTCCTTTTTCACCTTTCATAGTTGCTACCAGTTTCCCCACCCGCCCCAGTTACTATCCCCCCTTCAATATTTGGCATTTCAAATGTTACTTGTTTGCCATTATTAGTACTGTACCATATTTAAGCCTATCTCTTTACAAAACTAAGAAGGGAGCGGCCTATCAGTTGAATTTCCAAGTGAATACGAAAATGGACTTTGTCAAATTGTCCTTTTCATCACTATTTTTAACCTTCCTTGGATGGGCATAGGGGCAACTTAGTAATTCTATATTTCAGACTCAAATTGGAGACAGTAAGCACGTGTTTGGTCATATTTTAGAAATTTGCAAAAAAAATAAAATAAAGTTTTTTATTTTTTAAAGTAAAAAATAATATTTGAAAATTGAAGTTGTGCTTGACTTTAAATACAAATTGAAATTGTTTTCGACTTTATAGGAGACAATCAAAAACACAATATAAATAATTACTACAGCTCTTAAGCCGTGCAAATTGCAGAGCAAAATTTATCCAGTAAAAGCAAAAGAAACCACACGAAACTAAAACGGGAGTAGCTTAACTATTGAATTTCCAAGTAAATACGACAATGAGCTTCGTCGACTTGTACTTTTCATCACACATCAGTCTAAATTTCTTACTGTTCTTCATTAGACTGAAAAATATAGGGCAAATATGTTGAACAATTAACAATTCAATCCTCTAATACACCTCATCGAGCAGTTTCATTATATTGTGGATATCCCCGCGTTCGTTGAATTGAACGCGCAATACCCTTTTCTCAGCATTGATCAGCTTAGATTAGAAGCTTCTAGACAGGAACGGAAAAAGGATTCGTTGAAGTGGAGAGCGAAGTGTGAAGGGGCGTTACGGTGCCATTTTCTGGAAACAAGGGGGGACATGAAGTAGATCGTTGATAATTAAGGTAGGAAAATATGGAATGGAGAATATGATCAGGCAATAGCAACGTTGGATCTACTGGATTTGTTGGGTGTTTAAGGCTATCTTTAACTGTTTGAGAAACAAGGAAGAGCTCAACATCATCAGCCATGGAAACTGTAAATTAATTTGAAAGAGAACTCTTAATTAGTACTTATAGTTTTATCTGAAGTACGTAACTCCTAGGAGCAATGTGAAAGGGGTGTTGAGTATATGGGGCTTCACCGAGGGTCCATCTCTTTAATTAATTTGTTATTCATTATTTCAAAAATGACAACATATGAAGGGTAATTATGTTCCATAATTATATTTCGTAATTATAATTATAGCATCGTTTGTATAATTCACGCGATATTTATATAATTTGCAGTTTTGTGCAGCGTCTGTATATTTTGCTATATAATTTGTGCACAACATTTGTATAATTCGTTATACAATTCACAATGTTTGTATATTTCGTTATACGATTTGATTCACATATAACTTTTGTATAATTGTGCACGACATTGATAAAAATCGTGAGAATTATATAAAACTCAAACTATGATTATAGTTAAATGTTACCGCAAATCGTAATTAATTCAAACTATAATTATGTTAGCTAACTAACTAGTAAATATTTATTTATCCGCATAATTTTTCCTTCAATGAACTATATCTTAATTTTTGTTAAGGCAACCCTTATAATAGATTATTTTCCCTAGATATAAGTTCCACTATCCTTTTTATTTTTATATTTTATAATTATATATATAAAATAATTAAATTGAACTAACAAATCATATTTATATTTCTTAATTATATAAAAAAATAACTAAATATGAGAATGATAAGATTCAAAATGGCATGACAACAATGCATTTGAATGAATCATTTTTATTATTTTTGTGTATGATTAATAATTAGACACTCGAATTAAACCAAATCATAATAGATAGTAACCAAATCAATTAGATTCTGAGTTTAAATAATTTAAATAACTAATTAAATCAATTTTATTTTGATCATTACCAATAACTGACTCAAATCGATTTATGAGTGCTCGTTATTTACCATTTCACAATAGTCATTACTTTATGGCAATGATTATTCCATATTTTAGACATAAAATCATATAAAAGATTGAAGTTAAGTGTTTCTTTTGAATGGATGTTGAGCTCGTCCAATCTGCAGACCATGGCATGACCCTACTCTATTTTATAGCTATTTGTGATATCAAATGTTTAAGTAAGAACAAAGATTTTACAAGTCCTTAAATTTCAACCTTTATGAGTGTCTTTAGCCACCCGACAACCTTTGCTTAATTAATATCTGAAGAAATTTAATTAAAAATGAAAATTTACTTACCGTCTCACCGCAATTTTTATGGTATGCTTGTGATTATCCCACGTGCAACACACTAAAACCGTAGTTTAATTTTAAGTATGTTTTTTATGCCCCTCTCGTCCTGCACCTTGTATGAATGGTCTGTCCGGCTCTTCTCTTTTGGTTCGTCATCATCTTTGTTCCCCAAAAATCTCTCTCCTCCTCAATTTTCGCCTTTCACTCCCCTTTTTCTCTTTATAATCCTAATTATCTTTCCATTATTACATATCCTTTTTTCGGCAGCTCTTCTTTTATCAATCATCTTGTTTATATTTAGTAATATCATACATATATATACAAATATTTCTTCATAGGTGTGGTCATAGAGATTTGATACACTATCTTCTTCTTTCTTGCTTCAGATCTGTTGTGCAAATTACCAAAGACAAAAAAAATGAATAGGTGTGGTTATCAGCAAAAGGCCTTGATGGGTTGTGTTGGCGTTGGAGAAATTAGACGTGGAGATATCCCTGTCTCTGATGGTCTTGTTTGCCCCAAACCTCGTCCGAATGGTTTCTTTAACGAACCCATCAGACCTTCTCGATTCCTTCAAATCAAGTATGTTTCTATACCTTTTTTGTTGTTTCATGCTTTAATTTCTCCCTTTTTATCACTTTTGTTTATTGATTTTGGTGTTTCTCTTGCAGTAATCAGCAAACGGAGGATTGCGATTTGAAAGCCGGAACTGAACTTCTGGATATCATCTTCGCCAAGGTAAAATTTATGCGTTTTTGATCTGCAAATGATTTAGTTTGTGGTGTGAACGGTTTGTAATTCATATTAGTTGTGCTAATAATTAAATTTTTGATGTTTCTGTAAATAGGAGAAGCATGATATGGAAACGCCCAATTTCGATATGGCTTCATCTCCACCGTTTTTTTCCGGATCTCCACCGAGTAGGACTTCGAATCCCCTGATTCAGGATTCACAATTCAGCAACAACAATTTTGTTCCTATACCAGCAATTCCAGGAGGAGGAGCAGTTGCTGCCTCCGCAGCACCTGCTCCACCGCAACCCTCTGTCTCTGCTCGTAAGAGCGGAGGCTGCACTCCTGTGAAATTTGGGATCAAGCCAGCTGCTGTGAGGATTGAAGGCTTCAATTGCCGCAGCAGCATCTCTGCTGTAGCTTAGGTACAATCAATGAAAACATTAAAAGTGCGAGATTTTTGGGATGAGGTGAGTCATCACAACGAATTCGTTTTAGTATTGTATATATAGAGTGGGAAAAAAGAGAGTTGTCATTCATATCCTGTTTGTGAATATGTTTATTAGGTGATGAATGAGGGAAAATAAATACTGTTAGTATTATAACCCAAAGATGAGACATAAGTCAAAAAATTGTTCTCTTTCTTTTGGGATTAATTAGGGTGTTCTTATTTAGCATTAGGCTAAAGATTGGATTGAGTATCTATTGTAGTGTGAGAGAGTCTAAAAGAAAGACTCCTTTTGTGACTGAAAAATTTGTCACTTTTTATCCTTCATTGTAATTTTAATCTGATTGTCTTCTTAGACTAATTCTTTACATCTTGTATCTATTCTTTGTCAAACTTTGATCATCATTTGATGTAATGTTTAATAGCGTTATTATCGCCACTAACTATGTGATTAAGCTTGAGGATTTTGTGCTCATGTAATTAGAATGTTTGGTATAAAGAATTGATGAAGATCGACAAGTTGGGTGAGGAAAATACTGAATTTTCTTGTGACAGGGAAAGGTTGGAGACTAGGTTGGTTTTAGTATTTGATAATTGAATTGATTTGTCAGTTGAAAGATGGATCCTCACCTAAGAATAAGGAAGAATAGGTGTGTGGGGTGCTATGTTTTGAAGATTGTTGTATTTTAGGGATGAAAGGGTCCATTGCTGACTAGTTTTATGTAGAGGCTAGGCTGGCTTTTGGTCATGTGTTGGGCACCACTTTGCTAAGACAAAAAACACAATAAAAGAATGGCATATTGGTGGCCCATGCACTTTCCAAGAATGGTCTTTGTCAAAGAATTGTGCAAGATTAACAAATTGTGGATAATGGCGCGTGTCGACTATGAGTCATCTTTTGTGGATTATGGCTTCAACCCGGGCCATCCTCGACTCATCACCAAGGCCTTGTCATAGTCTCATAGGCAAGATGTTGGTATGATCAATTTCCATGTTAAGTGTTTGAACCATGCATTAGTGAGTCTTCAAGAATTTCTTGGTTTGAAAGAAAAATACACTGTAACAACGTACCTAGTATCTTATAAGTCGTCAAGTCTCCAAATGATCAATTTCCATGTTAAGTGTTTGAACCATGCATTAGTGAGTCTTCAAGAATTTCTTGGTTTGAAAGAAAAATA
>JAPFFP010000070.1:26335093-26353081 GCA_026153255.1 Solanum medicagineum
CACTGTAACAACGTACCTAGTATCTTATAAGTCGTCAAGTCTCCAAAGGATGAGTTGTACGCGGATCTTTTCATGTCTTTTTAAATGACAGCTACATAGCCAACCAACAAATCCTTCTCCCCCACTCCTTTCTTATTTCTAATCATATCTCAACCTTTTTTAAAAGATATTACTTAAAATGGTTGCAAATCTTTGTCCTCCATACACTATTATACTAGCTAATAATTTTCTAAGCATCAAAGCTTTTGTGCTGTCAAATATGGAGGACAACATCTGCAATCATTTTGTTGAATGATTCGTCTTCAATTTGTCTATTCCTTTTGATCGAACATTTTCATTTTCTAGAGGAGAATGATTCTTTAGCATATCCGATAATCGATAAGTTGAATCGACAAACTTAAAACCAAATCCTACTTCTAGCTATTAGACTAGTCTTTCAGATGGACTTCCTGTTCGATTTATGACATAAATCTAGTGCTTGGCTATTTACTTGGTGAACCCACAAAACCTAATGTGAAAAAGGTGAAGCATTTTTACCAATACAGGATGTGTTCATTGAATTATTGGCTAGAAATAGAAAAGGAATTGGCATGCACTTACAAGACAGGTATATAGTGGACAAGAATTTGCATCACTTGCTTTAGGTAATTCTTGAGTGGAACATCCTATAAAGAATTTGTCTATAAATTCCCACAACACTACTTATTTTGCTTTTATCTCAACACTTCTTTGGGCATATGGAGTGGGCCTTCCACTTTTGATTCTATTTTTTAAAAAACAACTATTGTTATGAAATTTCACTATTCTACATGTGGAATTCCAAAACGATTGTGATGGTATTCTAGAGTTTAACTGCTATTAGAAGATCATACTCGGTCCAAACCATATTCCCAGTTATCTCATTTTTTCCTTTCTTATTTTGTGCAGGACATCAACATCACTATTCTATGATACTATGTCGATATATTGTTACCATAGCATTATCATATAGGGAGAGGTTAATCCTCCTCTATGATACTCTGCTAGTATTTGATACTCTATCGATATTATATAGGATTGAGTTTTTTAAAAAAAATAAATAAGGATAAATTATGACAATATATATTCTAATTGTATTAAGGAGTAGATGAGTAATGTTTTCAACGAAACACTATTTTTTATACTTGATACGAACAGAGTATATATACTTTGATGGTATCAAGCCAAAATTGAGCAACCTTTTTATTGAAACAATATATGCTCCTCTTTTATGCTATCTAAGTTTATATATTCTAATGAATGAAGGAGTAATTAAGTGGTGTTTTCACTGAACATTGCTTCTTTTTCTTTGATAACATTAGAATGTATATATATGTTGATGGTCTCAGACAGTTTCGCTGAAGTATATATATACATATAACATGGGAGGATAGTTAAAAACAAGAAATATGAAAAGTAAGACGGTAGCCGCTTGTAAATAGTTTCTCCTTCTGCGTTATAAGTAGCGTTTGGTCATTTTTCCTTAATAATCTAAAGAGAAACTTATATAAATTACTATAGTTTAACGGTTAGTGTTAGTCAATAGCTGTAATTATATTAATTATCATACATGACTATAATTTAGGTGGTTATCTTACTACTTTCGTTGTATAAAAGGTAAGTTTTTTATTTTAATATATGTTTTTATATAACAATTTTATTGCTCTAAATAAGATATTTTTCTATTTTTAAATGGTAATCCCTTAAATTATGTGCATTAAAGTTGCAAATTTTCAATTATCAAACTACTATTTAAAATAGTATAAATAGTACAATTTACTCAGTTCTTTAATTTTCTCCATTATTCTTCGTTAGAAATAATACAACTATTTACAAATTAATATGGGTATTTAACAAATGGAAAAACAAAAAAAAATACACAAAACACAAATAAAATAAATAAAACATAGAATAAATACGATTATTATACCTTATGAGTACAACCTCATGTGTATACATATATTGATTGAATACAGTGAACACAACTATTATTACAGTATGTACACAATAAATAATTAGTTGCTTCACTCAATTGTATTCATATATATATGTATTCACTTATCGATAATTCAAAATTAGTGTTGATATTTGAATATAAGTGTACCACATAATTATGACTATAGTTTGATATAACACACCAAAGCATTCAAAAATTCAACTATATCAAAAAATAATTGGAGAAAGCGAATACCAAAATATATCATTTTCTCTAGTTCTTGTAGGATTGTTATTAAAAGCAATATTATTAATTTTTCTCTCTTTTAAAAAATTTTGAATATTTTTTTTCTCTTAGTAAATTTTGCACCTTACTCCTCATACACTTATACAAATATAACTTTAAAAAGGTGATCAAATATTGATATGTATTTGCAGTAATTTAAAAGCAAAACATGCAATTGATAGTAATCTGTAAATAAATTGAAAGAAATCCATTGATTTAGGGGTTATGAGGGAGAGACTATAAAAGGAAGAGTAGAGAAAAAAAAAGAAGGAAAAGGTCTATTTATTGCTCTATTAATTAAGATATCTTATGTGTAACTGAAAAATTGTAATTTAATATAAAGTGTATCCATATAAGGTAAATATTTTAAGCTATAGTTAAATACTCTAAATAAATATCACTGTTTACTATACCATGTAATTTTTCCCAATCTAGATACCCAACACTTATATGGGCTAATTACTTGGGCCTATTCAATCGGGCTTGCACACTTTTTTTCAGGAAAGCTAATGGGTGATCCATTGGGCTTGACAAATTTGGAATGATTTGAATTTTCGAACAATTTCAGTTATTTGGCTCGATTTTCAATGTGTTAGATAATTAAATCCAGTTAAATGGATAATTAAATTCAATTAAGGAAAAATTATGTAACTAGGCAAATATATGATATGTATTTACACTATACAATTATAGTTTGAAAAAAATTACAATTTATAATTATAATTAAGGTTTTGTTGTTATTTTCTCACTCTCTCTGCAATTTCTTGCTAGATATATAATAATGCTGCATATATATAATAATTATTTTGACAAATATACATCGTCTTTCTCCTTCCCTCCAAGTCACATTTGTCAAAGTTATGTCGTGTAATTATGTAAAATATAACTATTTGACCATATTAAATGAATATATGCAGTTCTTTTACTACTAAATGAATAAATAGCCCATAGGTTTATTCATTCTTCCAAATTCTTTGTTCAGCAAGATCAACTCCATTCCTTTACCTTACCACTACAACCCAACGTCCCCTATATTCATGAATTAATTAGGAAAACTATTTAACTAGGCAAACATTTGCTATACATAGGAACATAATTATAGTTTAAAAAATTAAATTTATCATTATATGTTAGCAAATCTTATAGTTATACTCAATCTCCTACTATAAAGTCAGATTTTATTGTCACTCAATCTTACTATATCTCTCTTTTCTTTCA
Source organism: Solanum medicagineum (assembly GCA_026153255.1). Lineage (NCBI taxonomy): Eukaryota > Viridiplantae > Streptophyta > Magnoliopsida > Solanales > Solanaceae > Solanum > Solanum medicagineum. The sequence continues at coordinate 26,338,551 of JAPFFP010000070.1, forward strand.
CGCTTGCCTCTTCTTCTATGCTTCTCTCCTTTTAAGTAAACTTTTTTCATCTTCCAATTTTATTTTGATTCTTTAAAATTAGAATCTCATTAAATCAAGCCACTTCCTTTGGTGGTATGTATCTACTAATTAGGTAATCTTGTTTATTATTTAGGTGTATTTTTGTATATGTCACTTGTATTTCATAAACAAATAACATTTAGATGCATACATTGAAAATTGACAATAAATTACCTCCAACAATACAATAATGTATTTCATAACTCATACACGAAAAACAACAAATATAACACCTTATCAGGAGTGAGTAGAAGAAATTGTGAAAGAAAAAACACCTTACTAGTAATGGATTGATTTTAAAAATTTGAATTTCAATTTGTTTGTCTGACGATGAATATTGTTCATAGAAAGATTTGAGGGAGCAAATTTAGTTCATTTACCATTTTTGAAAAGATTCCATCTGTAATTCACTCCAATTAATTATTTTGTATTTGTATTTTTATTCTAAGGTAAACTTTTCTTCCATACTTGGCGGTTCATCTGCATGTGTTTTTATAAAATTTCAACAATTAATAAAGTAGTTTAAAGTTTAATACAACTTTCGTTACAACATTTAGCTTGAGTCCATTCAGTCGTCCTTATTTTTCATATTTTTATTCAACTTGTTCACTATACACCTGTATCAACGCTTCCAAAAATATGTCATATATGAGTAATTATTAATTTATACTTGTGGAAGAGGAAAAAAATATATAAGGGTATAGCTGAGAGAATTTCTTATTACATTTTAATGCAGACCTAGTTCAGTTCTGATAAAAAAAAAAGGCAAAAAAAAAGGCCTAGTATATAATATTCCAATACTTTATTGGAGTACATTTAAGTTGTAGATTGAAGACCCAACTTTTCAAATCATTGAAATGGTATAAGCAACCTTTGGGTGTCATTAAATGTTGAGGGTCAATTAATTTACATCGTAGTTCAACCAAAGACCAAAAAATAATGTACAAATACGAAACTTGAATTTATATGAATTTATCAATTAATTTGAGTTATGATAATGATTATCTTTGAATATATATTAAAAAAGACTCCTTTTGATAATGAGATTACTATGTTTCAACAAACACAGTAATAAATATATTTTTTTAACTATAATTTGGATAAGCCAGAATGAAATTTAAAAAAAGAAAATGAAAAAGTAATGTAGATGAAAAATATAGTATAAATTACTATATTAAAAATGGAAATTTTAGTATTAAATTTTTTATTTATTTATTTTTAAAAAAATGAGTGTGGTGGGGTTGGTTCCAGGAAAATAGGATGAGAAGGATGAGGAAAACCAGGTACGCAGTTCTAAGGGCGCCCATAGTCCCCCGCGTACGGTATTCCACTAAACCGGGAATTCTTTTCCCTTTTTTCTCCACGCGCCTCTTTTTTCGTCACTTGTCTTTTTAGGGACAGCAATCACCCTGCGGAGTGGTTTAGTTTAAATATAAATTATAAATTTTTATTTAGTATTTGGTTTATTGTATTTAAAATAATATTCATCGAATAAATTTTAAAAATAAAACTATCTTTTATAAATATGAAAAATAGTATATAAAAAGAATTTAAAAAGATATCTTTATTATTTATTATCAAGAAAAGGATAATTTATCCCGATAGTAATTATTAATTTTGGAGTAAGTTATCCTGAACTTACCAACTAAATAATTACTTCCTCCGTCTTAAATTAATTGAATTTTTGAGACTTTTTTCAAGGTTCAAAATAGTTGAATTTTTCAAAGTTCAAATGAATATTTACAAATTTTTTCTGTATTTGTCCTTTCATTTATTGAACTTTTACATCTTCTAGGAAATAAATTATACTGTATATTTATGATTTTACAAAGGATCATTGTGGAAAGCATGCTGTAAAGTTTGTCAAAGTTTGTCTTTGAATATTTTTTCTTAATATGTGTACATTATCTCACAAAATTAAGTTAATATGAGACACATGGAGTAATTGAGTGATATTATAATTTAATTCCAGGACTATTTGGTGTCATCCTTCACACTAAACGATCCCTTAGTATTATTTACCCTTATTCTTAATAAAATGATTCTCAATTATACAAATATTTTAAAATTTTAATTTTTTTAATATTGTGTCAAAATACTGCATAAAATAGGGCGGATCAATAGAGTGAGTATGAAATTAGTTATGATATTTGTTGTTAATCTGAGTTAATTTATCACTAAGAACTCTTAATTAGCTAATTCAATTTTCTTATAATTCATTACTTATCAGCAGCTAAATGAAATTAATATGAATTTTTTATTAATTAGCTATGAAATTTGATATGTCTTCAATTTTATTTTCATATTTTAGTATCATTTTAAATCAAAAGATGTTGCATAAATTAAGATGGATCGAAGGAGAGAATATGAAATATGTTACAAAATTAATTAGTAAAAATTCAGTTAATTTATTAATAAAAAACCTCAATCATCTAATTGTATTTTCTTATAATTCATTGCTAGTCACTAGCTAAATCAAATTGAACATAAAATTTTATTGATTAACAATGAAAAGTTTGATTTGTTATTAATTTCTTATTTTCTCATAATGCTGGTTGAAAAACAACTTAATAATTAACATTGAGTCAACCTGATTTACATCCTCATTTCATAACTAGATTGAAAAGACCCAAAAAATCATACATGATCATATTTTTTCCGATATCATTCATATTAAATAAAATATAATTCAAATTATAATTATCACACGATATTCTTTAACCTATCAAAATATTAAATTTGTATCTTAATCCATAAATTAATCTAAGATGCTCTAGCACTTCCTCTATCTACTCTTTAATTGGATTTCGTTTCAAATTTATAAGAACTTTTAAAATCTTAAAACTATCAACTACGTAAATTGCTTGAAACATTCACGAATCAATCAAAAATTTAGTACTCCTATAAATTACATAATTTAAATTGAATCAAAATTGATTACAAAATTTATAAGCTGCATTTTTGTGGAGCGCGTGAAGGAATCTGCAGTAGAAGAAGATGTGGCGAGCCGCCACGATTCGTGGGCCCATGTAGACAGGCTTTACACGTGTCGCTATGATACAATCCCTGGTTTTGGACCAATTTGCATGTCATTCTCCACCTTATTAGGCATTCTCATTTTCGAAGAATTTTGTTTCCTGTGACCGAAATGACCAAACTACCCTCAACATTTCGTTTTACAATATTTATAAGAATTCATTATTGTTGTGTTGAAATTATTTTACAGTATTACTAAAATGAATTAGAAGAAGTATGAAACAAAAAATTCTTGTGTTACGACAACAAAATGAAGATGTCAATGGAATTAGAGGGTGTGTGGATTCATTCTTTCAAAAATAGTTTATAAGCTAAAACTTTAAAATTATAAGTTGAGAATACTTAATTTTTTGCTTTTAGTTTATTTTTATTTATTTTTGATACAAAAGAATATATTTAAAAACACGTTTTATCTTTTTTCAAATATCATAAAAAATACAAAACTTAATAGTAAAAAATATATTTAATAAGTCAATACAAACACCCTCTTACTTAAGTCGAGAGGATTATATATGACTTGATTGTTACTTTTTTTATTTTAGAAAATCAATTCAATTTTGTACATATCAAGTTTGAAGTTAAATAGTGTTGTGTATATGCATATATACACACACTCATTAATCCTCACTATTACAACAACAACATATTCAGTAAAATACCACGAGTAAGATTTGAAGTCCGTATTAGAGTACTTTTTTGGATTTTTATAGTGTAGAAGTTCATTTGATGGAAGCAATCTCCACCAAAAATGTTGAACTCAAATTCTAAATATTTAATTAAGAAAACAACTCCATCCACTACGTGATATGTTATATTTATTTTATATTCTTTGTTTGTAATGTAAAAATATGTTTGAATAAATGATATTAGGGATAAAAAGGAGATTGCAGAAGTGGGTCAATGAGGTTTCCCAAATACTCAGAAACAGGCAAATGATTTAAACAATTCCCAGGATACCACTGTTCTAAAACCACTTGCTGCGCCCCTTATAACTTCCATGCCCCCTCACATGGAAAATCAATTCCTTCTTCTTCTTCACCAATATATATATATATATACCAACTCTTCCCCTATACAGAACAACTCTCCCATTTTTTCTTCAACAAAATTGATTAAGAAGCTATGCGTTTAAGTTGTAATGGTTGCCGGGTCCTCCGGAAAGGTTGCAATGAAAAATGCTCCATTAAACCTTGCCTTCAATGGATACAATCCCCTGAAGCCCAATCCAACGCCACCCTCTTTCTAGCTAAATTCTACGGCCGTGCTGGTCTGCTCAATCTCATCAATGCTGGACCTGACCATTTGCGTCCTGGTTAGTTAATTTTTCCCTATTTTTTGAAGTAATAAAAATGTACAAGTTCAATTTTTGTGATGATTAATTATGCTTTTGGCGATTGCAGCTATCTTCAGATCCTTGTTGTACGAGGCTTGTGGGCGTATCGTAAATCCAATTTACGGTTCTACCGGTTTGTTAACTTCCGGCCAATGGCCTCTCTGTCAAGCTGCTGTAGAAGCCGTTCTAAGCGGCGCGCCGATCGTTAAGCTTTCGCCCGACTCGGCTGCGGATGCAACGAGCCCTTCGCTCAAAGCATGTGACATTCGCCACGTGTCCAAGGAAAACAACTCCGATGCCGATCTGCACAAGGTTAAGGCGCGAACCCGGTTCAAGCGGGTTTCGTCGAAGCCGCAGCCGAGGAAACAGTCGCCGGAGGTTAACGATGCAGCTAGGGTGATGTGGAGTTGGTCTCATAAGGAGGAGGAAGAAGCCGTCGGGTCGCCGAGCCTCAATTCGGGTCTGAGCCAACAGCGGACGGAAGAGCCGAGTCGGGAAGGAGAAAGCGGCGACGCCGACAGCGGCTCGGTGGAGACTGTAGAAGCCTCAGTGGTGAAGGTGGATGAGAGTAGTGATGTTGGGTTGGAACTAACACTGGGGTTACTGCCGTTGATTAGAAGCTGATGAAGAAACAACGAACGGCCTGGATGAGGCCACGTGTACATTAGAAACTGTTGGAGCTTATTTTGACGGGTTAAGTTTAAGATAATCCTGTGGAAGCCCCCAGTTTTTCGAAGGTGGTTTTTTTATATTATTATAGTTTATTTCTAGCTTTTAGATTTGTATTTTCTTTTAATTCTTTTTGCAGCAAAAATGGGCGTGTGGAATGTGAATGATGTTATGATTATTATTAGTTAGATATAGAGAAATGAATATACAAATCTTAATTACAACTGCCCTTTCAATGTCTCCAACTCCTTATTTGATATTTTTTTAAATTTATGGAAGTGATGGAAAATACTATTATCATTTTTCTAGACTAACTCGAAAGTACTGTATGAGAGTTGGGATTCTTTCTTCCATGTAAAGTTTCTATAATATTTTAATTTTAAGTGACATGTTTTGGGTTAGGAGATTTTACGAAAAAATTATTGAGTTATCAGTTAATTTTTAAAATTTTAGTATTAGGTTATTGGGTAAAATTATAATAATTTGTTATTTTATAAATATTAAATATTAATAATTTAATATTATTTGACACTATATCGATATGTATTTACTTGGTTTTCAGTGTATAAGTCTTTTGTTTAAAAGTAAATTAGAATAAGAAGTCAAATGTTCCATGTTACTAAGTTTAGATACTCAATTGATTTGTTTGTTTTACTATATTGCATTATATTACATCAAATTACTAGAAAAGTTATATATTTATTTTATAAATATTTTTTTAATGGGTAAATTGAAAATCGAATTATCAAGGATTAAAAATCGATAAACTGAAAATCAATAAAAAATATTTTATTAATTTATTCATGGATATTTGAATTGACTTATTTTTAGTGATTTTTAACTTTTAAATATCTTTAAAATTTTGAAAGTGTTTGAATAGAAAAAGTACCCCAAAAAAAATTCAAAAATCAAAAATTAAAATTTCCAAACTTATAGCTTCACTCAAAGAAAAGGTCAATTCTAACATTCCTAAATCTGTATATTGTCATTGGATTCAGCTTAAATTGTCCAGGTCAAATGTTTAGGTTCAACATTACTAGCTAGCTAGCTATGAATGGATAATTATATGATAACAATTACTCATTGAGGTCTCAAAATATATTCAACTTTCAAAGTCTCAATTTATATGAATTAGTTTGACTTAATATTAAATTTTTAACTGAAAAAAATATTTTGCGAAATTTGTAATCTAAAATAAAAGAAATCATTTTATTAAGAATAAAATTGATATTTTATTACTCTCTTTGTTTCATCTTATATGACACATTTTTCTTACTAATTGCCAAAAAGAATGATACATTTTTCTATTAAATTATTCATTTTGCCCTTTATAAAATAATTGCAACTTTACAAACATCTATTGCTTATTCTGGACTATATATTTCAATAATCGTTTTAACTTTCTTAAGCTTCGTATCAAATTAAACGAACAACTAAAAGAAATACTAAATTTTAAAAGCCAGTGCCACCTAATATGTTACACATTGAGTTGGGCTTTTTATGTGCATTTGTATGTGTGCATCCATCCCAAGAATAAGTGATTAGAGTAAGCTGCCTAGGCCCAAAATAATCTCACATCCACAATCAACACAAGATCAACAAATGATTAAAAGTTTAAGTTTACATAATCCCATAGTCAAATAAGGAAACTTCAATATATTTTAACTATTTGTATATTTATTAAAATCCCTTAAAATGATCATTATGCGGAAACATACACTGGATGGATACACTGACACATACATGATTCATAAGTCATGATTTGCGGATACACTGACACTCATACGTGATTCATAAGTCATGATTTGTCGATACCTTACCACATACATGATTCATAAGCTACTATTATGCTGATTGATAAGTCATGATTTGCGGATACACTAGCACTCATATATGATTCATAAATCATTTATGTGGGTCCACTTACACTCATACTGATTCATAAGTCATTTATGCAGATACACTGGTGAAAAAGAGGGATCTTAAAAATTTGTACAAATAGTAGAGAATATTTGAAAACAGTGAAACATAATATGTGTATTTCTGTAAAATTCCCTTTTTATGTATGTCTACAACAAAAGCAGAACATGTAGTATATACAAAGAGTAAATTAATGTTTTAAGATGTACGTTGTATTGCTCATATTAATCTGTATTATTCCACGACTCCTTGCTGATGTCTCTCTTCCAGACTCTGCCACAACAATAATTAGAGAATTTTTTTTCATGTTTAATGAACAAGAATACGAGTGATATACATATTTAAATAGAGGAATTAATTAAATTGTTTTGTGAGATATATAATACATATACATCACTAATTAATAAGTCCATCAAGCAGAGTACTATCTATCTATATATAAATCAAGGCAAATTTCGAATACTAGATATGACCTCAAAATAACAAGGGAGACAATGTCGGCTAGTAAGATGATGGTGAATAATCTTCATCCTGAAGCTAAAAGATCTCAATTCAAGATATATTCATGAGGAAGTGGTATCTCTTATTCTCTTTAGGATCTGCTCCATTTAGAAATTGGTTAATTGATAATGAGACATGTATTTAATGCCCCTCCTAAAAGAGATTCGAGTTTCCTACTGTGTATTCTGTCCATCAAGCAGAGTACTATATATATAAATCAGTGGTAGATGAAAATAAATAAATAAAGGGAAGAGATTTACCTTTATCGAAAAGTCCAGAGCCATGAAAAAGTTGCCTAACTTATAGCATAAAATTCTTACCAAAATGTTAGTAAGTTGTCTAATCAGTTGTAGCATAAAGCGATTCATTATGTATTTTTTCAAGCTACAAATGGAACTTATGAAACCACGTTGCACATGATATCATACAACATTGATTGAGTATATTTGACATATATATAAAATTTAGGAGGAGCTCCCTTCAGTCCAATAAGTGGGACAAGTCAGCGAAAGTAGTTGCTCCCTTGTCATGCAAATGGTTATTCTTAACACTTACATACATTTGTTTGTTAAGGTTAGCCAATATGCATGACTAGGCAGCTCTTGCCGCTCCTCGTCCCCCGGTCTTGGCCTGAAAGGAGCTCCTACTTACATCTACACATTCTAACTAACTAATCGAACAACATTTCTCTCTTTTTTTTGGGGACTAAAAACCTTCCTCCAAGCTGATATTTATATATAGTAGTAGTTAAAATGGTGGGGTGGGTAGGTGTGGAATCTTTGAGCTACCTATAGCAATAGCTATGCAAGTAGTAATCATTTTTTGAAGTTTGGGAATCATGGTTCATGCAGAGAAGCCTCTGTCCATTGCCAAATAAATACTAAATCTGATTTATGTGACGTGATCAAACATCTTAGTGGTGTTTGTTTTTTGTCAATTGATATGACTCAACATGGGAAAAAAGCTGCTAAAGTACATTTTGTGACATTACTTGTAACTCCAAAAAAATCTTTGACTAAATCTAGTCGTACTAATATTGCTCTTGTGATAATGTTTGAGGGAAGCTACGCGTGCACCATTCAAACTTTTTTTTTTTTTGATGAACGTATTTAAAATGAGGAAGCATATTTATTTTGAGATTGAATTTCCGTGATGTACAAATGAGGATATATGAGCATTATTTGTTGAACGGCTCAACTATATGTGTCATTTTTTAACAAGTAATATATTCACTCGAAATCGCAAAGTTGAAAAAGAGTGTGTATTTGCTCCTTTTTTCCTTTTTCTAATGTATGTGTAATGCATAGGGTTGTTAATATGGAATGATCTTAGGCCAGATGGGTTTTGAAATATGACCGGTTTTGGACTAGACTTGTCCACCACCATGATGAGTTTAAAAATGGTCAATCTAACCCAGATATATATAGGCCATGAGCTGGACCAGGACGCTTCACCTTTTTTACAATATATTTTTTTTATAATTTTATTAATTAGAATTCTAACATAAAATCTACAAGTAAATATAATCTCAAACTATATTGAAGTTATCTCAATAACACTTATTAAGGACAAGTTATCTAGTGCTTTCAATCGTTAGTAATCCCTTTTCTATGAAAATCTTCGTATTGAATTGTTGGCTTTAATACAGTTTTAGTTGCATATAGGTTGAGTACTCTCTATTATTTTGATTGGTCATGGTACAAATTTAATGATTTATGATTCAAATTTGTTTCAGGTAAATTTAGTTGTAGCTTTGATTAGAATTAATAAATTATTATTTACTTATTTTATAAATATAATATAGTTTTATAACTACGTTTCACTAATTCTGATGCTCAATCGTCCTTCCCTTGATTGTTAAAATGTGTTGAATATCTATTGTGGGACTTTTGCGTTTGTCTTCCTTCTAATGTTTCAGGATTCCCACTATTCCTTTGTCCTTAGATTGTGACATGACCTTATTTTTTGGATTACTTCTTCTCTCCCTATCCACTTTCTTGGATTTTTTTCAAGGGAGCTTCAGGTACTCATTAAAATACGTTATAGTCGAACACCTTTATATGTGTTCTTATTCATCTATTATTTTATTTTTTCTATTCCTTCTTAGGTGATTTCATTTTTTTTTTTTGCTCTCAAATCCACAATCTTAAGATTGGAGGCGAAAGGTACTTATTATTGATAAATTGTTAAAGTACAACATTGGTTGGGAATTAGCTAATAATCTGTTTATATGTATTTGGACAATCCTCTTTTAATTGATTAACATTTTTGAGTTTGAGGTGAACTTCAGTAGACTTAAGTGTCATATGTTTACATATATATTCTATCTTTTGTCTCAATTAAGTTTACATTTTTGTACTTGAATATAATGCATATAAATATAATTAAAGAAATGACGTATTATTTGAGGTCAAAGATGTATTAAGAATTTCAATAAGATGGTGCATCATTGTTTTTAGATAAGATTTAGAATTTTATAGTGACAAGAAGTTTTATAGTTGATTTATTGCGTATTTCTAGGTTGTTTTATTATGATTGAGTTTGCGTTATAGAAATAAAAGTGTTATTCGAAGTAAGGAAATAAAATTTTTGAAAAAGGGAGATTGCTCTAGATTTATCTACTTTTAAAAAAGACAAATGGAAAGTGGGATTATCTCTTGACCTCAAGGGTAAAGGCTAGCACCCAAGTACATTTAAAGAATTACTCCATTGATCCCTTTTTAACATATAAATTTGCCATTGTATATGGTTAATTAACTTAATAATTTACTATGGATGAATGAAAATACATAAATATTTTTCTTTTCTTCAAGATTTGAATGGAAATTATCTAATTAAAATGCTTTACTAAAAGTTCAGAAGTACCATTGAAATCAATCTACTATATTCAAATATTTAAACAAAAATCATGACAAAGTTAAAAGGTGACCATGCATTAACATTTCATCACATTTTCCCTTCTTTTAAATCTTGATATTTTATTTATGAAGAGGGTTAGGATTTGGTTGATATATACTACATCACATAAAATTAAATTATTTAATATATCAAAAAATATTTTATAACTTCACTGTTTGGCTTAACAAAATAAAGTTCAATGATCTGACATGATAAATAAGTCGAGACTCACGAAAATGAGACATGAAATGCCGTTTAGTTGATTTTCGAAACAATTATTTTTGTTGCGTGTTATATTTGTTAACACCCCAAATATAATTTTGTTAGAGCATTAATATTTGCCTTTTACAAGGCAGTGAGGCATTACACTTGCACCTTGACAAGGAGCTTGCCATTGACATCCCAAAAAAACATCTAGTTCTGATGTTGACTTTACAGTCCAATTCTTAATTTTGAAATAAATACAGTAATTTTAAATGAACAGGATAAATAGAAATTTAAAATTGACTGAATTTTAAAAATGGCTTATTGCTCAATTCTATCCATTATTGTTTTACAGTCTAATCTGTAAACAATCTCCCAAACTACAATATAAAGAGTAAACAAATTGTAATTTAAAGTGCTTAAATCATTTAATCTCTAGTCTGTAATTAATGTAGGACTTTTGTCATTCTTTAATGCCTATCAATTGACAATTACTGCAGTTGGTGGAACAAATCTACTCAGAGCTTAAATTGGTTTTCAGATAGAAACTCCAATTTTTAATGAATTGGTTACCGATAATCTAGATGAAAGTAGATAGGGACCGAGGAGAATAAAAAACTTCCTTATCTTAATTAATCTCATCCGATGTATGGCCAATGAGGGAGGCTCCAGTAGGAGAAGAAGCGGATGGTGGCTCCAAGGGTTAAGAGATATAATTGATCGTGAATTTCATGACCTAAATACAGCTCGAAGTAGATGACTATCTATACTAAAATGAGAATTCAATATTTCATAGTTATTGGATCATGGATTGGAAAAGGGACGGTCTCTTTCTATCAGTAAGACTGTCAAATTTTCTTTAATTTTTTTATGACTATAATCTAAAAATAAGGATAGAAATGGCGCTAACAAGCAAAAAAATGGTGCGTATATAGTACTAATTACTAATTATGGGAATATAATTAACAATAATTTACCTTAAAATTCAATAAAGAAAAAGCACCAAATCTCCCTATGTTTGTTTGAACGATTTTGTACACAAGGTGTAGCCTAGTGAATGGTGATTAATAAAATTGGATGTATTATTAATTATTATTAAGGTCCCACGACTGAATTTGATGGAACGATGGGTCCAATATGTGTCACTCTCAATTTGGGTTTACAAGTCCATCCGAGTTCCCACGTCATCTCATTTACGTGATACCTTTTTTTAGCCTATTTTAAAAAAATATCATTTTATTATTATAATTAAAAATATTTTAATTTTTGAAATTTTTTCTATTTATTCTTATGAAATGATTTACAATAAATATTTAAGAATTAATTTAGACTATAAGTTTCAAGAAAAAAAAAATTTAAATTCCGTTTCAAGTCAGCCATTGCCACATAAACATGGGACGGAGGGAATAACGTGTCCATTCTTACTTTAGGCATGTGGATGACTGACTTTAGGGATATTACGCTCTTACATTGTTAATGTCATTTTGTCTGTATGCCTCATGATTCAACAGACTTGTTTAAATATACATTAGTAGAAAATCTAGCTTAGAAGAGATTGGACAAAGAATTAATTGAGTTAGAAAATTTTGTGATAGCTCTCCAAATTACCATGTATATAATCCATGAGGGGATATTCCCTTTTGATATACAACTATTTTTCCAACGTAATCTTGTACTAATAATCTCTCTTGTTCTATTTTTTTTCCTTACTTTGTTGCTTTGATCAAAGATAATACGATAATTGAAAACTGGCTTTTGATTTGGTGCACTAAGTTAAGGAAACACATGCCTTTTAAATTGTTAAAGTGTCACCAATAAAATACAGAAGATGTATACTTTGCCTGTTATATATCTGATCATGCATGCACTAATTGGGTGATTTATGTATTTTTAGGGTATAACTAATGATGTGTTTGAATTTTTAAAATTGAAGTTATCAAATTGCAAGCCAAAACAAGAAAATGTTATCAAATTAAATTTTCAAGTTTATAAAGTTTAGCTCATATATATGTCACTCCATTTAAAAAAGGAATGACTCCTTTCTTTTTGAGTCTATTTTAAAATGAATGACCAACCCATTATATATTTTGGCAAAATTTTTATTTTAAATTTTCACGTGACATGTTTAAGGCCACAAAATTAAAGAACATTTATAACTTTAATTTAGGAACACAAGATTGAAAAATCTTCTTTATTTTCTTAAACTCTGTGTCAAGTTAAACTAAATTATTCTTTTTTAAACGGAGGAAGAGTGTATATATAGTCAAAAGAAATTGAATTTCATAGCAGTGTACTACTATGAAAAGTAAAAATGATCTTTATTAGATGTCATTTTCCCAATCTAATGTATGTTAGCAATGTTTTACCATATTTTTTCTAAGCTTCTTCTTCTCTTGCATAGCATACACTTTCAGGGATTCAATAACCAAAACTGAATTATTTATTTTATTGATTGAATAAAAACATAGGTTATAATAAAAGAACCTAAGTCGGTCCAGATTGCTAGTGTAAGCAAAGTGGTGATGTTATACTACAAACTCTATCAATTAGATCTACAGCAAGATCATCTTTTATTCATCAGGTAAGGAAAACCAGGCACTGAAAACGTGGATGATGTCCTTTTAATGAATCGTCCTTTAAGCCGAGGCCTTTTCTCTGCATTCAATTTCCTAACTTCATATCGAATTTTCTTGGAAAATAATCTTGTTCGTCTCTTCTCTCTGTATCGCGATACCCTTGCTTCTCTTCCTCCATCGCCACTTCTTGCTTGTCCCCCGTAATATCCTTGATTACCTCCGAATGTTTCCTGAATCAACATGTATATGTAACTAAGTCTGCTTTGTTTTTATTGTATAACTAATTTTACAAGATATTAAATGAATCAAATACCGGGAAATCAGGCCAGCAATCATCAGGATTGAAATGGGGTCGGATTCCATTTGTCCATGGCGAAGATTGATTTGACCAAGCACTAATAACTGCCTCATGATTAAGCCTGAGAAATAGCCTTCTTTTTGCATCAGCTTTAGTACTGCTGCCACTGTACTCTTCTGTTACTCTTACTGCTTTCTGTTCAACTGTTTCTTCATAATAATCATGGAAGTTCCAATTTATTGCTTCCCTTTCCATGTCCCATTCAGGATCCAAATGGCAAGCAACAACAGCTCTCATTTCTTCGTCTTCAACTTCAATTTTAATCGCCTTGTTATCTTCAACACCGGCGTTTAACAATTGAGTATTGCTCTGTTCGTCTTCTCCTGATCCCAGCAAGCTTTCAACATCAGCAGCGAATTCAGCAAGCTCAATTTCACATGAAAGAAATTCAGGAAGGTTCAAATCATCGCATGCATCCTCAGTGTTCAACAAAATGTCCAAATCGGTAATATCATTTCCGGTTTCATCAGGCACATTGCAGAGTTCTGCTTCAAACGAATCGAAGACAGGAACCTGATATAGAAGCTGCTCTTCATTTTCGAATTCATTTTCATCAGGTGAGTTTTCTTCACAGCCAATTTCCGGGACCCGATTTTCCTCCCCTTTTTTCCTCTGCCCGATTAGCGCCTTTTTTCCATTTCTCGGCGTTCTGGCCTTTCGGGTAAATCCCTGGTGCCAGGCAGGTTGATGAGTTTTGTCGACGAATTTGGTAGATTTGTTAGAAGATGTTTCGAGACGAACTCGTTCATGGCGACTCGCCAATTGGTTCGCCGAATGGACTGAAACATCGCAGGATTGACAAAGAAAGGCATCATCAGCTGGGCAAAACCAACGAGCCCTCTTTGATAAACAGCTATCACAAGCTCTAGCTGTTTTCCCTCCTATGGCATTTGCCGTCTTGCTTTCACTAGTCATGAGATCCTACTTTCAAAAAGAAAAATATATATATAGTAAAATTGGTAGACGCTACGCAATT
>JAPFFP010000070.1:26353923-26368578 GCA_026153255.1 Solanum medicagineum
TGCTTTCACTAGTCATGAGATCCTACTTTCAAAAAGAAAAATATATATATAGTAAAATTGGTAGACGCTACGCAATTAATTTGCATGAATTTGAACAAGCCCAAAAAAGAAAGTGGAACGGTTTCAGTTTATATAAAGGAGTGTTTAGTTTGTACCATAATTAATTCATTTGAGTGTGCCCAAAACAACCCTTTTGTTACAACAGTTAGTTGTTTCAACTTTCTTGAGCCCATGCACTTTTGGCTAATATTTCCTTTAAGAAGAAAATAAGACCAAACTCTTTTGGGTCCCATAAATTAGCTCATCTTATTGTTGATTGGTTGAATTTCTGAAATCCATCCTGAACTCTGTATTCTCATTGGTTAAATGTCCATATTTAGGATTCTTATGGGACCTATATGTAATATGTGACCTGCTTTTAGTGTAATTTATGACATTTTTGTCTCTATATTTCAATTATTTCAGTTATAAGAATTTTTAAAACTTTTTTTTATTTTGTCTCTTTCAACTTCTCCATAAGTAGCTTCCTTGTTTGATGTGTTGGCGTGGCGGAGTCAATATTTTTGTGTGTTCATACTTTAGAACATTAGTGGGTAATTTTTGTATCAAGGGTATTCAATAATTAATATATATTTTTATATTTAACCTATATATTCAAAAAAATTCTCCGATAAAGAGTGTTCATCTGACCACCTTAGGTGAATGTAGCCTTGTTGATGTGTGTTGCTTATGTGTGCTTGATGAGAAAATCTCAACCATTGCTCTCCTCCACTTAATCCACTAGTGATGTTGATTGATCAGAAAAATGGCCTCAAAATTTGTTTTAGAGGTAATTTTATTTCTCTGTGTTAAAAATCTAAAAATTTTAAAAATTCTGGAAACAACTATAAGTACAATGGGCCATGCATGGAGTAGTACTCTTGTGGTAAGAATTCAAGAAACAGAATCTTGATAATCAGATCCACAAATTTTTACATGCAAAAGACAAATACATATGTATCAGAAGAAATGTAAGGTTTAATATATATTCAATCTCCTAAACTTGTTAGGAAATTTCGTTTGAATATTTGAATTATTATTTGTTTTAATTGATCATCTGAGCACGTAACAAAGGTCTTAATTAGATACTTCAGATTCAAATTTAAGAAAAACATTGTGTATGTTGTCAAGAGTCAATTAGGTTTAGATAGTTAAGCTAACCACGTAAAATATTTCATGTTATTTAATTATATTGATCGACCACAATAAAAGAAAATGTTTGGGGTTTTATGACAATTGAGATGAATGTTATATAATCAAGAAACACTTTGTTATATATTCATGTGCTTCATTAAAATAAATAATAATTCGAGTATCTAAATAAATTTAATGAAAATTCCAAATGGTATCTGTGGAATTTTATCAAAGATTAAGGTCAACAGACATACATAAATCTCTTTTTTGACAACACAAGTACCTGTCCATGATTATCGAGATTAGTACTTTGAAAAAAGACATATAATTAATGTAATTGTATCAATCAATATATATATATATATAAGTTGATGTTATGTTATTAATTAATTCTAACAGGAGATAGAAATTGAATTGTTGGTTAATTGGCTTATGGTGGTTACAAGAAGTCAGGGGCATTCATATAAAGAATCTCAGTACAACAATAAATTGACAGCAAAATAGACAGGTATGAGACATAAGTATAACTTCCTTCGTCTCATTTTGTATGACACTTTTTTTTTATATATTTCGTCTTAAAAAATTATCTTACTAGAATTAAAAATAATCTAAGTAAACAATTTTTCTTTTATCCTTAATAAAATAATTTTCAACCAAACAAATATCTATAAATGATTTTGGACTACAAGTTTTAGACATCTTCCTTTTTCTCTAAATACCGTGTCAAGTCAAATAATGTCATATAAAATAAGACAGAGCGAGTAATTAATGTAGTTGGAACATGGTGACACTTGTCCCGAACTGCCGTGGTAAATAAATTGAACCGTCTAATTCACATGTACGGAATCCTCAAAATCACATGATTTTACTTTTACTTGAAAGCTAACCAATTGTAATAACTATAATGTCACAAAATTAGTTATTGTAATAGTGAAATCATTTTTCTATGCGTAAGTCACCTGAAGGTTAGATTTTCGAGAGTTGACAAAAGTCCATTCACCATTATCTTGTATTTTTATTAAGGATTATTTTTAAAGTTGGACCTCATGACCTCCTGATCATCTATATTATTCAATTTTGTGTACGTATAAATAGACATTCAAACTTACATGTTATGCCATTTATACACTTTTTACAAAAAAAAGATTCACATTAGCATAACTTATATTTTAAACACAAGCAAATAAGTATTAAAAGGAAGAAAACTTTATCATTATTAGTGACAAGTGTGTGGCAAAATGGATACTCAAGTTTATCATTATTAGTGACAAGTGTGTGGCAAAATGGATACTCAAGTTTAACGGCAAAATAGTGGAGTAAATTTATTTTCATATTTGACTTCATAATTTCCACAAACAAAATACCTCTTTCATTTTGTCCCATTATTGAGGTCCCCAAATTAGAGGGTTTCTAAATGTGATTAAATGGGGGACCTCAATTCACTATTGCCATC
Organism: Solanum medicagineum; assembly: GCA_026153255.1. Taxonomy (NCBI): domain Eukaryota; kingdom Viridiplantae; phylum Streptophyta; class Magnoliopsida; order Solanales; family Solanaceae; genus Solanum; species Solanum medicagineum. The sequence goes on from JAPFFP010000070.1 coordinate 26,356,550, forward strand.
GGCCCATCAATGTGCACATCATCTTGAGTAATGACTACATTACCGGTTAAAATTAAGGCCGGTGGAAACTTTGAAACTCATCAACATTTAAAAATAAGTTAATTCTTCTCTTCATTTCAAGATAAGTATCGTTTCAATAATAATTAAAAAATATATATAATATTACAAAATAATTATCGATTCAGGAAATCAAGATAAGATAAGTACTCTTCATCCTTAATAATCTTTAACTCTCTAGAAATATCTGATAAATATATATCTAAAAAAAATGATACGTTATATTTTATTTTTTTAATGAACGTGAAAAGAATTAAAACAACACCAGAAGGTACTATTTGGATATAACTGAAGAATGCATCAAGGCATATAGTTTAATGATTTCTAGTTTACATGGCGCTTTTTGCTTTTTGAGATTTAAACAATATAATTTTTTATCGATATTTTTAAGTGTAGTGATTAGTCCAAGTTACTCTCGAAAAAGTGAATAAATACCATGAACAAAAGAAACTCCTAGTACTACTTAGTATAAAACTTTTACACAATAGATGTAAGTTATTATCTTTTTTCCTCCAAGATAACATTTTCTTTACAAGAATACTTCAAAGATATGCTCAAAAACCAATAAGATTATGAAATATAATGCTTGAGATAGTGATTTTTGACTATGTACACTGGAATTAATTAGTCCTAATGAATGTGAGTATTGAGGTGGAGATAATGGACTTAAATATGGTGCTATGTAATTAGCTGCTGGAGACTCCACTGGTGACCCTGCATCCTCACTATATTTACCTATACATAACCCCAAAAAAATAAAAATAAGAAGAGTAAAATAAAATCAAAAACTTATATATGATTTATTACCTAGACACTTGACGTCGGTTGAATTCACCAAACTGCAAACCAAACATAGAAAAATATTAGTTTCACTTTATTTATTTGCAAAAACATGAAATATAATTTAAAATGGATTATTTTAATAAAAATTAAGTTAAAAAATAGGGTAAAAAGAGAAATATATTTAGAGATTTCGTGATCAAACCTTGATTTTCAACTGAAGTAAAAAAAAGTGAATAATACTCAGATAAGTGTTTTAACTCTCGTGCTCCGAATTCTTCGCATAAACTTAGATAGGAGTACAATAATTCTTTTACTAATACTTACCTTCTAAATATTTTGCCTCCAAGGTGTCCACGATAAACACAGGCTGCAACATTGCAAGTAGATGTTGTATGATTTTCCCCAATAAAAAGATTAGAGTCTTTGCATTGTAAATGTGAACATTTATCCACAATTCCAGAGGCTGAACACTCCAGTCTACTCCATTAAACATCAAAATTAGAAGTTTATCACTAAATGTCAACGTCATTATTCTAGATTTTCATTTATTGGTTTACCTGAGATCAGTAGGTCTGCATCCACATTTGATGCAATCGTAAGCAGTTAAAGCATAAGAACCATTGGGAACTATTAGGCTTTCATTGTACCAATTCAGATTTGCTGATGAACATGCTGCAGAGGACATTAGATGAATCAAATAGTAGGTGAAAATTTCAAATTCACTATTCAAAATATCTTAATTTTACGATGGAGTTGTTACTTTATTTTCCTTTGACTTTCATGGAACTTCTATGTGGACCGGGGAGATTCCACGTGTCAAATAATTAAGTACTTTTCATAAAGCCTTAGGCTCAAAGTGCCTCACTGGGATTTGTCTAAACTCAGTTTGAACTCTAGTTTTGATACCATCCCTTTTACTTATATTTTCAGCATCTCTGGAGACTTACTTTTTTCTATAACTAACTTTTTTTTGTGTGTGTACTTACCAGCAAGTGGAATAGAAAGAACATCCCCAGGATCAATTTGATTTTGGAGTCCATTTATGATCTCCAAATTGCCAACTGTGACACCAAACTCTGCTGCAATTTTTATCAATTCATCTCCACTCTGCACCACATAGGACATGTACACACTGGCCGCACCATTATTGCTATTATTGAAACAAGTACATGGCAGAGGAATCACAAGACTCTGTCCACTTGCTAAAGGATGCTCTTCATCAATCCCATTAGCAATCCCAATCTGTTCTGCACTAACAAGTCCTCCATACACTTCTGATACTGACATCAAAGTATCCGTTGCACCAATCGTGTAACGCGTGGACAGAGATCGTCGTATCCCATCCACGCATGAACACGAAATTGGTACTTTTGCGAATGATTTTTCCTGTAGGATTTGGTTTGGCTGATTTGAATCGATAGAATTTGCAGCTAAAAGATCAGAGACGTTGACTCCGAATCTGAAAGATATTTCGGAAATCTTGGAGTCCCAGGGAAGGCGATACGAGAGATAAGAAGGACATGAATCAGATGCATCACATGGTTCTATTACTGATTTTGCTAGCATGTAATGTGGTACTACAATAAGCAGAATTAGGAGGAAAATGGGGATAAGAAATTTGCATGTCATTTCTCTCATCTGATGTCTTGTTACACAGTGACAGTGTTTCTTCAATTGAATTGAAGTATGTTAGGTGAGGAAATTATTATAAGGTCAGAAAGACAGCAAAGAGATAACTGGGATTGTTGCAGTAGAATAATGGCATTAAACTATTACCGTAAAAGGAACTGACGTAATGGACGCAACTGTTTCTTCCTTGGTCAATTGTTTTAAGTTCGAACTCAAATTATGAAAAATTCCTAGTCGGGAGCACTTACTCCGAATAGAGCCGTAGCGTGAATCAAAATTAGTTTGGGTATCAAACACCTCACGAAAAAAATACAGTAAAATATAGGAGGAGCAGGCACTTGTCAGGTGTCAGTTTTGCTCAAACAACAATGTGTATTCACACGCTAGTTTTCACAATTTAAACTAAAATAAAAGATCACTGCATTAATAATAAATTTTCTTGCAGAGTTATTAAAATTTATTTAATCAAAAATCACTTAAGTTTTTATCTTCAAAAATCACTCAATTACGCAAGGCACGGACGCATAGTTACGTTCTGCTAATTATGTATGCAATTATATTGCAGCAATATTAACTAAATTATTAGCAAATAATGATGTTCAAACATGCAGTCAAGTTGAAAGTGCAGTATAGTGTTGAACTTTTATTAATCTCCCAGAATAATGTTTTGCTTGTTTATGCTAAACCAACAGGTCCACAGTTCATAATGTTATTATGATAAGGATGAATAGATTCTATAATTTTATTTATTTGTACTATTTATGATTATATGGCATAAGAAATATTTTATTTTGTCATATTAAATTTATTTTAAATTGAATAATTTTATTGCCTTTGCTAGCTAATTATTTTATTAACACAAAATAAAGTTCATTTTCATAGTGATCTTTTAAGATCTTTATATTTCATCATAGATCTATATCACATGCTGCCATATTGAAGCTATGGTCAAGGCCCAGTTTAACATCTGCTAGTAAGTCTTAGCTATTATAATTGAAAAACAATTTCATCATGAGAATGGATTATTTAATACTTTTGCACGACGAGAAACGATGTTCAACCTTTGATGAATAACTCTAAGATTCGATGTTTTAGATCCTAAAAACATGTTAGCATGTTTGGAGGCACATTCATTTCTATTGAGCAGATCAAGATTAATGGTTTAACAATGAAAATCTTTAATACAATTAAAGTAACAATATCATATTCAATGACATTTTATGAGAGTATTAAAAAAGTAAGATTCATGCAAAAGACCTTACTTATATATATGAGAATTAAGGACGATATTTTCACTCTTCGAGTGGCTCAATGGTTTAGGCTTGGGCTTCGATGTTAGAGGCCTCAGGTTTGAAACTCCTTCCTAGTGAAAGCAAGGAGTTAGCCTTTCTGATTTAGCTCATATCGGATTTGCCAAGTGCGAGTTACTTCTCTTATACCTTATACTCATCCTAAGGGTAGAAAAATATGATTTGCCTTCTAGATCGAGCTCATTACATCAGACTTGCTTAGTGTAAGTGACCTCTCTTGCATCCTATCCGCACCCAAAGGATAGTAAAAAATATGATTTGTCTTTTAGATCGAGCTTGTCTCATCGGATTTGCTTCGTGCAAATTACCTCTTATGTACCCATGCACACTCAAAAGAAGAGGCTACTTTTAATACACCCTCGCTCATATTAAAAATTAATGTAATTTGAAATAGGTAGAATTTAATTTTTGATAAATGTGTACTTTATTTTGATTGAAAATAAAAGGTTTAAATTATCATTACTTGCAAATAACGTGCACGAATTTTCCAATATGCGAAAATATTTATGTGTGTTTCAGGTTTCACCTTATTCATCCGACAATAAAGGGTTAAACACGCGCCGCCCAAATTCAAATCTCCCGTCAACATGGGCCGAACCGGCGACAGCAGAGATTCACCGACGGAGCATCTTTCTCGGTCTTCCAATTCAAGGAAAAGTAGAAGTAATCAATGTGATATTGATCAACGCCGTAGTAAGAAGAAGCAAAGAGTAAAAATACATCAAACTGAGACTGAAACTGCAACCCTAACCCTAAATCATACTTCCACTTCATATACCCATACATATGCAAATTCATACTCATATTCTTACAGTAGGGGCAAAGAAAAACAGCATAAAGGTAAAGCAAAGAGAGCAATTGCAGATGATAAGCGCAAGTGGGTTTACTCTACTCACGACATTTCCCCAAATCAAGGTTACCAATTGATAAGAAATTTCCTTTGATTACTCTTTGATGTGTCTACAATCCTATAATTTTTTTTTATTTGGCAAATGTGTATCCGCCTTTATTGTGTCTGAATAATCATTTTGATGTTGCAGATAGAGTTGTTTTTATGTCGTATAACATACTAGGGGTAAAAAATGCAGCTGCGCATGAGGACCTGTACCGCAATGTCTCACCAAAATATTTGGATTGGGATTACCGGAAGAAGCTCATATGCAAAGAAATTAGGAAGTATAATCCGGGTATAATGTGTTTCCAGGTAAGTTTTAATTTCAACGTTTCTAGCTTTCGTATATTTTATTCATCAAAAGAGGAAAGTGGCGGAAAATAGAGCTAAGAAACTAAGAAAGCGTAAGATATTCGTTAGAAAAGTTAACATCCTAACAGATGTCCTCAGGGCTTCTTCAAAAAATAATTAAAAAAAATAATACTCATTATAAGTGGATGCACCTAGGATTTGGTTCAATGTCAAAGGGAGTAAACTTAGGATGTGTGTTAGGCAACATCATGAGTTTGAATCTTGTTGTGATCCAAATCTGGTATTCCAATGGAGAAGGATAGAGGTGCGGATGTATTATCCATCGAGTTGTAAGTTGTAAACAACTGTTTTCCTGATTATCTGAGTTAAAACATTGTAAATGGAATTATTATTTCAGTATCATCTTTTCTGAGAGAGTTTGCGTTACTGTCTGAACACATTATGAAGACGTTCAGCTGTTTTAGAGGACTTATTTCTACTTGTATACCTGCAGGAGGTTGACCATTTTGATGATATAGACCATCTCCTCCAGAAAGAGGGCTTCAAAGGGGTTTATCAGGTACAACGTAGTGGAATTTTTTTTAATGGATGACCTGCATGTTGATTTTTTTTAAAAATCACATTCTGATTCAAATGCCTTTTCTTTTCCATTTATTAGGCTCGTACTGGTGATGCATGTGATGGATGTGCAATATTTTGGAATGGAAAACTGTATGGTCTTGATTCTCTCTTAATGTCTTTCAGATTCTGTTGTTGCTTACTAAGCTAGGATTATTTTATGGAATATGAAGCCCTACTGCTAAAAGATGCAGTTTTTGCTTGTTACTTTTGGCTGCGTCTATGGAGATTGAAAACTGACTGCAACAATCATTTCCATCTATTTTTATCTAATTTATTTTACTCGCAGCTTACAAATATACATATCTGGTTACAGATTTGACATTGTGCATGAGGAAAGCATAGAATTCCAGAATTTTAATCTACGCAATAATGTTTGCCAACTTTGCATTTTCAAGGTAATCCTGCTATGCATTTCAATAATAGTTTCATTTTTGGGGGGTTGTCTTTGGACTAGGGATAATATTGTCCAGTGTAGTGATGCCATGCTTAATTTGTTGGAGCCTTTGGTCTCTTGCACGTACAGTGTGCTTATTATTTTACTAAGTTACTATAGCCAATGTTGATTTGGGTAGTTTGTACTTTTAGCAAGCCTGCTTATTTCCTCTGCACACTACAAGATGGTCGTAAAGAGTTGATTTTACTTGAATTTTCAATGGGGATCTACTTTGATCTGTTGTTCTTTTCATTAACTTTTTTAGATGAATGTGAACAGTTCAAGCAAGGATATGAGTGTTTCAAATTCGGAGTAAGTCTGCTTTATTTTATTCTTATTCTCAAATGTGGAATTTTGTACGTTGCTTTGAATTTACAGTAGTTTATGTAAGTTTTAGTTTCAGTTCCTAATTTTAGTCAGTTTATTTATGGTTGTTCGGATGTTTGTGATTAGGAGTGTATCCTCGCCAAGATTTCTGGTTGGCAATATTCATGTACTATACAACCCCAATCGCGGAGACATCAAGTTGGGACAGGTATAAGTTTTCAGCAACAACTATTTTTAAATTGATTTATGATGAATCGACATAGTACTTTGGATAATAGTATCGTTGTCGTTGTTAAACACTTGGATGTATAATCCGTTAACACTAGCTTTTTATATTTTACTGTCAATACCAATTTTCCATCCCCTCCAATTAGAACTATTGGTATGTTTAGACACGCAGACGTGAATGGTATTTCATCTATTTTCTGCTTGGAAGTTTTATTTTCTTTTTTTATTTGTATAAAGCTGGATAAATTCTGCTTGGGAAATTAAATAACAAATGTTTACATTAAATTTTGAGACGGCATGCTCCCATTAATTTGACTGTATTAATTCCCCTTTGATAGGATTGCTTTAACTTTTCAATTCCTCACAAGAGCCTCCTCGCTTTACCTGATGCATGTTTGCAGCTGTCTCCTTAGCAAAGGCGAGTGGTGTGACTGTGTCGTTGAATTTGGTTTCAGGACCAATGATTTGATTCTGACAATTTTACCTTACAGAGGAACTGCATCCTTTCTCTGTGTCCCCTCGTACTTCTTTAAAAACAATTTTGCATAAACCAATTTTTGGAAGAAGTTAAGATTTATACCAGCTTTGTGTTCGATAACATGTCTTAGTATTTTATTTATTTATTTCTTTTTGGTAAGGAGCATCTCCCATAGGATTCTTACAGCTTGCATTGCACTTTGATTGTTCATTTTGCTTAAGCACTAGTTGTTCTAAACTTACACACTAAATTTTAAGTTTTATGAACCAAATCTTAAATTGGTTTCCAAAGGTGATCCTGTAGTTCTCAAGTATCTAAGAACTTGAAATAATCAGTTGACATGAAATGCGGATATTAAGAGAATGTGGCTATTTGTGGGTTAGCCATGAAAAAACTTAGCTAGACCTATTTTTTTCTGATTAAGAAGTCTTACCCAGTCTTATTTGAAATAGACAACGTTCCTTTAGGTTGGCTTCTTGAACTCTGAGGAAAATTTAAATAAATTATTATTTTTTTATCATGGAAAGTTTCAATAAAGTTGGTCGATGCTTCTCTGAACAACTTATCTTTTTATGTAATAGGTTAGACTCTTTCTTGAGAGTGCCCAAAGGCTATCTCAAGAATGGGGTGATATACCAGTCGTGCTTGCTGGAGATCTAAACAGTATGCCCCAGGTAATTTACCTATTCTGAAAAGTTGGATATGTTATATTTTGAAGCTTGCAGATCTAATTCTTATTGCTTGTTCAGAGTGCATTGTATCAGTTTTTGACTTCAAATAAGGTGAGACGTAGCTACCAGAACTGTCTTATTCTTTTGCTTGTTGCGTTGATGTGCTTTTGTAATATTTCAAATTTTTTGCATTTTATAAATAACTTGGATTTGGCACAGTTGGACATCCAAATGCATGACCGAAAGCAAATCTCTGGCCAAATTCATCCATTGCAAAATAGAAGCTTCTATCCGAGGTTCTTTTGTTGTGTGTTCTATCATTTCTGAGCACCTATTTGATGTTTCACCAATTTTAAATAACAAATAGTTCTAACTTAAGCAATTAAGTGGCTAATGTATCTTTCACTTGTTGAGTACTAACTAACTGCACATGCATGTAATCCTATAAGCCTAGAACAGATTAGGTTATAGATGGAGTAACGAAGAGCTAATGCTTGCTACCGGAACAGGATCTACTCACCTGATACATCAGTTACAACTGCGCAGTGCCTATGCAGGAACTCCTGTATGTTCTATTCTTTCCAAATGTCCTCGTTTTCTATTTTTCTTGATGAATCGCTGCCACTATTTTGTTGATAATGTGAAAGGTCTATCTTCACTTATTGAATTCAGTAAACACCAAAATACTTTGACGTCAATTAGTATTTCATGTTTTTCTTTTAAAAGGGCAGCACCTAAACTTTGGTTTCCCTTGGCCACTTCTGTTAATTTCTCAATCCTCAACTGTTAGAATTTAGAGCAAGGAGGGAAAGAAAGATCAGGGGAGAAAAAAAGGAAACTATTATAAGGCGGAAAGGAAGAGGGAAAATGACAAAATGCAAACAAGTAGAGAGTAAACGGGAAAAAGAAGAGCATGAAAAAAAAAAAGTCTGAGCAGAAAGAGTTTGGGGCTGTGAAACTATGGTGGGGACAGAGTCCTTTAACATCTTATTCTTCACTATGTCTTCCTTTCTTTTTCCTTCTTATTCTTTGTTCTCTTTCTGTTTTCTGACTCCCTTTTATTCTTCCACTGTTCCTTTTTACTATTTTCTGTCTTCTTTTTTTTTGGAGGGGAGGGGCGGGGAGCAAGAGCACACTTTTCCTTATCTGGCTTCCTTTTGTTGTTCTTTTCCTTGTAGTAACTTTGTCCTTCATATGAGCAGTTATATGTAGAATTATGAATAGAAGTTTTATGAACCCCAAGGTGGAACTTCATAGGCTTAAGGGTCGTTTCGTTGGAGGGATAAGTACAATAATCCCAGGATAATATGTGACATTTTTTTATCCACCATTTGTACTAAAATGATGTGATTAACTATCCCATATAAAAGGTGGAATAGCGGATCTTGTTTATCCCATTGCACCAACGAATGACCTCTTAAAGAATTAAGGCAGGATAGCTAATCCCATGAGATCATTGTGTTTCTTTCTCAAGTTTTCTCACTTGCTTATTATTTTGCCCATAACAAGCAGGTGTCAATTATATTGAACATTAGTTCCATGTTGTTGCTTATAAGTCTTTGTATTTTAATTTTTAGGGAAGCTCTAGAACCAGGGAAAACTCTGGAGAACCCTTGGTGACATCATATCATTCCAAGTTTATGGGAACTGTTGACTATATATGGTACTCTTTACTTAAGAGGAGCAGTGGATTTGCCTGAAATTGAAAATTACTGTCATATCTCAATAGTATTTTTCCCTTTTAAACATCGTGAGATGATGCAGGCACACAACTGAGTTAGTTCCAGTTAGAGTTCTTGATACCTTACCTGTTGATGTACTAAGGAGAACAAGAGGGCTTCCTAGTAAAGGTAATAATTAGTTATTTGATTCAAGGACTACCTAGGAAAAACATATAAGTGATTTGTGTTATTTCCATAGGCATAGAGAATGTTATATTGATGAAAGCTAAGAGATGTTTTTCTTTCCGAAGACGCTATCTTAGAAGTTACCACAATGTTAAACGTTCCCTTGCAATGTAGTTGAACTTGAAAGCTGAGCATGAAATTCCATTTTGCGTAAAATCACCTTGAGTGTCTAACTAACAGTGGCAAGGAAGAAAAAAGGAACTCGGTGGATAATTTTTGTAACCTATGCATCAGCTGGGATCTCTTTAATATCTGCACTACAAGGTTATTGCTATGAAATGTATCAAGGAAGAAAATGTCTGGGCTCTATAACTGTAAGGCCCCATGTTTTAAGTATATCTTCTGTTTACCATGAAGCTTGCTTGCTAAGATCAACTTCTTTGACTATTTTATGCATAACCTAGTATAAAATCTTAAATCTTTTTTTTAAAAAAAAAATTTTTGCAGAAATGGGAAGTGATCATCTTTCTCTAGTGTGTGAACTGGCTTTTGCTGATAAAGGGAGTGATACTTGACTGTTCCTTCCCACCCAAGTTAAAGTTGAAATACATTGAGTGTCCATCATGTGTGATCTTATGCTTATCTACTGCACATGGGATAAGCAGATTCAGCTCAGGTGCAAAGAAGATCCTCGCGCAAACAAAAGGAACAGAAGTGTACAAGGAGGAACATGGGATGTAGGATGAGAGGAGCAGAGACTCGTAAACTCATAGAGTAGTCTTTAGATTCATTATAGGGATTGAACTGGTCTTCATCTTAGTGTTACTATTACATAATACTCCATTTCCCAGCTGAATTATAGTACTGGATTCACCTGAAGAAAACAGTTTCCATTCCCAACAAAAGAAAGCACTATTCATTGTAACTTGTGGTAAGTTGCAACCTTAAAAGGAGAGATTGTGACATGTTTCCCTCGTTCAAATGTCTAGTCAACTGCTAATTTAAAACATCTTCAACATTTACCTTGTGGTATTCTTAAAAAGCTGCAAATTTTCTACTTCTCTGAGATGCTGATCAGACAGTCCATTGCTTCCGCTCATTTTTTGGCTGTTAGCGTTGCGCACAAACTTGAAAATCAACTAAACAACTTTGGTTTGAACGACGGAGCCCTTGAGATTGTCTCGGATTATGGAAAAAATTATTCGTAGTTGGAATATTCTAGTAAAAAAACATGTTAACTTGATTTTTGGATGTTAAAATTTGAATATATTTATGAGTTAAGGACCTTGCAACACTTAAAAAGTGTGATTCTTTTCCTCTTTTGATATTCTACTTGTTCGTTTTCTTTTTAAGTGAAAATGGTAGATATCCATCATTTTCAGAAAATATTTCATAGCATCAAAGTAAGCCAGCTCAGGTCGTGCCACAATTTCCACCACCCACAACTACAACGAAAGCAAAATATCATCTATCGCATACAAAACCTTTTCTGGAAAACATGAAAAGGTACCCTAATGAAAGACAAAAGAAAAAGGCATAGGAAAAGCAAAAGAAGGGGCTCTACATTTCACCTTTCAGCTTCTCCACATGAAATCAAGAAGCCATAAACATATGTGTGCAAAATGTAACACATCTAACATACACAATTGCCCTAATATATTGGTAATAGCAATAGCTAACAACATAAATAGAACTTCCTCTTCCCTTTTCTAGCTCATTGGAGGTGGGGGAACTAGACGGTTTGAGCAAAGGCGAAAAATCTCAAGAACCATCCCCCTCATTGCTCAAATTTTAACTTTACAACACCCTTCAACTTACTCGTACTTACGGAGCTGATTGATCTTCTAACAGAAGTTCATCTAACCATCTAAGGTCAACTTCTTCTGCGAAGATTTTGCAATAAACACACTCACTCGAACCATCACAGGAGTGAAAATGGCTGTCCAAGCCTATATCATCTGTATATGATTCAAACGTTTGTGAACAATCCTTATCAAGTAAAGCATTGTCATCGAAGCCGAGAAGTTTCAAATTATTCCCCGCAGCTGCAGTTTCCTCAATGTTCAAGTTAAGCAGCTCTGGATTAATAGGAGACATGGTTAGAGGCTCGTCCAATACACTGAAAATGGACTGGTCATTGTGACGGTCCTCAATTCCCTTTGTGGAATTTGTACAACTTGCTATCGTTGGTTTGGCTTCGGTTTTCTTCCTGATATTCACTTCAGTCATCTCCGCAAGGCTATTGCTAATGGAACCTTGTTGTATCAAAGGATCTTCCATCAATTCCAAAATGCCCTGTCTTCCCCTATCAAAAAATTCATGGAGCATTTGATCCTCAAAAGATCTCGAGTTAAACTCTTCACAACCTGAATCTGGCATTTGAGCCACATCTCTCATTGGATTGTCATTGGACTCTAGCGGGGCAGCAGCTGATGATGTAG
>JAPFFP010000070.1:26391377-26407845 GCA_026153255.1 Solanum medicagineum
TTCATTGTGTGGCTTAACAACTTGATACCCCTATAATTGTTGCAGCTTTGAATATCTCCCTTATTCTTGTACAATGGTACCATTGTACTCTTCCTCCACTCCTCCGGCATCCTGGCAGTCTCCCTGATGGTATTGAACAATCTAGTCAACAACAAAAAAAAAAAAAAAAAAAATCTATTATCACATAAATTGAAAATAAAAAATAATTTATATTAGATCTAGCACAAACTTTGACCACTAGTCTACGTAGGAGTTTTTTCAATATAAGGGTACCATCATGTAACTTACTATCATATCGGGTGTGTTCGATAAGAAGGAACAATTTTTTAACGTTTGGTTGATATATGTATAACTTTTTTAAGAAAATAAATTTCAATAAATAAAAAAAAACAAGTAACATATGTTTTAAATTAATTGTGTCCTTCTCAAACTCATCCCCACCATTATCTCACAGCCCTATCTGTTTCCCTTACACCCATGGTGTTTATTTAAATTATCTATATAATTATTGTTATCATTTGTAAAGTATGATATTAATAGCTTAAAATAAGCATTACTTTCTCATTTATTTTATGTGTGTTCGTTGAATATATTCTTTACTCCTGTTAGAATGTAAAAGTGCAACCTTAATATTAGAAATTCATGCTCTAGTAAAATAATCCATTATCAATATAAATAAAATTATACTATTGCAGATACCAAAACACGAATGGATAACTTGATTGAGGCAATTTCGAACTTCTCAAAGATTCTTTTCCTCCATTTCACCAAAAGGTTAAGGTTCGTTTAAGTCGTACCGCTTAATGAAATTATTCAATACTTGGAATATCTTTTTTGTGTTCAAGTGCTAAAGAGTTTCAAAAAAAAAAAGGAGTAATAAGGCATATATCAAAATTTAAGAATCTAAGAATCACTTGTTTTTTCTATCATACTATTCACAATTTGATTAAATACTCACTGATTCTCAGCGTGTATTTATGACTACTTTGTTCCGATCTTGTATCTATATCTGACGAGGCTCACCTCTTCGAAAAATTGTCCTTCTAATGTACGTTGTACTTTGTACTAGTAATAGAAACAAGTAAAAGGTACAACCACATGCGGTAGAGTGGATGAAGTTTCGGATTTTAACCGTGAAAATAAAAAAATTCTTGATAGAAAGTACTTCTCCCAAATGAAGTTCTACATAGCATAAATTTAAATTCGATACCAAACACTAAATGAGAGAAAAAAAGGACGTAAAAGGGTAAAAAAAATTGGACAAGAAGGCCAGAATCATTGATTTTTCCCGTGGATGAAATAGAGGTAAGGCCCCAAAAATATATTAGGTCCGTGTACTTTACGCCAGTTGATTTGAAACACAACTTGTTGGTGAGAAATTTACTTTTGAACGTCAAAATAAGTTCATAAGTGAATTGGTGGGGGTCAAATTGCTCTTTTTTACTTTTACTAGGTCAGTCAGTCTATATGAAGAAATATACAAAGAAAAAAGTGACACGTATATAAGAACCAATGAAATTTAAGGAAAGCGCAAAAAACACGTAATGAGGACAAGAAAAACAAATAAACTTGAATAAGCAATTCGCTTTAAAAAATAATCATATCCTTTTGATAATGCATAGCGACTTGTGAGAAATACAGCGTGACATCCAAAATCAATACGACAAAGAAGTCTGTTTACACAATTATGGTTATGAATCATCAAAGGTCCGTCTGAAAAACCATCGGATAATGTAAACGGATTCGTTGGGCTTTTTTAAATATTTAAAATAATTAAATTCATTAAAGTGAAAGATAAAACTTATTCAACTATTCATTTCTTTAAATTTTATATTTTTAAGTAAATAAGTAACACCAATATATTTATTATATATTTTTTAAATATAAATATATTATCTCGTAAATTAAATTAAAATACGACAAAGAGAGGATAATTGTCAACATAGTAATTATGAAATTTAATAATTATAATAGTCTATTTATTTGTTATATTATAATTGTAAGTGTATTTCTTGGTTGCAAAGATATAGTCATAAGGTGATGGTACCAAATTACAAAGAAAAAAATATTAATAATCTAAAAATAAAATTTATATTAGATAATAAAGATCTTTGTAAATGATATCAAATAAAATATTTTAAAAATATATTAATTAATAAATATATATTCTTAACTATTATTGTAAAAAAATTTCATTTAAATGTATTTTAATTGAATCATAAAAATTTAAAATTACCAAATTTTGATGAACAATGCAGGATTTACAAAAATATTAATGATAAAAAAAAGGTCAAGCTATAACCTTATTCAAATATAATTTCTATTTTAAAATATTAAAATTTTGAATATTAACAAAATCATGCTAATAAAAAAATAAATTAAAAAAATAAATAATACAAAAAATTACATAGTCACATGAAGAAGTAAATATTGAGAATAAAAATAAAAATAAAATATAATGAAATTAAAATGGAGTAATAAAAATGAAAAACAAATATAATTTTTTTAAAAGTAACATGTATAATTACACCCCTTTTAACCACATCAAATTTCTCACTAACCAAATAATTGACCTACCAAACGAACAAACCCAATCATATTAAATTTCAAGTATACTAACTTTTCAAACAAGCCCAAAGGTTTATATTTTAATTCAATTTAAATAGTATAGAAATATTTAATCCTCCTAGTAGTATATACAAATCTTTATTTATTAAGATATCAAAAGAAAGGTGTTTGGGGTGTTTGATAGGAGGTATTAGGAAGATAATCGATGGATTTTATATGGTATTAGATAATATTAGGATTTTTGAGCTTATATATAACTAATCTATGGATTTTTTAATAATGATGGTATTATCTAATACGTCCCATTTGGTAGTATTAGCTAATACCTTGCATTAATACTATGGATTAATTATATAATAAAATATTCCTCAAATTCTTTTACATTTTTTTTATATTCTTAATTTTGTGTTTTTATATTTGTAGTTTAGTACCAGTAAATTTGCTTAAATAAATTAGCTTACAAATTTTATTTATTTGCGGCTTCATAGTTTTATAATATAAATTAAATAAATTAGCTTACAAATTTTATTTATTTGCGGCTTCATAGTTTTATAATATAAAAACAAATAAATTTATCATATCAAATTTTTGCATTTTATTTATTTGTGACTTCATATTTACATAATAGATAAAAAAATATTTTATCATGTCAATCTTTTTTTAATAATTAATTTAGTTGTGGTGATTTTATTGATAATATTATGTGATAATTTTTTTTATATAAAAGAGAAAAATAGTACACAAAACATGAGTATAATAAGAAAGAGTAGTGTATTTCTCAAATGGATGAATGATAGTTAGATAGTTTGACACTTCATTCAATATATTTTTTATACTTTTTGTGTTTCTACTACTTTCAATGTCATAATAATAATGAGAAATATTTTATTTCATAATTTATTCACTCTAAAATATTTTTTTTCTTATTGACTTTATATGTTTTACTTGAATGAACATTTTATAGGAATAACTTTTCTTATCTTTATATAATAAAAAATAAAATAAAAAATTATCAAAATTAATCTATGAAATTTATAAGTCACCAAAAGTCAAATTTGATTAATGAATCATTTATTTATTAATTTTTCTAGGGCTATCAATCTAGCCACTTAAATTGATTCTCCTAAAATTATCCTTTAATATACTATGTGTTTTACTAACAAATATTTTGTTTATAATAACTAAGTTACAAAAGCTTACTAACCACACACACCTATGGGAGGCAGCTGCAGTTTGTAGAAAGAGGATGGACACATTTTCCATCCGAAAAGGGTGGGCCCGGAACGGACTTGAAATGCGGAATTGAAACCAAAATTAAAAGGAATGGACACCAGAAATGGATGAGACAGGAAAAAAAGAGAATTCAAATCCAACTAAATAAAGGGAAAGAAAAAAAGAAAAAGAAAAAGGCAAAATGTCCGTGAAAACGTTAGGGTAGCAGGTTTTCTTGAGAATTGGATGGAAATGACTTATAAATTAAAATAAGAAATCCGCCAAACACGCGCCTGTCTACATCACTCCATCTCACCTTCCTTCCTACTTTATCTTCTTTTAATTATTACGTGTTTAAAATAATCTACCCACCTCTTTCTCTCCCTTCATAATAATCCCTTCAACCATTAATTAAACAAACTTTATCAGAAATTTATATCTTCAAACCTTTAATACAAATGACTTTGTTTGGTCAAATATTTGGAAGGTTAAAATGCTTAATCTAAAAAACAAGGTGCTCCACTAAATTTATAAGGAAAGATAAGCTTTTTATTTTTAGGAATAATAGAAACAATTTTTTAAAAGTAATTTATTATCATAAAAATCTTCTTTGAAATTATTTTTTGAGAGAATAGATTAAAAAAGTATTTGGATTAACTTTTTTTTTGAGTGACTTATAATTAAAGACTTTTAAAGTTATTTTTTAAAAAAACTTTTTCAGCTTTCAAAACCCCCCAAAAAAGCTTAATAATCAAAAACTACTAACAATAAGTCAATTTAAATATCGATTTATAAATACTACTTCCTTCGTCTCATACTTTATCTCATTTTATATGATATCATTTGACTTGTCACAATATTTTTTTTTAAAAAAATGACTTTTAAGACTTGTGATCCAAAATTATTCTTAGAGGTAGTGATAAAGTATGCGTACATTTTACCCTCTTAGGAATGACAATAGAGCATGGTGGTGCGGGATGAATTTAGAGCTATGCGAAGTGGAATAAATTTAAAGTTATATAAGGCGGGACAGGTTCAAGTAGCTATTCTTAAAACTAATACGGGGTCAGGGTGAATTGCAGGTTTAAAAAACAAATAGAAATTCGAAGAAATTAAATCTTTATAATTAGTAAAAATCAATGATATAAATTTTTTATATCAAACATTTGACTTTAATTCTTTCTTCTAAAATTTAAACTAGACATGTCCGGTAATTGTTAGTTGATAAATGTTAATTAGAAATTTTTAATTGACAATTAAGAAATAATTGTGAAAATATCAATTAAAAATAGTTAATTAGTTATTGAGACGTTAATTGGGGAGGAGAAAATTAAATTCAATTAAAAAATAAAAAAATTTAAAATTTAAGCGGGATGAGTTTATGTGAGGTGGGTCTATGCGGATTGAAAATAAAAAAAGTCAATATGCAAGACAGTTTAATGCAGGTTGAGCTTAACCCGCCCCGCACTCACCTTATTGCCATCCTTATACCCCCAGACCCCACATGTAAAATTCTAGTAGGTATCTTATTGTTGTTATTAGTCCAAATCATTCTTAGATATTTGTGTTGTTGAAAATTATTTTATTAAGGTAAAGGGAATTTGACAGTTAAATTGTTTCAATTAAAGTAAAATAATATTCTTTTTGGGATAAACCATAAAGGAAAGTGTGTCGTATAAAATGAAACGGAGGAAGTAAATAATAGTTAAAAGTTTGACCGAAACTTAATTATTACTGCTGATTTTAGAAGTTTGACCATAAGTCAAAAGCTATAAGTTAGAATGACTTCTGATTTATTTTTATCATTTTACCTTAAAAATAAGTGTTTGTAAGCAATTTTTAACTTTACGAAACACTTTAAAAAAAATTTAAAATTATTTTAACTTAAAATCATCTAAAACAAGCCAATCGAAACATGCACTAATTTTTTTTTTAGTTTTGACTAAAATTTTCAATAACCATATCTCCGAATCAACTTTCAAATATTTTGACTAATTTTATTGGGTACCTACAAATAATAATATGTGCTATATAACTAGGGCAAATAAAAAAAATTACCTATTTCTTATGTTTCATTTTATGTGATATTTTTCATTTTTAATCCATTTTTAAAAGATGCTCTTAGTTTATTTAAAGATCACAAATTTTTATCTTTTTAAATATCGTATCAAATTTAATGATATGATATAAGAAGATAGACGAGAAAAAATATTTTTTGTCTTCGCTAAAATCTATAGCCACTAATTTTTAAAAATTTTAACAGAAAAAATAACACACATTTTTAAATTGCCACCTCCACTTCCCTACACCTTTGCATCTTAACCTGAAAGCAGCATCTTTTGTCTCCTTGCCCCCCTTCTCTCTCTATCTCCACGCACACAAAACCAAATCTTGTCAATGTCACCCTTTGGCCCCCCTTCTATTTTCCCCACTATATAAACAATCTTCCCCTCCACAATCTCCTTCATTGCTTCTCAAATTTTAACCCCTCTCCCTACTTTTCCCTGTAACCAAACAACGACTTGCAATTACCAAAAAGCAAAAATAACTCAATTTTGCTTCCTTTTTTTTTTTTTTTTTAAATATATTTTCTCTCTCTAGATATTAGAAATTCTAAACTAGACTTACCGTAGTTTTCCCCACAAGCCCCCACCATCTCACATTATTGTCCTATTCTGAATTTTATAATCAACTTTACCTATAAAGAAATTTCACCACCATTTGTTAAAACTTTTACCTCAACATGAAAAAAGAGCTGAAAACTGAGAATAATAACAGTAACAAGCGGTCCCGAGTTGAGTCAGGATTGGACTCAGCTGGTGACTCGCCTGAGGCCAAGCGAGTTGATACAGAGGTTGAGACAGGTCTCGACTCACCCGAATTGAACCGGGTCGACTCGGAGTCGGGAGTAAGTCCCAACCGTTCTAAGTCGCCGGCATTGGATGACGTGCGAACAGATGTGTACCTGGATTCGCCGGAGGCTAAGCAGATAAGAGAAGATATATTGGATATCTTAGATGAGCCTGACGCTCTGACTGAATGCCCTCCGGAGAATCAGGATCTGGACTCTGTCATGAAGAGCTTCGAGGAGGAGATCCGTCATCACTCACCTGATAATGATCCTCAGACCGTCCTCGATCTGACTACATCAGAATCCGGCGATTCGCAGCCGGAACTCGGGTACCTCCTCGGGGCTTCAGACGATGAGCTCGGACTCCCTCCCACAATATCTCCGGCCGGCGAACAGGCTAAGGCCGAAACCGCCGCCATGCCGTCGGCCGCTGAATTGGTGAATATGGCTGGATTTGAGGATGAATTGCCTAATTATGACACGTTCGACTTCGGCGTGGACCTCGAGGCAACTGTTGGAGATAATGACGGCGGTAACAGCAACGACGACTTTGTGACTGTTGGCGGGCTATTTGATTCGGATTTTTCCGATTACTCATGGCGGCAGGAATCGTTGCCCGCTCTATAAACTGATGAAACTTCTACCTAGATTTTGTGAATGGTAGCGTATAGTTTGTACATCTGAAAACCAGAAAAGTGACCTCAAATCTGAAGTCCAGAGAATCCATGTTTGGAAGCAATATACTAATGACTTAATTTCAAGCCATTAATTACATAAGCAAAGAAGTTTAGAGCAAACGTATTCTGTTAAATCTAGCTATAGCGACTGGCCGGAGCTCGGAGGCCAGTTTCTATGTAGTAAGTAATTTTAATCATATAAGAACTCTTTTTATACGAAGATACAAAAGTGCAAGCCGATTTTCTCCTTGTCTTGTATTAATTACTTTATTTAATTTATTTGGTATTTTTCTACTTTTTGTTCTATTAGAAGAAGAAATCTTATAATTCTAAGGCAATGGGAAGAACGAAAGGTGACTTGATTTCATGGAACGAGATAGACAAATAGTGATTATATATTTTATACTCCATTTATTCAATTTATAAATTACTACATAAAAAAATAATTTATATTTAATTCTTAAATTATTTTTGTTATTTGTTGTAGTTTTAAAAATATTGTGCTTATTATAATTCAGAGTGATATGGTAAAATTATTCATCTTTTTATAATTTTTTAATGTGTAAATATTAATAATGAACAAGTATTATTATGGAGAAAATTTTCTTATGTTAACACAATTAATATGTTGGAAAGAATAATTAATCTTTTATTAAATTGAAAATCATTTTTTTATATATTTTGATCATGGAAACAAAACGGAAGAAGTATAAAATAAAGGAAAATTTAATAAGTGACAAATTATAATAAGTACAAAGAATGAAAGTATTTGAAATAAGATGAACAATGAACAAGATAAGCTTACACCTTTGTATCTTTGTAGTGGACGAAAAGTTAGATAATTTAAACATGTGAAAAATATACAGTATAAATACTTTATTAAAGTAGGAGGTGTTAGTAAGTGCTTTATCCCAATAAGATTTTTCGGCACAAATTGGATTTAATCGGAACTTGAATAAAGAATGTCGGGCGAAAAATAAAAAATAAAAAACCTAAAAATATATACATTAAGTAAAAATATACATAAACAAATAGGAGGCAAAATGAAATATCATATTGAAAGGTAGATAGAAGTCATCATTATTTATTATTTTTAAAAGATTGACCTAAGTTTGATTTAGAAAAATTTTAATTTTATATTTAAATTAAAGTTACATTAAATACACTAATTTTTTTTTATTTTATAATTTTAAATGTTGTTTGAAAAGTTATAATTAGAATTTTTGTCAAAAAAGAAAAGATTAATTTTTTGAATAGACAAAAAAAGGGAGGATTTTTTTTTTTTTTTTTTTTTTTGGAAACGAAGAGAGTAAATAAATTTGTGAAACTGGAATTAAACAAAGTATGATTATGATTATAATATCGTAAAAAATTGATTGCATGTGATGCTTTTGGATTCTTGTGTGCTGTACTTGTGGCCTCGTCTTTGCCGTGAATTCTTTTGAACTTTGTTTTTTCAAAATCCATCATACGGATGGATATTAAAAATTAAAAATTATTTCATTTATTTGTTGGTCTTGTACGAAATGAATAAAACAATGCTAATACTTCTATTTTGATTTGGTGGTAATTGTCTAGTTTTATCTTGAATCGGTGCGTGACCTTAGGATCTTCCTCTTACTAGTCTATGACCTCATCGATTCATATGGATGAATTGATATAATTGTGGATAAAACTTGCGGTAGCTATCATGATCAAAAACGGTTCTGTGACGCCCATGACATAGGGGAAGTAATAGAGAAAGACTTGTAGAGTTAAGGCTGACAAGTTTTTGAAGTAGGTGTAAACTCAAATGTGGTGTACATGGAAATAGGAGAGGAATGTAAAAAGCTTTATAAGTCATAACAGAAGTTACAAGAAACGTCATGCATGAGTTTTTGGGCTTGATAAAGATGTAGTCGGAGGGACATTAAGGTCTCTTAGACCAAAACGGGCAATACGTGTTAAAACCTGAAATTTTAGGTGCTAGGTTGAATGTCTGGTTTGAATATGGAACTTAGTTTATGGAGAAGTTGCTGTATTGGGACATAAATAATTCCATTTCTTGAATAGCAATAGTGTGCTCAAAAAGGGGAAGACAGGGGATGGTGTCAAGGTGATTGATTTTGATATGAAATTGGTCATAGCAGATTCATATGAAGTGCTATCTGGTGTTTTTTTTTCCTTTCTTCATAATTTCTTGTGAGGTTGTTAATTGGGAAGTATTGCAGTAATATCGACGAACGTTTAAGGATACATATAAAAAATTGGGGGTAGGGGAAGGGAATTACGAGGTCGAGAATCAAGCCAACTCAGCTTTTAAGATTCTTCCAAAAATGTCTTTTTATTTTGACAAGTGAATTTTCAACAGCTGGATATTTTTACCTTCACTAATGAAAAGCTAACCGGGAGACTTTCCTGTTTTGTGATGTGATAAATCACAAACAGATGTTGAAGTTTTCTAGGCTAATTTCAAAGAGAATATAGCACCAATACTTCTGGAATAATTGTCCTTAAATGTCATTGAGGATAGTCCTTGGTACAGATATAAAGATATGCTACTATTAAATTGGCATATGAGCATATATATATGCTATTAAATTGGCATATGATTCTGGAAAAAAGGGTCAGGGGAATAACTAGTTTTAAAATATGTGGACAAATTAATCTGTGATAAAGCATATTCTATTTGCTACATATCATGTTTGAGCTAAATTTATAGTCTAAAATAATGACTTGACAAACAATAAAGAACCACAGCTAGTGCCAGAATAATGCACCCCAAGAAGTTAGAATTGTAATGATCATCAAGATCTCCTTCGCGTTCAGGTTTGCAGCAGAGCTGTTGTTAACGCGAAATCCCATAATGCTGGACGTCTTAGGTGCAACTGTCACCATAGGCGAAGCTGAAACGCAATATAAAAACACGCAAAAGCTTGAAAATGCATAAAACATTGTGTTGTTATGTAACAGAAACATTGATATGAGTATAAAAAATTTCATACCAGCAACAGTTGAATTGCTAGCTGTCCCGAATGAAACTTGAGGCGTTGATGAACTAGGAGCCAGTACTTCAGGAACTAAAAATATAGAAAGTGATGAATTAATAACGCATTGAACTTTAATGAATTGAATTTTTTTGAGAAGACAATATTTATGCCATGTAGCTCATATTATGCACTTTTATACAAGGTTGATACACTATGTGTGACGCTTTCCCTAGGTGCAATTTGTCAATTGGGCTATCGCGCATGATATTTTATGTTGGGTTGTATATTTTTCAAAATTTCACCTGTCACATACTTGAACAGGTATCACTGTCGACATGCATACTACAAAGAAGTGGCAGTTGAAGTGCTAATGTGGTGTTGATAGGAAGACTGCTGATGCCAGTTTGATTGAGCAACAGGCAAAGGCAACCATGTTGCTGGCTATAGAGTTGCCTGAGGTTGCTGCAACACTGCTCAGTCGGTGAAGGCAATGCGCCCTGTACAAACGGTCCACAGGGAGCCAATTGAAGCAGTAGTGGGCCACATGACGACACGGTAGGCCCTGCAGGTAAGTTACCAGGGGTCTGTGAATGGGTGGTAGGTACAAGTACTAATAAAAATGAAATGATAAGAACAGTAGTAGAAGCCATTCTGTGAACACTTTAGTATTCTTTTTCTTTAGTAAAGAAACCAGAATAAGTGACTGAAATTGGTTTTTCAATTCTGTATAGACTCTTAAATATAGAAAGTGCAGCATACATTGAGTGTGGAAATAACAAATTAATTACCATACATTCACACAAATTTCATTTTTTTCTCTCCCTAGTCAAAGAACCAAATATTATGATAAAGATGCTCCATGCTTTTGTCACTCAAAAAATGTGTTATTAACTTACTGTTATCTTGAGACATAAATAGAAAAAGAAAAAACAGCTTCAAGATGAAGGACAATCACCGTGAATGGTACAGTTAAAGGCCTTATGATGGCATCTATCACACTACCTTCACATAATTAACATTTGTGGTCAATCATTATTGAAAAAGGGTGGAATATACACATATCTTACTACTATCTCATAATGATAGAGATGTTGTTTTCGAAAGACCGTCATCAATATCATCTCCAAAAGCAGAAATTACTTGATATGACATGACTAGAGTGAACAACAAATGAAAATTTCTAAAGACAATAAAAATAACAAAATAAATGACTTGCAAAAATAACACAATATATAATGATACGACTACCTCTGCTAATCAGCTAAATCACAAGGCCCGACATCATCCTAACTTTACTAGCGTACCAACCTTCTACCCTAATACGCGACCTTCGCTCATTTCTATCTAAGGTCGCCATATCCTGTCTAATCACCTCCTAAATACTTTTTTAGTCTACTTTTACCTCTCCGCTTAACCCCTTAATCCATCCTCTCACATCTCCTGGCAGATGTATCAACACTTCTTCTCTGCACATGCCCAAACACGAACAATAATTATTATGACAAGAATGATAATCAAATCCCATTCTAATTACTTTATAAACTAGCTTCTCTTTGTACTATAAATACACCCCTGTTGAAATTTAAGCAGCAGCCATTTGATTTCCGCCAATTACAGCGACGACTGAATTAGAATATATTATCGAAATGGTTATCAAAAACTTTTTAGGCATAAAAAGTCGAATAATTAGATGGTCTGAATAGTTAGATAGTCGATTTTTTATGTCGACTATGTAACTCATAGGGGAGAACATCCAAGGGGAGTCGATTGACACTTCTTTGTTAAAAAAAGTCTTTTCGAATTAAAGAGTGAGGTGGATAGCACCAAGAACTAAGATAACGTAAAAATATCAAGAATAGATTCACTCACTTTTTATGCTAACTTGCTAAAAGCTAAGGAAATGAAAACATAGATTCTTGAAACAAAGGTAATAGTGTGGGGAAACTAATATTTAGACACCAAAAAGGAGATGCCTTTAATTAATTGCAAACATATATAGGCCTTTTTTTTAAGAACAAATTAAAGAAAGTGATGCTATTCCCACGAGGCATGTTGTATAACAACAATAGGAGAATTCAAGTCAAGAAACAAATTAACTACCTAATGTGCAAATGCTTGTTAGGCAGGAATCAGATTCCCAAACATTCAATAAGACAAGCAATATAGGAAATGAAAATATCCATAATCTGTAAAATTCATTGAATTCTTTCATCTCCTTCCTAAGCACATTTTGACTCTGAAAGAGAAAATCTTCCTTTCTTCATGACTCAGAAGGTAAAATATCGTTCCATAGAGACGAATCTTAACTTATAGGTTGTCATATGTTGATCTCATTGTACGTGTGAAAATATATATGGGATCAAAATTAAACATAGTGAGTGTTTTTTTATGTATATATCTCATGTCCAGTGTTGAAAGTATTAGATTCAGTTGAATTCGTTACACAAAGGTTGCATCCACCTCTGATTCTTGATTTGTTTTATTCGTTGCAGTTGTGTTGCATGGTGATGAGGATTAACATAGACTGCAGAGGATGTTACATGAAAGTAAGTCGAGCACTTCTCACAATGCCAGGTAATTTAATCGATGCTTATAGTCTTCTGAAACTTGGTCAAGCACAAATTGTTGCTCTAATATCGATAAAAAATGTTTTTCAATGCAAACATAATCTCTCCAAAAGTACTTTTCAAAATAAACATACTTTTGTAATATTGGTGAAAAATGTTATTTCTATTAGTTTGATTATAACTTCATAATAAAGACTCTGAATTGACCTGAAACGTTATGAAATATGAAGAGCTGGAGACAAGATTCATAGAGAAAAATCACAGCAGAGTAATTGTTTGTGGGAATTTCATACCACAAGATGTGGCCATCAAAATAAGAAAGAAGACAAATAGGAGGGTTGAAATATTGGAGATACAAGATTTAAGTGGCAATAATGATCAAAAGCAAGAGCAGATGCCCTTAATAACTTGTTCTGATAACCAAGTTGCTGAAGCAGAAACGTATGTAACATCACAAAATCCACAACCACACATGTACTTTCAAGTTTATCGCTAATTAAAACATTAGCATGTCTCTATGGTTCTAACAAAAATGCAAGATAAAGTTACGTACAATAGACCCTTCTCCGAGTGCACCTGGCATGTCCTCTTTAGTTGTCTTTATAGTCACTTTTTTTCTTAGAGTTAATTTCTATTTTCTAGTGCCCACTGGGTTTAGATCATTTCATTTTGTATAATTGTTGATTTATTGTGGATGGATACTTTGACAATGTAATTGATTTTTAGTTGTTTTTTTTTAAAAAAAAAAATTTATATTATAGTGCATATGTAACTTGTTATAAGTCGGTCATCTACTTTATTTTCTATAGTACCAAATTAGATCATCACTATAGAGAGTTATACTTGTTAATGTAGCCATCTTAATCTAGTAAAGAAATTATATATGCCTAGAAGGAAAACCAAAAAAATCATTAATTGAAGGTGCAATTTTCTCAATCTAATGAGGTGGATTGGACGACATGAGGTTTCATGTTTAATTTTCTACAAAGACAAAATATTAGGTAATTTCTTTCATTTATTATAGTTTTGGTGGACAAAATTATCTGATATATGTTGCTGGTCAAAGGTGACATGTATCTTATAGAATTAGTTGAAGTGCGTGCAAGTTGATCCAAACACTATAATTGTTGAAAAGAAAATCTAGACTTAACTAGTTGTGTTTTTTCTTTTTCTTTCGTTTTTTTTTTTGCGTAGAATTAAAGATTAATTACTTGCATTTTTCTTTTTTCAATTGAAGTTACTAGAATATAAAAATAAATTCAATTAAACTCTAATATGTTTATTAAAGTGCTTATTGAGGGGTTGAATTGAAATATATATTAGTTTGAGTGCTTAAATAAAATATTTAGATAAATTTTAAAAGTTACTTATGTATTAAACCTTAATCAAATGTAGAAATGTCCTAAGAAATTTTGACATTTTGCACACCGGCAATTAAGTTTCTTTGCGGTTGAAAGTGATATCTATTTAAGGTTAATATTATTTTTCATGCAGCAACACAAAACAAGTAAACTTGCACCTACTATCTACTTTAATTTTTAAAAGATTTAATATAATAACATTCTGTTGTACTAGTGATAGATATAGAACTAAAAAAAGAAGATGATGAAATGTGTTATAGAAAAAGCGACAAATTTAAGAAATTGTGTCCAACGCGATCGACTTGCATGGGTAAGTGAAGAAGAAAACGCCCATCTTCTTGACTGGCTTTCAACTTACTCGAAAGGTCAAGCCTGAAACATAGTATTAAGTCGTTTCATTTTAATTGTTATAATTTTTATTTTCGGAATCAAATTATATCTTTTTCATTTATTATGGTTGTAGATAATATATCAAATAAGAGAAAATATTTTGATAAAAGTTTCCATGAATCAGTGAGCCAATTTTTAATAAATTGAAATAATAAATATGCTAATTAATGACCAATTCAAAGGTAGGTGGATTCAACGAATTATATTTTCATGAATGTCATCTTTAGGTATATTAATCGGAACAATGCGGCTTAGGAAATACCTAGGACGAAGTGTGTCTCAAATTAATACCACGAATTCTCAAGATTAATATAATCATGGGCATTAAAGTTAAAACAAAGAGTGATTAAGTGTTCACCAAATTGATGTATTGTGATCAATTATTCAAGATTCAATTCCATAATACTATCGAACTAATATACAAAGCAAATTCCAATGAACCCCACACCCCAACCCCACTATATATGTTTAGTATCTTATAAGTTGTTATATATACTATCATTCATAATAATTAGCACTCATATGTCAAGTTGATAACTTTCAAGAAAGACGTGCCTACAAAAGAGGATTGCCCAACGATCATTTATAAGGTGTGATTATTCATTATTGTTAGCACTCAAAATTTATATATTGTATATATGACCCTTTGTTTGCTCAAAAGGTGAAACTATATATTATGGGCGCACACAAAATAAGAGTGCTCCTAAGTTAAATTGACAGTTTCTGATTAGCTATAACAAATTTAACTAGTATTACTTTATGGCCCTGCAAATATATAAACCTAACTATTGTTCAATTTGTAATCATATGAAGGAGAAATATATATATACGGCTAGTGGATAGTGAAAAATGAATACTAATCCAAATTGTGTCTACCTAGATTATGTGGTATTATTTTTAGGATAGTAGTTTTCACTTATATATTTATCAAGTATCAAAAAATATTTTATACAAAAAAGTGTTGTTCCGAATAATATTTTAGCAAACACACAATACAATTACTATTTACTCGTTAAGAGACTTTTAGAACTAGTGGTGACAATTTCAGCCCATATAAGGTGAAAGGAGTTCATTTAATATGTATTTGAGGAAATTTCGCATATAGCT
The DNA here is from genome assembly GCA_026153255.1 of Solanum medicagineum. NCBI lineage: Eukaryota > Viridiplantae > Streptophyta > Magnoliopsida > Solanales > Solanaceae > Solanum > Solanum medicagineum. The sequence continues at coordinate 26,407,080 of JAPFFP010000070.1, forward strand.
ACTAAAAAATATCTTAATTATGCTCTTATAACTATAATTTGGATAATTACATTTTGTAACTATAATTATAGCAATGTTTGTATAATACGCACAACATTTGTATACATTTGTATAATTCGTTGTACAATTCGCAGTTCGCTATACAATTCGTGCACAACGTTCGTATAATTCATTATACAATAAATCGTGTGAATTATACAAAACTCAAACTGTAATTACAACTAGATGATGTTTGTCGTCAGTCGTAATTAAATTTAAACAATCAAACTATAACTATACTAGCTAATTAACTAGTATATGTTTGCTTATCCGCGTAATTTTTCTTATTTATATTTTAATGGTTTACTCATATTTTCCAAATGAGTAAATATGGGCTAATCTATTTTAAGAGTTCATACAAATATAATTAAAAAAATTAAATATGCATATCTATATAGACCCATGGATCCCCCACTTATAATTATAAGAAAAAATTAATTGCACTATAATAAGTTTGCAAATACTTATTATATAATCTTATAATAAGTATTTGCATTTCTAAAATTTCTAGTCACCACTAACCACATGTATATGCACATATAATTGATATCCAAGGTCTTTTTCGAAACAAATATATATATAATTGGTCACACATACATCTATAATCAAAGATCATATTTATGAGATTTTGTAATTAAAATCATAGACAAATACATCTACTTTTTAAAATCAAAAAAATACATCTTACAATATTTAAAAATTCGCTAATTTTACGAACAAAAAGACA
>JAPFFP010000070.1:26434148-26452609 GCA_026153255.1 Solanum medicagineum
TTTGATAACAAAGTATTAACATCTTAATACTTTGATAACAAAGTATTAACATCTTAATACTTTGATAACAAAGTATTAACATCTTAATACTTTGATAACAAAGTATTCATATATGCAATGTGACTTATTTAACTAATTCTACTTCCTATTAAGTGACACTGTTGACAATTTTCTTCAGTTTTCCCTTCTGAGAGACATTTTTATTTGATTTATCATTTCATGCCAAACTCCTTACCTAGCACTTTTACTTTGAACTGATACTTATACTGCTCAGTATGCTTTCACTTCCGTTACTTTTCTTTAACTGCTTTGGACTTTTTTTTCCCTTGAGATGAGGGTCTATCAGTGTACACTCTGTCCTCTCCAGTCTCCACTTTGTGAGACTATATTGGGTATGTTGTTGTTGTTTTACTCCCTTACCTGTCAATAGAAATATCACAAGCTATCCTGATTCCCTATTTCAGCTAGTTAGCCAAGAGCTCAACAGGAGCACTCATCGACTCAGCATGTCTAACATATACTTTCTCATACAACTGCAGCTGAAAACAACAATTACTCTTGCAACATCTAGGAATGACATGGCAACTGTCAGAGATGCCCTGGAAGTCTCTGCAGAAATGTACAAGAAGGATATAAACAATGTCTCGGACTATGTTCAACGACATCTTCGTTCTCTTTCTATCTGGGAGGAGCTACGGTAATACATCACAAGTTGATGCCTCAAAAACTTTTGTCACTAGTTTTTGTCTCTTTTTCTAGTATTATAGTGGATAAGGATAGAGGGTGGGCCCATTATCTATCTAGAGGTTCAAACCTTGCACCATTGGCCCTTGGTATTTCTCAGTTATTAAAAATGTATGCAATCAAAGTATTCCTTCTGTAATTTTCACCCCCATGGTATTCAGATATCCAGGTAACATCTCCTTCATATATTTTAGGATGCACAGCATAAATCTTAATCAATCATCCTAATTAGCTTATATTGATTAGATTATAAAAGTTAGCTTGGACAAGTTTCTCCTAACTAATAACTAGAACTTTGTACAATTAGCTTATCACAGTGGTAAGGGTGAACTTCTCCTTTTTCCTAGCACTCACTATGCCTCAATTACAAGGGTGTCTTTGTGAATTGTGTGGTCTAATAATATGTAACTAAGACTGAAGTTCATAAGTTTTTTCAACTTTGTCCTTTTTTCCTTTTTCTTTGATAGTCTTTCAAAGTTTGAGGCGTCTATATGAGGTTTCTGACTGACATCTCCACCTTCATTTTGCAGTTTCTGGGAAGGATACTTTGATTGTCTACTGGACCGTTATTCTAGCAAGTAAGCAATTTATTTTTCCATGTTCCATACAAGTTTATATTACACCCGTCGTTACCTGAGTGCTTCATTTTGGCATATTAACAAGTCTTGCCTTGTTTTCCTTTTCAACGATGATTATCTGGATTGGTAATAATTTCTCTAAATGAATTACTGAAGCTATGATGCTAGATTACGATATACAGAAATGCAGCATATATGTTGTAGACATTTTAAAATACTGCATCTCATACAGGAAGGGAATTTTAACAGATTCCTAGGTAAGTGGTTTGGATGAAGTAATCTGTTGGAGTGACAGTACAATATAGGAAGAAGAATTTGTCTGACGGACATTTTCTTACAAAAATTTGTCCGAAAGGTATCAAGGCAAGGGAGAGTTGATTATTTTACATATACTGGCAATGTTCTCTTAATTGCTATCTTGATTATTAATGAAGTCAATACCACCACTAAAATAATCTGATTAGTGCAGGCCTAACAGTAATTGGGTGGGTCAATTCACATTCATTCTCCATATCATGCATTAGTTTATATCTCTCCAAATAGAATCAGTTATCACATTGGCAACATACTTTTCTTTCAAATATTGGCAATAGACTAAGATGACCAAATAATATCATCATGCTAATGAAGAACGACTTATCTTAAAACAAAATCCAGAAATGAGACATTCCAGTTGCATCACTTTTGTTAAGAGTACCATATAGTAACTTGCAATAGGCCAAAAATATAATTTGCAGTATGGCTATCGAAAAGGACTTGGTAGCACATATCCACAAGAGAATGCAGCAGGAGACAGGTAGCAAGATGCAATTGAAAGTGCACCATGCTGCTTAGTACTGACAGTTTATTTATGCTTTGAAAACTTGAACATTGCTCAATTTTAGAGTGAGTTCACCATGAGAAGCAGCACCTTTTTAATACTAGTAAGCAACACCAATCCAAAATCAGTAATAGCAAGCAAAACGGAATTGAAAAAGTTTCGGAAAATAAATTTTGATCTTTTCCCTTTCCACCTTGCAAGGCATAGTGAATAAGGACACAATGTAAGTTTTCATGGAATTCAAAACAAGATCAATCTTTATAAGAATCGAGCAAGACTCTCAAGATATAGATAACGCCTAGTCCAATTGGAGTCTTTTGACATCTCACTATTACTCCCTCCCAAATTGCTTCAGAATTCTGCTTTTGTCTTCAAGGATAAGACCACATATATTGTAGGTAAATTCTCTTGATACCCTGGGATAGTAGGTAGCTCCTGTAGATCATAGTCAGAGTTGACTGCAGTTAGAGGCGGTTGGACTCTATGTTGCTCGGACTCTCCTAAAATGATGTCACACCCGTGTTGGATACTTGGATTCTCCGAAAATGAAGTACTTCTAAAGGATACAACGTGCGCCTATCAACATTTATGATGAGTCCAAGCAACATAGTTTGGACATAAATTGAGTGATTTTTGAAAAAAGTAGTATTTGAAGTTAAGTTGAAAAGAGTATTCGGAAGTTGAAGTTGTGTTTCGACATGCATTTTACTTGAAAAAAATGTTAAAAAGCATTTGGAATGAAAAATGACACAATGTATAACCAAACAGGTTGGCAACAATTTTTGTCCAAACGCGTGCTTAGTTACTCTTGGCCCAATTGACATGACATCCAGATACGACTTCAAAAAATCAAGGACTAGTCTCATTTATCGCTGTTGTCTTTCCTCGAGTTCACAGAAAAGTGTCATCCTCACATAGAGGGTGTGAAACAGCCAAACTTTTTGCCTGCCCACAATTAATTGTGAAACTCTTGATCCAACCCTTAGTTACAACAAACTTGAGCATTCTGTAAGCCCTTTCATAACTAATTGGAATAAGAAAAGAGAAATTCAATCTCCTTGTCTTTAGCCCCTTTAATTTGGAAAGAAACCTTGGGTATAAATTCTCTTTCGTGTTGGTGGAGAAATGCATTTGAAATACTTGTGGTTCTTGTTCAAACGCATGTGCATTAATACCCTTAAAAGCCTAGTGTTTGCCTTTTTGTTAGTCTACATTCTTATTGTAGTTTTTGAAGTTATCTATCATTGCTTTTCATGTATCCAACAATATTATTAAGAAGCTGCTAAGCTGAGAGCCATCTTCAACCCTATGTTTGAGTGGATAGTTTAAGAGATTAACCCTTGCTTATGCACTATTCCCCCAGAAACAGTGGAGTCCCATGGTCTTGGCGTCACCTTCCTTAACAAGTTTCTAGGCATAGTTTTTGCAACCATTTTCAATTATACTTAGATTTGACCCAAAAAGGGAAAAAATAAAGGACAAAGTATGCATGATATTTATATCTATGTTTTCTTTCTGTCAGGTCAACCAATTATGCTACGTTGGTGACAACACAGCTCATTGTTGTGGCTACTCACATGGTACATCTTATTCTCATTGTAAAGCAGAAAGCTGTTCCACCCAATTACTTTGGGGATGATATATTTCTCTTCTGAATATTGATTCTCTTCCCTATTTTCTTGAAGGCTGGCCTTGGACTTCATGACACTGATGCATGGTACATGATTGAAACAATAGCTGGGAAAAACAACATTGGGTACAAGCACATTGTGAGTTATATTAGACTCGGTCTCATGGTCCTAGTCTGCCTCTCTCCTTTTTGCTGTTATGATGTGGAGGTGTTTCTGTAGATTTGCCATTTAATGTTTGCCTATTATTACTTGTAAAAAGGGAAGGTTGCCTATGGCATTTCTATCTGTTCTTGCTATAGTTGTTTAATCCAACTTAATATGACTGTTGCATCTTATGAAAAAGCTGATTTACTGTTATCAAACTCTGTACCTATTATTGCGTCCTACATAGAGAACCATGTGTATATGTAGGTTTTCTGCCATCTTGGTATACTTCTTGTATACATGTGTGATTTTGGCCGAAATAGTGATGAAATAAATTTACCTTATATAAAAGAAATGAGTTGCTGTATCAAATTATACACTTATTATCTCCAAATAAAAACATCAAAGCCATTTATATATCTAGAAACTCTTTACTGAATTTCTGAATACTCATTACTATATTGAGTCCCTCGTTGAGCTATGGAAGGAGAACTGCTAATATATTGCATGCCTCCATTTCCAGCAGTTGGCATATCTCTTCCTGAAACCATTCATATATTTGACGTGTAGCATCATAATTACCTACCAACAAAAAAAAAACACCAACATTAGGTTTCCAGCATAGCTTTAATTATGAGGAATACAACATTAATACTTTCCAAAGAATAAAAAACAAAAAGCTAGACAGGGTAGTTAGCTCCTTTTTATCCTTGATCAATAATGGAGGAATTTTGTGACTGGGTTGACATATGGCTTATTTGTCATAGTGAAAACTTATTAATAATCATTTGTTGTCACACAAATTGTTATGATACTTTGTCGTGCGTTATGAGAATCATTGAAGAATGGTTAGCTGGATGATGTGCTCCACTTTATTGATATTCCATTGTCCATTTCTTATAGCATTTTACTCCATAATAGTTAAAGTTGGTAGTATTGGCATGCTTTAAGCATGGTTTTTGCTCAAAGCTCTTGATGCCATGTTTAGAGACAAGTTTACGAGGAAAAGGAAAAAAGGAGAAAAAGAAAGGGTCTTTAAAGATTGAATAATGGACTTCAATGTTGCTAAACTTTCTTTTTAATCTGTTATTTTCTAATTTACTGTCAGATAAAACTCCGTGGATATTTGTCTCATGTCCGGCATATGTTTGTTGGTTACTGGGGAATCCACTCAGTGAAGTTACAATCTGCATCTACCTTGGGATTACCTTCCCCTCGAGCACAGGATGTATCTGATAATGCTCAACAACCTGCTGAGGCGTCTGGTATCGGAAGAAGCTGGGTTCAGAGTATGTTCAGCAGGGATACCTCAATAAGAGCCAAGTCTTTCAGTCGTGTTGGCAATTGGAATTCTGATAGTGGCACTTTAGGCATGTAGTATTCCTTCTATTTTGCACATTATGTTTCTTCTCTGTGTTGCATGCTGAGATTTGCTTGTCTACTAACTTCAGCTTCAAGCTGGAATGGGACTCCTCGAAAACAAGACCTATCAGCAGCTGGACAAAAGAAAATGCAAACCAGCATCCGTACATTAAGGGGTCATAGTGGTCCAGTTACCGCTCTACATTGTGTGACGAAAAGAGAGGTTTGGGATTTAGTTGGTGACCGAGAGGATGCTGGTTTCTTCATTAGTGGAAGTACAGACTGCACGGTACAGAAATAAAAACTATTGAGTCTGGATGTTTGCTTATAATTATGCTCTATGACCCAATAATCTCTTTATATTAGCTGTGAGATAATGTACTTTTAGTTTTAGAAAATTCCTAATTTCTCTTTACGAATATTGGAATGATGTGGACCCGATATATCAGAACAGATACAGATGGCACATGGAACCGACTCCTACTAGTTCGATAGTGAGCCATAATGAGATGATGATAATGGTTTCCATCTTTCCTTCTGTCGTAGCTTCCAATCACTAACATAGTGCATGCAGACACACACATTTATATGTGTATAATATATATTCTATTATCAAACCAATTAGTAATTCATTCCTACTATAAGTTACATGCATTTAATGTTCTTATGAAAACATGGATAACTAAAATAAAAGAGAAATAATAGTCAATCATGTAGTGCTTAAATGAGTTACCTATTGTGTATGAAATGATTATCTTGTAGAGATAGAGCAGCAGTCGCAAATTCAAGTGTTTGGGATCTTGTTTTGCCATTTATTGCTCTGCCAAAAATTATGCAGGTTAAGATCTGGGATCCTAGCCTTCGTGGTGCTGAACTTAGGGCTACTCTGAATGGGCACACAAGGTAGATTATATGTACTTCCTTTTCGTTGCTGGTGTTCAGCTTATTGCTTTCAACTTACATACAAGTTTGATTATCTCTTTCATTTTCCACTACTTGAAGTTAAATGTAAGAGTTTCTCAATATTTTCCTTTTTTAGTTTCTTTAATGTTTTTCATCCATCTTCTTTATAGGACTGTCAGGGCAATTAGTTCTGACCGAGGGAAGGTGGTATCAGGATCCGATGATCATTCTATTCTTGTATGGGATAAACAAACAACACAACTACTTGAAGAATTGAAGGGCCACAATGCACAGGTTTCGGTCAATCTCTTCATGTTGGATGTACTCAATCCTTTTGTTCGATACCCAATAGAAAATGTCTCTTTGATTTGGCAGTTTTGCTTGGGGTTTCGCACATAGTTTTTTTATGGACTTCAAAGCAATGAACAAGCGCAAAATGTGGTGTAATTTAACATAAAGGAAAAGTAAATCTCAAACTGAACTGTATGGTTTTGCGCCAATGTTGCTGATGAACTGAAATGGTGTCATCATTTCTCTAATGACAATAGTTCTTACTTTATTTCTTCTTAAGCAGCTTATTAAGATGCCCAGTTACATTTCTGTGTACGTTGTGCTCATGTAAAAATAATGTAACCCTCCTGCTGATCCTCATCGTTACACCAAACCTTTCTCTTTGTAGGTCAGCTATGTGCGCATGCTTTCAGGTGAACGTGTCCTTACTGCTGCCCATGATGGGACTGTAAAGATGTGGGATGTAAGGACAGATACTTGCGTTGCTACAGTAGGCCGTTGCTCTGGTGCTGTTCTTTGCATGGAGTATGATGACTCTACAGGAGTCTTAGCCGCTGCAGGCAGAGATGCGTATGTTACTTCTATCAGCATTTTAAACAAGCTGTTCATTGTGTTTTTCTGAGATATCACGTAAACCTGTTTTTTACAACTTAAAATGTTATACACTGTTAATTTTGATGGAAAAGGAAAATTAATATACATACAAAATTCTTAGTTTCTGGTATAGAACTAACTCAGTATTAGTATTTTTGATCTCCATATGACTAAATGTTTTGTTTCTGGTAGTAACCTGAACAAAATTTCTGTGGAGTTCAAATCAAAAATCAAGTGGAGTATTACTAATACTCATTAACTTATGCTGTATGTGTATTACTTTTATATGAGACCTGATGTGGAATAGGGATATGTGTATTAGCAATATGTGGATAAGAGTATCTAAAAACAAAGATATCCTTAAAGTAGGCTTTTCCTTTATAATATTCTATGCACTACTGTTGTTTACCGTATAATAATCCTTGCACTATTATTCACCCATGGAAATCCATACAGTATTATGCAGCACATTATAACCCTTGAATAACTTAGAGCCTGTTTGGATTGACTTATTTTAAGTGTTTTGAAGCCAATTAAGCATTTTTGGACTGTTTTGGGTAAATTTAAAAAAATGCTTATGAGCAGCAAAGCTAAAATGATAAAATTAAGGCAAAAGCCATTTCAACAGCCTCTTAATCGTGAATCAAGTGACTCGTTAGTCTATTAGCACTAGCCTGACTTTTATATATTTCCGTTTGAAGGGTTGCAAACATTTGGGATGTTCGTGCTGGGAGGCAAATGCACAAGCTTATGGGACATACAAAATGGATAAGGTCAGAGAAGGTTCAGAGTCATCTTTTTCCTTTTATGGTGCGCTTCTTTGATAATTAATGAAACTTGTAATTTGAACAGATCAATTAGAATGGTGGGAGACACGGTGATAACAGGTAGTGATGATTGGACTGCACGAATCTGGTCTGTTTCTAGAGGACAATGTGATGCAGTGCTAGCTTGCCATGCTGGTCCAATTCTCTGTGTGGAGTATTCATCAGCAGAAAAAGGAATAATAACAGGTCATACCAGTAAATAAAAAAGTATTCTATTTCTGAGTTTCCTTTTATTGTTTCTCAGGGTATATTATTTTTCATCTGTTTTGTTGATCAAAATCTTGAATAGTATGCTCTAAAGCATGATAAAATTGCTCCCAGGTTCAAGTGATGGTCTTCTGCGGTTCTGGGAAAATGATGATGGTAAGCATAGCCTTTCATGAAATTGATTGTTTAATTCCTCTGAGTGACTCAGTCTGTCCTTGACTTACTGGACGATTAGCTAGCAATATGCAGTTTAATGTAACGGGGAAAACATTGAATTGCATGTGAATCCATCTATTATAGTTTATTTTCATCATAGTGAAGTTGTTTCCCCTTCTTCCTAATTACTCATTAAAAACATCCGAATCCTTGACTTCCTGATGGCGTTTGGCAAATCAACTTTCTTCGACAGATAGCCCATGATGTCTTTGTGAGTTACGCTTTAGCTAGTTTTTCGTTTTTCTGTATTAGATACTAATCTTTCATTACCATTAGCCTTGTAGTTTCTTGTACGCCAGTTTTTGTTTGCTTTCCCTATCATTTGCTAGGTCTTATTTACTCTAATATTTTTTTCTAAACTGCTTTGATATGTGTTACTTGACATTTGATGTTTGGAGTGTTGGTTGAGGAATGTTGACATTAGTTAACTATCTTCTCTTCCATGGAGATGAGTGGACGATGAACTGGTTGATTGAATAACTAAAGCTGTTTGATTGAATAACTAAAGCTGTTTATATATGTAGGTGGTATAAGGTGCATAAAGAATGTCACTATCCATACTGCTTCAATATTGTCCATCGATGCTGGGGAACACTGGTTAGGAATAGGAGCTGCTGATAATTCAATGTCTCTCTTTCATCGCCCTCAAGAAAGGCTAGGTGGCTTCTCTAGTGCTGGTTCAAAGATGGCTGGATGGCAGCTGTACAGAACTCCTCAGAAAACAGCTGCAATGGTATGCAACTTTTTTCAAGATGATGGTCAAAAGTACATCTAAACTATCATTTTTTTCGCGAGTTTCACACCCCAACTATCCGTTATTCCTTTTTCCTACCTGAACTATCACCATCTTTGTATTAAAATACACCTCAACTAGATGTGTTCTAATACATAGATGATGGTGATAGTTCAGATAGTAAGAGAGGGTAAATCATAGTTGGGGTGTGAAAAAGTGATAGTAAAAGTTTGTCAAAAAAAAGTGATAGTAAAAGAATGTTTTGACCATTTCCTTCTTTTTTTTGGCTGTACTAGTCCTAAACCTTTTTATGTGTATTCATAGAAAAGCATCTAATGAATCAATGTGCGAGCTATAATAATTTTTCAAAATGCTCTTAGGTATTAGTTTCGAGTTAATGCACCAAAGTTACTTTTTGAATTAGTGGAGCAAACTCCGGTGGTCCTTCTGATCACCAGAAAACACTTTTCTTTTTTCTTGCCATTCCCTGCTGCCTTGCGAAAGATCAGCTGTAGTATTAAAGATCAGCTGTAGTATTCAAATTTTTATGCCATCATACTTTATTTTCAGGTACGATGTATGGCTTCTGACCTTGAAAGGAAAAGGATTTGTAGTGGTGGACGCAATGGGATGCTTCGACTGTGGGATGCTACTATAAACATCTAGATTTCATAATTTTACTTACCTTGATGGTTTCAATGGATGATCAAGAAGGCTCGTGGATAGGCTGATGATCTGTCTCACATGGTAAGGGTCCCTGTCGCATTTACTAGGGGATTATGTGTATAAGTTTGCTCGATTTGGTTGCAGTAGTCACCATGTACATGCATTGTACATGTATCTTGTATAATTCTTGACAAAATTTGTACTCAGGGATAGGCTAACTTTTAAGCTCGTGAATTCTTGAACATTTGTCTGAGTTATGATTTTCTTTCAAAATATTTAGCTTGATGAATTTATAGGTGCAGCCTTATAAGATTTTACAAGCAACTGTTTCTGTGATTTTTTCATGGCAACTAAAAGCTAATATTTGTCTTTTACTTCTGTCCTAAATCATTAAACTGATCTTTTGAGGAGGGAAAAAAAATGAAGTAAAGAATATACAGTAAAAAAGTCCAAAAGCATATTAATATGTTTGAATTTGATTCTAATGATTAAAAGCCATGAAGAAAACAAGCACATTCTCAAGAGTAATTCCCAAGGGAAACAAGCCATCATGGCTTTCGAGCCAAAAGTGGTGTAGAGAAGTTATCACTCATATTCCCAAACATTTAGGGGTCGTTCGGTAGAGTACTAAATAGAGTGTATTAATAATGCTTGCATTAGTAATGCATGTATTAGTTATGCTTGCATTAATCATAAATAGAATATTTCGATGCATTGTTTGATTTGATGCATTAAAAATAGCTTGCGTTGCATAAAAAAATTTATTTACAAAATACCCTCCACATTTATGGTGGAAAAGATGTAAAGAAAATTTGAGGGGCAATTGAGTCTTTAATCATGCTAATGCATGCATTAAAGTCATTGCATTACTAATACCTATAAATCCATGGTATTAGTAATACACTCCTTAATGCACAATAGTGTATAACTAATGCAAGCATTACCTATACATAGGTTGAAAAAGAGTACCAAACAAGGTACAAGTAATACACAAAGATAATGCATATGTTATTTTTCTTAATACTCTCTACCAATGATCTCTTCCAGTATCTAAACTAGAAGATGACTGTAGAACTCCATAGAGCTTGCTTCTATATTGAACTCGATTAGGGAAAACTAAACCAAAATTCTTTTTATGTTGCATTAACTTGGAAATAGAAATCAAATTTCTAGAAGCCTAATGAACCTACCCTTCGAGGTGGCCTTGTGGTTTGGGCTTGGACTTCCATGTTGGAGGTCTCTAGCTCAAAACCCCTTGCCAGCGTTTGTTTCAAACTTTGTAAAGTCCATTCTATTTCTCTCTTGTTATGAACAAAAAAGTGGACACGAAGTACTAGGGTAAACCAATATGATCCTTCATTGTAGGTGTTCACAGTGAGATGGAGGCCCCTGCCCAGCCATGAGTGGTAAATTTTGGTTATAGGTTGTCACCCATAACTGATAGGGGAAACATTTTTCCTTTCCATTACAGAATAAATGGAAATTGATATAACATCTGCCTAGAATTATATACTTCCATTTTCCGTTCACACTGGTCGGGGGTGCACCACCCACTTGGTTGAGAATTGCAGTGAATTATAAATAATAAATATTGTTTCTATAGTTGCTGAAGACAATTCATATGAGGAAAGAGATCAAAATTGTTCTCAGAAGTAGAATAGTATCATCTATAATAAATTTTACTCTGTGGAATGTGAACCTAATTAAAGTACTTAGTTAAAGCTAGCCTTGCTACGGAATGCTACCATCATCTAACTTCAATACGGGAATTAATGGTGCCATCTGATGATCTATGAAAGTTCCTTTGCATTAAAGGACAGTTCTTCATTATGAAAATCCCAAAAACATTTGAAAATGTACCAGTATTTCTCTTCCCTGTTGGGGAATTACAAGTTGCGAAGGAACACATATCATACATACAAACAAAGATCTCAAAAGTTAAAAGACAGAACAAAATTTAGAGAGAAGTTTCTGCAAATTAATCAGGCCATCATGGCTTGGTGACCTGGAGGGACCATGGTAGCTTGTTGTAGCTGCATGTTCTGCTTCCGTGCCTGATTTCCTTGCCATCCTGTCAATGAAGATCAATCCATATATTTTAGAACTATGATAACAATAATTGTGAAACCCATATAAAGGAGGTCTGTGTTCATAATTATGGATAAGGACCATGATACAATTGACCTAGCAACTTGGTGCTTGAGACGATAAAAAATAAAATAAGGTTGAAAGTAGAAGTACCAATTGAAGGGTCAAGGCCTCTGAGGTGAAGCTCTCGATATTCTTGACAGAGGGCACAACATTCACAAAAGCAGTGGATTACCCAGTCAGGTGCCGGTGACTCAAATAGCCCATACCGGCTCCTCAACTTTGTGCGATAGGTGCATGACATTATGCAAGGTATTCCGATGAACATAAGAATCACCCCATAGATCAAGCCACTAGTGGTACAAGCTATAGTGTACACAGAAAAAGAGAGACAAGAGGAGAGAGAGAGAGAAGAATTTCCAGGGTTAATAAAAGATTTCTGTGAAAGTAAAGAAAATTCAAAGGGGACCTCAAATGCTATAAAGTGTAAGCATTTCCATTTTTGTTTCTTATCTATGTATCACTTACTAGTTTGTCCAGAGTCTACAAGCTCTGCAATCTGTCCAAATGTCAGGCAGGGGAAGCATGCTGTGACGAGAGCTGAAAAGTTTGCACTAGCTATTAAATCACATTGAAACTTCTACTTTCACAAGCAAATAGAATATTTCCTTTGTCTGTGTGCGCGCTTGAGTGCATGAGATAAGGAGTTCAAAAACTGTTTACCATTTGTGGGGTCCTCCATGCAATCAAACAATCCAGTCTTCCAAGATTCAGTTGGAAGAAGTGGCTTGAAGGGGATTCCCGTCATGGGAGTCTGTGGCATGGGAGATGCTGGTTGTGTCCCTTGTTGGTGTTGTCCCATACCCATTCCTATTTTTGAACCTTGTGCTAAACTGTGCTGCGGAAAATTAGTACCTGCTTGAGGCTGAGAGCTAGCAAAATCTGGCAGATTATGATTCTGAGATACAAATGCCTGTGGTCTAGCTTGAGGAGAATATAATTGGGGATCAACTTGTGGTGGTGGAAATGCATGTGCGTTATTAGGAGTGGGAGGAAATTCTTCCCTCTCTTCAGGAGTAGGAGGAAAGCTGTGTGGTTCACAACTGTCCTGAGCATATGGGAAGGCCTGTGGCACAGTTGGAGGAAGTGCATGCCCTTCCTCTTCTTGCGTAGGAGGAAAGATGTGTGGCTCGTAGTAATCTTGAGCAGGTCGGAAGGGATGTGGCATGGGTTGAGACGGAGGTGGAGGAAAGGCTTCTGCTTGAGGTTGAGGGTCATGAATGGGAAAGCTGTTGTGTTGGCTAGGCTGTAGTGGAGTTGCTGATTGGGATCTAGGCTGCTTCCTTGGCCTCTGATTCTTTCCATTTTGCTGAGAAAACTTTGTGGTCACAGGCCTGCTTATTGGCTGAGGTTCTGCGAGTACGTACTGTTGCTGTTGTACTGAGTCTTGATTTTCCTGTGATTCACTTTGCATTGTCAGTTCTTGTGATGGTTCATGTTGACTTTCTTCTGGATAAAGATCTTCATGGAAAGTCTCAATGGATTGTGGAGGTAGTTCATCAATGCTTTCAGGGGGTTGATGAGGCTGTAACTGGTGCTGATCATTTTGGGGTCGAGCTTGGAACTGATGATTTGGTTTTGCACCTATGCGCCCCATGTCTTCTTCACTCTCTTTATTGAATGAAAGAATAGAGAGACTATTAATAGACATGAAATAATAATGTGTGGGAAAAATGTGGAATCCCCCTCCCCCACTAGGTGCATTGTTTAATTTTGGTAAATTCGGCTGTCAAGGGACATGTTAATTCCACATTCCTGCATAATTGATTGATGTCAACTATCTTATGATTGAATGGAGATTAGTGGGAAGATTCTTTCTGTAAGAAGCATTTATTTATTGAGTTCCTAATAATTTTAATTTAGTACTCGGACTATTAACTTCCTTTTGAACGCGCTTGTAGCCAAGGCGAAGCTACAACATTAGGTATGGGGTTAATTTACGAACTCCAAATCCTGGCTTGGCTTTGCTTATAGCTAAGTCGGCACTTAGCGTGAAAAGTATCCTTTAACTAAAGCATTACAAAGAGATGTTACTAAATTTGCTATCATCAATCCTTCGACTTGGTTTACCTAATAACAATGCCAGAAAGTCGTTGCAGTTATCATGGAATTCCAGTAGTATCTTGTCGACCCAGTAAAACCAAAACTTGGTCCACAGGCATTATGAACTTTTTTTTTCCCTCAAAGTCAATTAAAAGGCTAAAATATTTGTACACTTGTGAGCGATGACTTTTGACTTTTACATATAACTTCCAACACACTGATTGTAGAATTCCAATTATTCATCTTTGAGTATAATTTTTCCTTCATATCTCGTATCTTCTGCTTGTAGGGCCTGACACTTTTGAGCTGAGGATCTTCCGGAAATAGCCTCTCTATCTCTATGAGATAGTGGTAAGGTCTGCGTATATTTTATCCTTTTCAGACCCTACTTGTGGAATTTGACCGAGTATGCTGTTGTCGTCGTCATCTTTGAGTATAATATGCAGAAGGCTGATCCAGTTTCTTATTGCATAAGCAGTGAGGAATTGACTTTGCTTAATGGATTTGTATGGGTGAAGGATACCACGTCATTTGGTGATGTTTACGAATATTTCAAGCATGATAAAATGCAAATAAGATTAAAGTAGTATGTTATCTCTTTAAAGTTTATGAGGACTGATTTTGCGAAATGAATTTGTATATATTTCTCATCGGGGAATTCTAAATAGTGGAAAAGTCATATTTATCTTTATATTGTATTTGAAATTGAACAATTTTATCCATTATTTAAACTTTTAATTTAATATTATACTGTTAGGGAAAAAAAGGCACTATCAATGATATGATATAGATAAATATGGGATTGATTTTCTAACAAGTACAATATTAAGTCATTTCTAAACTTTTGTAATTTATTAAATGCACATTAATTCTTTTAAATTTTTCTCAATTTGCGGGTGAGCCCGACCAATTTCTCTCCGCTAAACTTTCTCTGTCTGTTGCTGCAACAATACAAAACTATGTCCAACTAGATTATGCTTGATTGCCTTAACAAATCAAATTACTAAATGTATTATTTATTTCTTGGGCAGGAATTTTGTTAATAAAATCAAATAACCTCAATTGTCCATTAATTTTGAGCTCATTTTAGCTCAATTTTTATTAACTTGGCGGTTGTTTGGAGTTATATTGGGACCAAGATCTTTTAATTAAGAGCAAATTTTTATATTAGAACTTTGTGTCTACTACGAAATTAAGAATCCTAGGAATTATAAATAACATGTAATGACTTATAAATTTTGCGCTCAACAATGTAGATATCTATAAAATTACAATTCATATCTATCATTTGCAAATTAGGATAAGTTGATTGATTCAGAAAGCACACAAATTATGTTCATCTGCTACAACTTACAACAATTATCAATTCAATTAAATATTATCATATAAATTAAATTTAAATCACGAATTTCAAAAATACTTCTTTCATTATCCCTTTGAAACATTACTCAACCTAATCACATCCTCATATAGAACTAGCATACTCCATTTTTCTCTTTTGCCCATTTACGAACTCCTCACATATTAGGTAGTACTCCATTTGGTTGTACTTAGCTAAAAATACACATTTTGAAGAGAAATAAATACTCGCACAAATCATAGTACTCCATATAGTATAGTTCGGAGGTATTTTTAGCTCTATTCGTTTTCATTAGAGGGGGATATTTTTTAGTAAAAAATATAATTGAGGGGCATTTTTTAGTCAAAAATTTAACAGAGGGGTATTTTTAAGCCAAAACCCAATAGGGGTATTTTTGCTTCATTTCAAATTGTTCGAGAATATTTTTGATCATTTTTCCTTCACATAATATGAATACACTAAATAAATGTGACAAACAAATACGTAAAATGAAAACACTAAATAAACATAAAATAGACTGATGATATGAAAGTATTAAATAAAAAAAAACAATTTAGTTTTCATTTATTTGTAGATTTTATTCAATATTATTACTTTGCAATTGTAGTAGCATAAATAAGAAGGCATCTTTCATTGAGAATCATGGTAATCACGTAATGGATTCAAATAATGTGAAAATACTAAATAAACGTGACAAATAAAGTCATCATGTGAAATCAACAAATAAACATAACAATACATGTGACAACAATTGACTCGTAATCTAAAAATATTAAATAAGCGTTACAATACATGTGACAGATCTACTATAAATTAGACAAATTTTTCTCTCAAAATTGCTCAGACAAAACATCATATTTTCTTCTTTAGTTATTTTCTTTTTCAATGGAAAATGAAGCTAGAAAAGGTAAGCAAAAGATTGAAATGAAGTTGATTGCTTCTGAGAAAGATCACGCTGTGAGCTTTTCAAAAAGAAAAAAAAACTCTGTTCCAGCAAGCAGAAAAGCTTGCAAATAGGGCTAGGGCAGATGTTGGTATCATGCTTTTTTCACCTAGTGGAAAATCATGTTCTTATGGTTCCATAAGCATAAAAACAATAGTTGATAAATATTTTGATGTAAAACTAGAGGATCGCCAACGCGATTATCCTGAGGTAAAGTCAGAGGGCTGGGCGGAATTGGAAGATCTCCATAAAGAATTAGAAGCATGGAAGGAGAAAGAAAAAAATTGAATATTAATGTATAAGATTGTGCACCCAGGATCTGAAATACCTCCAGACAAACACATGGAGGAGCAGAAGCAGGCAATCAAGTTGCGAGTGGAGAAAGTTTTAGAAGACTCCAGAAGTGCTATTCAGGCCGAGCTTCTCAAGTTTGATTTGAATGTTGTTCCTGAGCCAGACGAGGAGGAAAGTTCTTGAACTCATAATATCATGGTGTGAGTAATTAGAATTCTTGAAAACTATGTTAGGAGAAGATTTTACCTGTGATCGAGTCTTCTAATATAGTCATTTTTTTTCTTTTCTATTAAGTCACATGTTGTTATTCTTCGATCATTCATTTATGAGATCTTAGATCACAATTAGAAGGTTATGGAGTTTTTATGTTATTAAGTCAATTTTGTTCTTAAGTTTCATCTTTAGTCTTTAATTTTGATTTGTGTTTTCTAGATTGGTAAATCAATTAAATTTTTTTATTGAACTAGTGAATAATGTTTTGTGTTTTCTAGATTGGTAAAATCAATTGAAATTTTTTATTGAACTAGTGAACAATGTGAAGCTGATGGATAAAAAAGGGACATAACATATATATACAAAAAAAGTAAAAAAAAATTCAAAAAAAAAGTAGCTCATGTTTTATTTACATAAAAAATAGCCCAAAATCAGCGAAACTATACATGACTGTACAATATAATTTGTCAAAAGTTATAGAAAGTAATCAATACTATACAATGTAAATAACTAATTTATTTCAAAAACGAGCATTTCAATAAAGACATTTACGGGTTTATTGGATACGGCCTTTTCAACCCTTTTACGTCTACAAGGCAGGGACAAGGTTGCATACACTCTACTCTTCCCAAACCCTATTTGTGAAATTATATTGAATGTGTTATTATAAAAGTGCTTGAGTATATATGTTAACACGCCAAATCAATTGACTTGTATGTAATTGCATTCTTCTACTAATGGCTTGAACAGCTTATGTCAATTGGATTCATGTTTCTCGTTGTAAAATGAATTCGTCAATTTATTAAATGAATATATACCCCTACACAAAGTAAAAATTATTTAGTTGTGTAACTCATTATGATTTTCTTTTATCGTCTTATATCAAATCTCACCAGATATTTTTATTTTTACATGTTAAGAATTTAAAAGAAACATAAACATTTTGGTAGGATCATTTGGATTTCAAATATTTCAACTAGGTATCACAATCACGGTATTATGTACCAGCTTATTATAATTTTTCTTTTAATTATGTAGCTCATATATAGGAGATTGAACAAATGTAGAGGTCGTTAGATATGCAGGGTGGGATAAGCAAGAATATCCCCAAATTTTATTTCAAATATCATTCTTTATATACCTTAAAAATGAATATGATTTGCAAAGCATCTGACTTATCGGTAATGATATGAATTAACTTGTATTAATAAACAAATAGTGAATAGAAGTTTTTTCGCAATCAGAACTTGCTGAGAAAAACAAAGACTATAGCCACTAAACAAAAGGGAAAACAACTGAAAGGAAAACGACGAAAAGAAAATAATTTCAGGCTTTGTTGCTTGAAGAGAAAATCTATGTAGTGACCTGTAAAATGGCTTTTGACTTGTGTAATGAATTTGTTTCCTTGTCGGTTACCGTGCTGGAATATTCTTCCAAATATTTGGATGCAGCTTTTGACCTATTGCTACGCCTAAGTGTGAGTGGATTATTACCCATGTTCATAACAAATAATCTCTTATTTTCTATATCAAAAAATATTAATAATTATAACATGCTAGATTCGCGAGTTGAGGTGGTTAAACCTTTATCCCCAGATGCTCCTAGCATAGCAGTCCATGGTTCCATTCAAATACTAAAGGACTTGATGCTAAGCAGTGAAGAGTCTCAATAAGCTTTCTTCATCAACAAAGTCGTTGTAGTATAGTGGTGAGTATTCCCGCCTGTCACGCGGGTGACCCGGGCT
>JAPFFP010000070.1:26452709-26464912 GCA_026153255.1 Solanum medicagineum
TACGTTTGGTCCCAAACTTTATTAAATCGAACCAATTGAGGACTTTCGGGGTCTAAGTTAAGTTACGGGTCCTAACAGTATACTTGGGAACAGAACATTTTTTTCCTTTTTTTTAATAATTACCCTAATTCCAAATTTTGCAATGGGCAACCTATATTGGAAAAAACGATTCAAGTTATCCATTACATCGGATTGTTACGTAGCAAATATTGATTATTTGATGAAAAGTGGATCTTCTTCAGAGAGAGAAGGCGAAAACTTCAACTTCTTCTGCTCCCCTCACTACTGGAGAGGTATGTTTTGGCGCAATTATCTGTTTATTCTCTTTATGATGCATATTTATTTCCGGCCCGTGGTAGGTTTGCTGTTAAATTTCATCAAATTTGTATTAATTGGGATAAGTTCACTTTTCACTAGGCAACGACAAGTTTGTGTTTCTGCTCTAGTAATCAGTAGTTTATGTGATGCAATAATCGGATTTTTAGCTATTGTTTAGTCAACTTGCTTTGTACTTTGCTATAAAATGTCGGAACAGAGGAGAGGAGGGAAATTAGCTCGGGTTTTCATTGTATTTGGACTGCTAGTGATGAAGTGAATTTAATAGACAAAAATGTTCATTTTGCATTGTATGCTTCTTTCTGATTTCTGTGAAATTATGCATTTGTATAATGATATTCACCACCAACAACAAAGTGTAGTCACGTAGGCAAGGTCCAGGGAGGGGGTAGAATGTACGCATATCTTGTCCCTATGTTGAGGAGGTAGATAGGTTGTTTTTGAAAGAATGTTGGTTCGAGTAATGCATGTCATAGCACTATGGAATATGACGTTGATCAATATCGGTTCAGATAAAAGTTTTAAATTGTGAACTCTTATAACTCATCTCTTGTTATTCTATGTGACTTCTTTGGGGAACTAGTCACCGAACAATTAGTTGTTCTTTTTTTAGGACAACACTTATGGTAACCCCAAAAGATTGTATAACTTCGAGTGGTCGTGAATAAACCTTGGGGATCCACCTCTGTGAGGCGGAGGGACTAGCAATGAGAAACTAATATAGAACCATATGAAACAAGAATACAGTTGATAAACATGAACTGCATCTGTTCAAGGAATGGTTGTGGAGAGAGGGGAGTATTGGACGGGATCATAAATAACCATCATATAAGGATAAAGTTATCGAGTTATCTATTGATGTTTAAGATTAGATTTCAAAAGGTCAATGCTCCTGATTCATACATAAGAAGTTCTAAAGTGCTATTATATTTCTATATTAAGGATATGAGCTTTCAATAAATTGACATACATTAAAGAGACCACTTCCGGGCTTGCTAGCAGGAAACTGAAGAGGTTGCACTCTTTTTTCTTTTATTTCTGAAATGATCTCTCTTTCTATCTTTCCACTTACCTCATAAATGTGTCTTTCATGCTTACAAGGGTCATTGTTATGAAAATCTTGATCTTGCTAGGAAATTAGACGTCTGAATGAGAAGATAGGAGCATGGACCTCAGAACTCTACGAAAGCAAATAATGTCACAACCTTTATGGAATGATTCGTTTAATACGAAATTATAATTCTGAGAGAGTGATTTCAAGAGAATCAAGTCTGGATTTATTGTTGAATTCACAGTCTGCTTCAGTATGTGGAAGACCTAGAAAGTGGTTTTAGATCAGACATGGAGTCCAAATACAAGAAGATGTATGAGGGAGGTTCCTAACTTTTCTGTCACATCTTAATTATGTCCTTTTCCCTGATGGCAGGGTTAGGGTGATGTTAGTAAACTTAGTTGTTCCACTAGCCTCCATCTGCCGAACCCATTCATTTGAAGCCTATGAATCAGCTTCCAAAATATTTAAATTCATAAGAGTAGCATTCTTTGGTGTGTCCTATTTTTACTATTCCATACATAAAAATTGCAGAAACATTAATCCAGTTCCATTTTCTAAACTTTTTCTATATGTTCTCAGCTTTTTATTTCCCCATCTTTACATTGTCTAATCAGGTGCAATAGCTTCCCTTCAATTTTCTTTATCTCTTGTTTCCATTTCTCAATCGATACATGCTTCATACCCATTTTACTCATGTTGTTTGAAGTTCTTGGTCCTCATCTGGTCAAATCTTTTTGTCTATAATGGGAAAGGGACCAAACGTACAAGGAGCTGGGTTTGAGAGACAAGATTATTCTCAGTAGTGGACATTTTCTTCTTGGTAACAAGTAAGATTTCTCTCTTCAGTTTCCCATTTAATTGGCTGGAAATTTACCTATCCAAATTGGGATGCAATGATTTGCATTTACATCCATCATTTTTCACCAAAACCATCTAGTAGTTCTATGAGTAGCCTGAGTAATGACCCAAAGTTAAATCTTTGTTTGGCATATGCTGGGTTAAATCTTTATGTAGGGAAAACGAATAGTATTGTGTCAGTTAAGGTCTTACTTCTAATCCTACCATAGACTGAGGCAGAGTTTATCATCAAAACTATAATATTGGAAAAGGGTATCAGTAATTTTAGTTCGAAGCTCTAAACCTCTGTCTTTACACTTTTGTGATTGCACATCGTCATCTCATCTTCTGATGTGGGATGTGCTTAACGAACCAAATAGAATTAAGCTGATGTAATTTGAGCAGAGATTCTACTGTCAAGTTTCACATTTGAACAAATTAATGAAGATTATCAACTAACTCAGCTTAGAGCTGTTGCTGAAAATGGCTAGTTTCTGACTTAGCTGTGTTGCTTGCTGCTATATTTTCTCAATTTAGGTTTATATTCCTAGCCCTAAAACATGTTTCCTATGCATTTCATAAAGTCAGTAGAAAGTTTGGATCAAGTTCCAAAGAGAAAATGTTGTGAAAAATTAGAATTTATTGTTGGCATTGTTTTGTCAAGGATGGGTAACAATTGATTCAAGGCTTCTATATTTTACGAAAAAGGGTCAAAATTTCCCTGAACTATACGAAATAGACCACTTATACCCTCGTTACATTTTGGGATCAAAAATACCTCTACAGTAATTCCAAGAGACCACAAAAATCCTCAAGAGTTAACACCCATAATTTTTATTCATGTGGTAAACCATGTGGTATTGATATCTTCACCTAAGCATTGCCAATGATTCTTAGAAATTAGACTTTTAGCGGTGAGTAAAGTTGCCACAAAATCTCAAAATATTACTACTAAAGGGTTTTAGTAATTTTTACCTAGCAGTAACCACCACTTTTTCATGGCAACTAAAAGTCGCCATCTAAAACCTACTTTTTTAAAAAAATAATAATAATTAATTTTTTATTACAGCCTAATTTTCTAAAATTAATTTCTACCTTGAACATACGTGCAATAACCTTGTTAGAGATGGAAATATAAAAAGAAAATCAATGATTGTATGGATTTGTTTTCCATTAGCTTCACATTGTTCCCTAGTGTAATAAAAGATTTCAACTGATTTACCAATCTAGAAAATACAAAACATTATTCACCAGTTCGGTAAAAAATTTCAATTGATTCACCAATCTAGACACACAAAGAATAATTAAAGACAAAAGATGAAACTTACAAAAAAACTGAGTTAATAACATAAAACTCCATAAACTTCTAATTGTGGTCTTAGACCTCATAAATGAATGATCGAAGACTAACAACATGTGACTTAATAGAAAAAAAATGACTTAATTAGAAAACTCGATCACTGATAAAGTCAGTCTTCTCCAAGCATAGCATTCAAGAACTCTAATTACTTACACCATGATATTATGAGTTCAAGAACTTTCCTCCTCTTTTGGCTCAAAAACAACATGTAAATCAAACTTGAGATGCTCAGCTTGAATAACACTTCTTGTGTCTTCTAAAACTTCTCCACCAGCAACTTTATTGCCAGCTTCTGCTCCTCCATGTGTTTATCTGGAGGTATTTATGAGCCCGGTGCATAATCTTATACATCAATATTCATTTTTTTTCTTTCTCCTTCTATGTTTCTAATTCTTTACGGAGATCTTTTAATTCTGCAAAGCCATTTGATTTGCCCTCAGCAGAATCATGTTGGCAATCCTCTAGTTTTACATCAAAATATATATCAATTTTTTGTTTTTATACTTGTGGAACCATAAGAACATGGTTCTCCACTAGGTAAAAATAGCATAATACTAACACCTGTTGTAGCCCGATTTTGCAAGCTTTTCTACTTGCTTGAATAAAGAGTTTTTTTTCTTTTTGAGAAGCTAACAGTGTGTGCTTTCTCAAAACTAATCAACTTCATTTCAATCTTTTGCTTACCTTTTCTGGCTTCATTTTCCATTGATAAAGAAAACAACTAAGAAAATATGATGTTTTGGCTGAGCAATCTTTAAATAACAACAACATAGTATAATCTCACATGTTGGATCTGGGAAGGGTGGTATGTTTAAATCTTATTTTTATCTTGTGAAGATAGAAAGGATATTTGGTTAGAGAACAATGGGAAGGTAAAAATCATCCCACTGAATATGAACGATGCAGTTGAAAGTCAGGACTAATGTTAGTGACATTCAAGCAGCATAGGAAAACTAAGAATTGGTTAAGCCTTCAGGCATTGCCAATCTAAGGATTAGTGTTAAAATGGATTAGGTGTTAAGCCATAACTAATGTATGGATGGAATATATACAAGCATACGTATTTTATATGGAATAATTTAGTTATAGTTCTGAAATTTATTAGCGAACCCAATTTTATGTGAGTTATAATGTATGCATCATGAATTTTGTATTAATAGGCATACATTTGTTGATATTACTTAAAGTAAATATTGAAAATAACAATCAAAGAGAAAAAGATCATGTCAAAAAAAGGGAAATAATCAGTTCAACAACTTCAATTAAGCTAAACAGGATTAAAAAGTAACAATAAGTGAAACTAATTAGAGGTGTGAAATCATCTTAAAAGCTTTTTCTAAGTTGGAGTTGTCAAGATTTTTTCCTTGAATGACATTGGGAGAAAATATACATGTAAATAACAAATAAAACTAGTTGTTACACCTATTTCCTTTTCTTTCGTAGTATAAAATTAAAATTGACAAAACGATTGTTCGATGCACAAAATATCCGGTGTTAGTAGGGTTGAGAAAGGGTTGCAGCCCAAGGGGTGTAATGTAGACAATTTGCCCTAATGCAAGCATTAATGACTGCTTCCATGGCTCATACCCCTAACCTGTAGGTCGGACAGAGTTGTTATATATGTAAATAACTTAAAGACATTCTTATTTTTATTTGTCTTTAGATTCAATATTATTACTTTGCAACTGCAGTGGAATAAATGAGAAGACAATTTTTGTTGAAATTTCTGGTATCATGTAATAGATTCACATAAGGAAAAAGGGTCGAAAATACCCTCAGACTATTTAAAATGAAACAAAAATACCCCTCCGTCACTCAAAAGTATCCCTCTCTCTAATAGAAACGAAAAAAGGGATAAAATACCCCTTAACTATTAGGAATGGAGCAAAATATCCTTTTGTTAGTTTTCGACTAAAAATTATCCTTCCATTAAAATTCTAAAATTATTATTTAAAATATCCATCTTCCGTTAAAAGTTCAACCCCAACTCATCTTCCCATCAATCATGGTAATCACGTACTGGATTCACAAGTCATAATGTGAAAACAACAAATAAGCATAACAATACATGTGACAACAATTGACTCATAATCTAAAAATATTAAATAAGCGTGACAATACATGTGATCGATCTACTATAAATTAGACAAGCTTTTCTCTCAAAATTGCTCAGCTAAAACATCGTATTTCTTCTTTAGTGATTTTCTTTTCAATGGAGAACAAAGCTAGAAAAGGTAAGCAAAAAATTGAAATGAAGTTGATTGCCTCTGAGGAAGCCCGCGCTGTTAGCTTCTCAAAAAGAAAAAATACTCTGTTCCAGCAAGTATAAAAGCTTGCAAATTGTGTTGGGGAAGATGTTGGTGTTACACTTTTTAGTGAAAAACCAAGTTCTTATGGTTCCACAAGCATAGAAACAACAAATCGATAAATATTTTGATATAAAACTAGAGGATCGCCACGTGATTATGCTGAGGGAAAATCAGATGGCTTTGTGGAATTGGAAGATCTTTGTAAAGAATTAGAAAGATGGAAAGACAAAGAAAAAACCGAATGATAATGTATAAAATTATGCACCCGGTCTCAGAAATACCTCCAGGCAAACAAATGGAGGAGCAGAAATTGACAATCAAGTTGCAGATGGAGAAAGTTTTAGTAGACATAAGAAGCATTATTCAAGCTAAGCATCTCAAGCTTTATTTGAATGTTGATCCTAAGCCAGAAGAGGAGGAAGCTTCTTGAACTCATAATATCATAGTGCTAGTAATTAGAGTTTTTGAAAGCTCTACTTAGAGAAAACTTTACCAATAATCGAATCTTCTAATATTGTCATTTTTTCCTTTTCTATTAAGTCACATGTTGTTAGTCTTCGATCATTCATTTATGAGGTCTTAGACCACATTTAGAAGGTTATGGAGTTTTTATGTTATTAACTCAGTTTTTTTTTGTAGGTATTATCTTTAGTCTGTAATGATGCTTTGTGTTTTCTATGTTGGTAACTCAATTGAAATCTTTTATTGAACTACTAAACAATGCTTTCAGTTTTCTAGATTGATAAATAAATTGAAATCTTTATTGAACTAGTGAACAATGTAAAGCGGATGCATAAAAAAAACTCGTGCAGTCATCAATTTTCTTTTTATATTTCCATCTCCAGCAAGGTTAGTGCACATACATTTTATATTAAGGCTAGCTCTATGAGATAGTGGAATCTCTGTTATATGAGTTTATTTGATATAATACGGCTAAAAACTTGCTAGACAGAAGTAAAAACTCTGTTTTTCTTATTTAAAAAATTCACTCCTAACAAACATAAAACTAATCCCTAAAAAAATGAAATATTTATTTATTCGATTTTGTTATTAACTCCCATGATTGTAGCCACAATTCTTGAGTGAGTTTCCGCACTTCTAGAAATTTTTAGTATACAATCAAATGTTGAGTCATAGTCAACACTCTTCCTGGATCAGGAGCTGCAAACTCCTAGCTTTTCTCTAAGAAACTCAAATCTGCTAACATGAAATGACGTAGTAAAAATATTAGTAACTTAGTTTTCTGTTTTACTATAAACCCATATTTAGTCCATTTTCTGTACTCCCCTTAAAAAATATAATTTGATATTCAAATGTTTAAGTTTTCCATGAACGACTGGATTTTGTGATGAGGCTATAGCTGCCTTGTTATCTACAAGTGTCTCAGTGCCTTCTTCTTGCTTCAGCTGCAAACCTGTCATAATTTTTCTCAGCCATAATGCTTGATTTACAGCAGTTGTTGCTGCTTTAAACCCAGCTTCAGCATTTGATTTAGATATTTTTTCTTGCTTCTTTGACAACCATGAGAAGCATCTTGAACCAACATTGAAACACTACCCTGAGGTACTTCTCATTTCATCAACGGCTCCACCCCAATCACTATCAAAATAACCATAGAGTTCAAAGTATTGACTTTTATTGAATTTGATGGCATAGGTACGAGTTCCTTTAAGATACCTAACAACATACTTTGCAGCCATCATTGTGTAACTCACTAGCACAAATGCACAATTGAAAAACCTGGATTAAACACTCACAAGAGATTCTCTTGTTGTGAGATACATCAAGCTTCCAATTAAGCTTCGGTTTATTCCTTCATTAACTATTCCAGCTCCATCATCCTTTTTTAGCTTTTGACCCAATTAAAAGATTGCATAACGAAAATGATTTCTGTTTACATCCATATCTTGTTCATTCCTTCAGATAGTACATCATGCATGCACTATTAAGGCTATATATCGCGAGAAACATGGGGCTAGTGACAAGAGACCTTGTTGTTAGGGCAGTTTCTATCGGCATCAATCAAATGGTAGAGGTTCTTATGATCGAGGTTATCCGCAATAGTTTTCACATAGTAGACCAGTTCAGGTAGCATTATAGATTACTAATAGTGGATCAACGAGTACTAGTGGTCAAGGTAGCCAGACTTTGATTCAATCATTTCAAGTCAGTCTTCTGGGTATTTAGGTCGTGAAGGTCATTTGGGTTCAACCAGGCCATCTCAAAGAGGTTCATTCAGTGGGACGTGTTATGATCAGTGTGATAGGCCATGTTGCCAGGGAGTGCTCCACCATTAGCCATTGTAGATGCCAGGATCAACAGATTTAGGCCTCTAGGGCCTCAGTTCATCGGACCAGAGAGGGTGCACAGGGTGGCATAGGTTATTCTCAAAGTACTAAAGGTGGTCTTTAGGCAGGCTGTACAGGCAGTAGGGTGGTCGTGGTCATATGTATGCGTTTCCGCAAAGAATAAATGCGGAGGCATTGGTTGCCTAAATTGCGTGGATTCTTCACTTTCGATGTCACACCCGCGCCGGATTCTCCAAAAATACACTACTTTTGAAGAATCCGAGCAATATAGCTGGATGCTATCATCACAAGTACTATCTCTGTCTTCCATTAGCTTGCTTATGTTCAATTTGATACTGGAGTCTACATACTCATATATGTCTGCTTATCATACTACTTGGTTGGATCTGTTAAGCGAGTTATTGCTTGTGCTTATGTGTGTCGCCACCCTCGTAGGATATTCTTTAGTAGTGAATCTAGTGTATTGATCCTGTGGTGTCTATTTTGGAATCTCATACTAAAGCAGACTTGATTCTATTGGATATGATAGATTCTGACATGATTCTAGGCATGGATTGGTCGTCTCCGCACTGCGCGATTTTAGATTGTTATTGGAAGACCATCACTTTGTGTATGCCAGTATTCCCCCAATCGGTGGACAGATACATCTAGTCATATGCTAAGTGGTGTGATTTCTTTTCTCAGGGATCAACGGTTAGTAGAGAAGGGGTGTCTGGCCTATCTTGCTCTTGTTTGTGATACTAGTGCTGACCCACCTTCCCTTGATTCTGTTCAGTGGTTCGAGAGTTTTCTGATGTATTTTCTACTGATCTACTTGGTCTTACTTCTGAGCATGATGCTGATTTCGACATTCAATACTAGTGCTGACCCACCTCTTCTCTTTCATTTTTGATTTTTTAAGGCTTGAACGTAGAGGGGTTAATGTGGGCCTTTATGGTGCTGGGGTTGTGTCCATTTTTGGAGTACAAGTTCCTTGAATTAATTGGGACCTTGTGACGAAGTTGATTTTTCAATTACATGCACGGATCAAAATGTCAAATTTTAAACCAATTACAGATTTGGAGGACTAGCCGTTGTAGGTACGTGACACTACTGCTAAATAACTAGGCTATCTGCTCTTCTGAAAAACATGATCAGTCTCACTGTTCTTTCTATAGAGTATCTCTGATTTGCATAACTTGACTGGCGTTTCCCACGCATTCCATAAAGGCTCTTCGCTAGCTCGTGATGTATCTGAAGCCATACTGACTCTAACACAAGATGGTACAATATATTTATAAGCATTTCTGTACTTTGTAGCTCCTGTTTTGGTATGACGGATCCGAATGGTTAGTCTAGTGTCCGTTTGATTACTTTCAGACATTTTGGGATATTTTGTATCTCATTACATATATATGCAATGACCCAGTTTTCTTGTTATATTATTTCAATCTCCACATATTATCATTTACTAACTGAAAAATAAATCACCTTACGCAATCTTTTAGTTGGGTTTGAATTACCTACTTAGAGGTCATGAGAGATGCCATCATGGTCCGAATTCGAGTCGTGACAGAACCCAACATAAACCCACAAATAAAGGCTGCTCTACACCCAAAAACAAGGATAAACTTCTTTTAAGACCACACCTGCAAGCACAAAAGAAGGAACAATTAAGTGCAAATTTGGGAAAACCCAAAAAGCTTGGGAATCACTAGAAATTAATGATATGGCACTGATGTTGCTCTGATATGGCTATGTTGTGGCACTTATGTGGCTATGATGTGAGAGTGGTGTTATAACATCAGGATGATAATTTGTTCATGCAAAAGTCGTTAAAGGAGTTATTTAAATGCCCGTAAAGTTAAAGTGTTAAACTAAGTTTTGCTGCCAAGTTCAGGGTTTTTTTAAATGTATTTTCTCTTTTTTTTTGGTCCAACTAATCCGAATTCGCACCATATAAGACTCTTTCAGGAAACTCCACTAGTGAAATTTCACCGAGTATATTGTTGTAGGACCAATTCAAAGGAAATGGTTCATACTAAGAATCTTTTCATACCTAGCTCAAACTTGAGATCATTAAGGAAGGAATAACCTCATCCACTACATCATATCCTTTGGTGATTATGTTTCACAAATTAATTACACTTCAAATCTTACACCTTAGGATTTATAAACTTTGGATCCTTCAATTAGAAAACAAGAACAGAAAAAATCATAGTACAACTTATTCATTTATGCTAGATGCAAAGTGAAATTTTTCAAAAAAATAGCCCTTGACACATAAGTTTTAGATTAAATTTTAACAGTCGATTGTGTTTTAGTTGGGTTCGAGTTGCCTAGTTGGAAGTTATGAGAGGCACCATCATGTCTCGAATTCAGATCATGACAGAACAAAACAGAACTCAACCTACAACAAACAAAGGCTGTTCTATGCCCCAAAAAAAATGAACTTGGTGAGTTACCACATCAGGTTAATGAATTCCATGTGTTGAGGACAATAAAGAAGCTTGGGCAAGCCTCACTGACACTGATACATCAGTCCTCCACATGCAGTTCAGTCCCAGCGGACAATACAGAACTTACCTTGGAAAAAGCTAGGCATGATGGTTTTTGTGAATATACACAAAGACAGCACTTACAGCACGTACAAAATCCACTTATTTTAAGTACATCATAAAAGCTCAAGCATATGAAGAACTTCAACAATGCATCAGAAAAGAGAATAAAAGGACATCATAAGCAACATGCTTGAACAAAATGCAAAGTGCCATGTGATGAGGAGATTTCACTTTCATCTGAACTCTCTCTCTAATATGAAATGCAACCTATTAACTTGACTATATTTTCAGCACAAACGAACTACAGATACTGCTGCTTAGAGTATGCCCCTCACGTGACAGCATGGATATTGCTTAGAATAGCCCGACGTATGGTTTCACATCATTTTAAAATTCCCATTAATTTTTATTTGAAACATGTACCTATATGAATATGCTTTGTGCTGAATGCCTTAACTAGAATCAACCTTGAAAATCTTTTTTTTTTTTTTAAAAAAGTTTGCTTATGAGACAGATCACAAGTGGACAATGAAGAAGTCCAACCCCTTTTCTTCTTTTTGAATTCAAGAAATACTGCAAAGCAGCAAAGTTTGAATTTTATTTTTCTTGTCATTCATGTTATCAATGACATCAAGAGGTATAATTTTCCCTACAAAAAGAGCTGCTGAGCTCCTCCAAAAACACACCAAAAACACAAAGATAAGAGTGTAGTAAAAAAGTAAGTTTGAGAGTTGTTTTATAATCTATTCTTTTGAGTAATAGAAGAAATTCTTTTCTCTCAAATTCATGTTTATCAACGCTCAATTGTTCTCTTGGGCTACAACAAGTGGTATCAGAGCCAAGTTAGAAGCGTTGGTCGAGTTTTTTTTGGTGACGGGATACAGTTTACCAGAGTTCTGCTGGAGACTATTCATCGGGTTTTCTGAGCTTTGCTCGAAATCTAATTCTGACTGCATCATTGGATTTGTCTCGTCGAACGGAGTCCAACACACTAAACGGCAACTTAATCGGAGTTCAAACGAGCTCAGAAATAGCAATCAACATTCGGTCAACTGTGCTGGAATTTTGTGAGTGACGGAGATACTGTTCACCGGACTTATTCCGGAGACGACGACACTGTTCACCAGAGGACGACGGAGAAGACGACCGAAAATACTGTTCATTGCCGGAATCTGCAATAGTTTCAAAAATTGCAAATTGCCCTCAAGTTTTCTAAATTTTCTGTTTGGTCCCTCAATGTTCAGGAAATGTCCGATTGACCCTTGAGCTTTCTGAAATTATAGTTTGGTTCCCATAGTTTTCGAAATGATTATGTCACGACCCAACCCAGGAGTCGTGATTAGTGTCGATTGGGCACCCAAACAACACCAAATTGGATTTCCAACTATATTAGCTAAGGAATTTATGGAAATTTTGGCAGAGTTTCCTCTGTTTTACTGACTACCCAAACCTGCAAAC
>JAPFFP010000070.1:26491739-26518061 GCA_026153255.1 Solanum medicagineum
AGCCATCTTTGAGTAAATTTCTGTTCTCCGTTCATCTTTACCGAGAAAAATAATTAGTTTAATAGAAAAAGTTAAGGCAGTTGGAATAATTTAGCTGGTGACTGTTTTATATACACTACAATGGTGTACAATCAGACACCTAACATATTTGTGAATGTTACTATAGTATAATTGCGTGCAACCTTATTCAATATTTTTAGTATATTCTTGTGTAGATTACATCTTTCCAGTGGCTTTGGTAAATGATGGTTGACTAGGGTTATGTCTTCTATTGAGGTCGGGGATGAGGGGAAGTAGTGGTAAGTGGGTTATGGGTTTGCCTAAGTTGTATAGGTTACAACTTACATCTTTCTAGTGGCTTTGAGAAATGATGGTCAACTAAGGTCATCTCTTCTATTGATCCCGGGGTTGAGGGGAAGTAGCAGTAAGTGGATTATGGGTTCGCCTAAGTTGAGAGTAGGGTCTTGGAACATAGGATTGCTGATGGGGAAGTCCATAGAGCTAATGAAGATTCTCGAGTTTAGGAAGATAAATTAGACTTTAGGAGACCAGACGGGTTAGTACCAAGGCACAGGATGTGCATGGGCTTAAGTTGTGGTATTTAGGAAGCTCGAGAGATAGAAATGGAGTAGGTATTTTAGTTGATGAGAACCTTAGGGAGCAAGTGGTGGAGGTTAGGTTGGTTAATGACTGAATGGTGATGATTAAGCTAATCGTTAGAGGGCTTACTTTGCATGTTATTTGTGCTTATGCGCCTCAAGTGGGCTTGTATGAGGAGGCCAAAAAGCTATTATCGGAGGATTTGGATGAGTTAGTCAAAGTAATATCGAACACTGAGAAGATTGTCTTACCTGCAAGGTTTAGAAGCTTCAAGTATGTTATGAAAATCAAACAATTTATATACACACAAAAATTATACATATAATCCCTCCATTTAAAAAAGAATGACCTAGTTTGATTTGGTACAAAGTTTTAAATGGAGGCAGTATTATTTATGTAGCAGAAATTAGGATCCCCCTTCATGCAAGCTGGTTCGGCCCCTGCTTGCAACAGTTCCATATCAATGTCTCTAAATCTTCAGAATCTCACAACCCTATTTAAAGATGCACGTTTCAGTATTCTAATAGTTATTTGCTAAATTCCTGCTGCATTATGGAATTTTAGCCAAGAGGTGTTTCCTCAGAATTGAAGGGATTAATCAATAGTAGGAACAAGTCTACTGTACCTATGATCCAACAATAATTCAAGAGAGAGGTCTTACTTCTTGTATAGTACACTCACTGCTTAATTATCATCATTTTACATTACATTCTTTATTCATGCAATTTTCCATACCTTTGATTGTCCTATTCTTATGATTGTTTTCTTCGGCTGCTCAGTCCATTGCACTTGCATCAGTGTTGTATAGACTTTTTGGTTCTCATGATCGGCTGATGCACATTAGTCCAATCACATAATATCATTATTTACTAGTACTGAATATCTCTTGTATATGGAAACTGTTGAGGCCTACTCTTAGTCAATCAAGCGAAATATGGACCTACTTTAGTAGGTACAGTGTATTCATGTCTTCCTTAAAATGCTCAACTGTGCTATGATTATGTATAATTTTTTTTTATAGTATTTAGTTGATGCATGTAAATTTTTCTTACGAGACATAACCATATTGTCTTTTCATCCCTCAAGTTATACATTCTGTACTTTTGATTTATATTTAAGTTCAGGAAAGAAAAGCTTTCTGGCCTCATGTTTACATGTCCAGATCACATCATCCTCATTGTTTTGTTTAAATATGTCCAGATCACTTCAACCTCATTGACCAATTCTTTGATTTCCCAGTCTTGTAGGTTCCTTCTGAGAATAGTACATTCCAGGTGTTGTCTAGCCTATTCTGAGAGATGGAAGAATTTGGTTCATGTGCTATATGATAGACTTGGGAATTCATCCATCAGAATGATATTGTTCAGAGTCCTATCCTTCCAAAACCTTATATGTATACCATTATGTGCTGCCAACTTTGTGTCTCCAAAAGAACTCATCTTTGAGCTTGCATATACTCTTCCATTGGCCTATGCCGTGAGGGGATCTTGACAACTTGGAGCATCAATGATTTTGTACCCCATGTTTTGCCTTGATTACTTCCGTAGAGTTTGATCCACTTGGTGAGAGTCCATACAGTTCCACTCATCATACGCTTCAACCTCTTTGTTCATCTCATTCACTAGCATTATTTATTATTTGGACATACTGTAAACTCCCCTTCTTTCATTTGCAACTAAAGAAAAAGTTTCTTTATGTGATATCTTCCGGAGCATTCCAAAAGACATTGCAACTTAAATTTAGACTGAAGATATATTATGATGTGGATATCAATTGATTCAAGTTTCATGTTTTCCCCTTAAATGTGTGGTGTTCATCTAATGTGAGTGTTTCCTGTTGGTTCTTCTAGATGAACTCTACTTTATTAAAGTGAAGAAACGTTCTGCATATTTTCATGCTATAAACCCAAGATGCTATTTGTGTTGTAAGTACCTGGGACAGGAAAGAGTTGAAGGAGAATAGAAATTAGAGGAGAAAAGGAGGATGATAATAAATCACGAGTCAGGCTTGATAGAAGTTCATTTTTTTCCTTGAGCCGAGGGTCTACGGAAACAACCTCTTTATCTCCCAAGTTAAGGTCTGCATGTAGTCTATCCTCTCTAGAGCCCACTTGTGGGATTATACTAGCATGTTGTTTTGTTTGTTATTGAAGAAGTGAATGTAATGAAAGGTACCTTCCACAGTTACGTGACTCTTTTATTAGCTTGCTTCTCAAAATCATTTATGTGATTTTTTCATGAAATTCATCTCCTGTTTGACTACCCATGTGCGTAAAGCATTGCATTGATCACTTGTGCTTGTAAATGTAATCTAAACGCAGTGGAATGCTAGTATATCTCCATTCAAGGTCACTTTTCTTGCTTCAAATTGTTAGTTGCTATTAGCTGTCTTTGTTATTGATTAACAGAAAGTGACTGGTGCAGATGGAATTCTGTGTACTTCCTCAAAGGCGTGATCCGAGTTTCAACCTCAACTGCGTTTCATATGTCCAAGGAGGTAGATGGCGAAAAATTAGAGATGTGGTGGTTGTTATCATGTAAAGAGATGGTCATAGAGAATAACCCCCACGGGCTTGTAGTTTTTGTGAATTAAATTATTTAAGTCAGATCTTTGGGGAGGAATATTGATTCAACTTTTTTTTGACTGACCTCCCTGATTAGAAATAGAGAAAATTAGACCAAAAGTGCACAACCATGGAGGATATCATAGGTCCGAGAACCGTTCCTTTTCAGTAGATGAGCATTTTAAGCTGGTACTTAACAATTTTTTTTTTTGCTTCAAATATTTACTTTTACCTTGTAAAAAAAGTATGTCAAATTAATGATTTTTAATTAGAGAGAACTGCCCAGATCATGTACAACAAATAATGCAAATTAGAACTTCAGTTTTTTTATGCTCAATTTAAATCTTTTTGGTGTACGAATGCATGTAGCTCGTCCTAGTAAGGAATAAATGATTGGACATAATTTTTATTATAATTCTTTCACAATCAATCAAGATTGTCGGATGGAAGTACTTATCCTTCAAAAATTTTAATTCTTATTCGATTCTACGTCTCCATGGATCATACGTGGATCCATAATTTATATTTTATGAATTTAAGTTTAATATTTTAAGATTTTAATAGTTTTTTCTAAATATATATTTATAGTATATCTCAAAATTTATAATTGCACCCAATTGCTAAGTAGTACTACATGTTTATCTATTTTGTTTTACCATACGCTAGAACATGATCTAGCAAATGTTGTTTTCATGGAGAAAAGAAAAGACATATACATAAAATTACTTGGCCAAAAAAGGAAGAATTATAAGTACATTCAGTTATAAACTTGATCATATGAGATACTAATATTTTTATAATTATTTATAGTTATGTGCTCAAATAAATTACACATGTAATAATTTTTATTTCTTATATATTTTTTATTAATTGACACGATACACATGTGCAAAATGAGTCCACTAAACTAGTCATAATAGTATATTTGCAGTCTCTTACATATTTTATTTCGTGTTTCTTCTCACTTTCAAAAATTTATTTATAATTGTTTTATTTTAATACAGTAATATACGTTTTCATAGAATTTTAATTAATCATTTAACTAGATCTATGGGACACACGTGCAACGCACACGTGCAGAAACTAGTTATATTTAAATACTATAAATTATAATAATTAATAATTTAATAGATTCAAACATAGGATCATATAATAGTTTAATTGGTTTTTAAAATTTAATTATATTTATTAAATTAAAAAATAAAAATAATATGTATTGAACCTAAATCGAGTTAAACAATGGGCTGATTCCAAATCCCTGTCCTTTTCTCGACTTAAACGAAAAAAGCCCAAGAAAATAACTTTCTCATTTATTACGTCATAAAGGAAAACGTGTCCCTTCATAGAACTGTTCATCCACCTCGGCAAACAAACCCTCTCGTCCTCCGTCCACTGACTTGCTGAGACGACACACAGATTAGCTGTTCCACCGTTACAAATCACTAGAAATTCTTCGTTTTCTGTTGCTGAGACGACACAACGACTTCATTTCACGCTGCAAGTTTTCCAAGTTGCGTGGACGCCGATACAACAGGTATTTATCTCCGTCGTCGCTGTTGCTGTTACGGTGCATTTACTTTGACCTAATATGGCTCCATTTCCTGATAGATAGTAGGTATAGTTGGAATTTTTTCTTCACTGCAGCTACATTGCACTTACGGTGGCTTGATGCTCCATTTCCCCGTTCTACTAGATTAGTAAAACCTAAAAACATGGATTTGTTTGTTATCAAACTTTGGCATTTGCTTAGGACCAAGAATTGGATGTGCCTCTTAGAACTAAGAATTGGTAAAGCCTCTTGGCGTTGTCAATCTAAAGATTCGTATTTGAGTTGGACCAGGTTGTGCATTTTAAATGGAATATATGAAGGCCTATGCACTTTTTTAGGATTACTTTCATAGAGATATATTTTAGTTCCCTTATTTTTACTTATTTGTAACAATTGTTTTAAACTATATACTATTATTAAAAAATAATTACAAACTTACCTTTCTTACACTCTTTCAATTTACTGATAAATTACTATAGAATAGAAAGAAAACTGATACCCAGCCTGTGGATGTCCTTCCTATGCAATTTTTTGCTCTCAACAACATCTTCATTGAAATTAGTACCGTAGTTCTAAATTCATGCTTGTCAACTTTAAGAAGGTTATCAGATTCTGATATGTTTAAATTTCTAATGGCAAGTTAAACTAAATAAAATTAGTGATTAGTTGTGTGCTTTGTCTTTTCTTGAAACCAAAGAAAATCCATTGATGTCGTTTCAAGTCTTTAGCGCTAGTCAATGGTGATGTTTGTTGCAAATTGAAACAACTAGAAAAGTTTCAATTGATAAACTATAAGTCTTCAATTTGTCACTCTACCATTAGTGAATCATATTACAATACCAAAATGGTACTGTTCATTAAGGTCTTCGATTAGTTGTAACTTTTATGTGATCTGTCTTTTCTCTGTCATTTCATGTTGTTGAGTTTTGCTTGTGTGTTTGTTTTCTTTTACCTCTTGGGTTTGCTACTTGTTTTGATGGGTTCTGAGGTGGAGAAAATATTCATAAAGGAAAAGTATGGAGTAGCATGCAATACAAAGGACGGAGAATTTGAACAATTTCTCAACAAGAGCTACTTGGTAGTTAAGATTACAAAATGCTATGGAAAAAGAATTGTTAGCATCATATTAGTTTTTTCTTTAATGACAAGGGGAACTTGCAGTCGATACCCTTGCAATAGCTCGCAAACTACACAGGATAAACTCGCGCTCCTATGCAATAGCTCGCAAACTACACAGGAGAGGTAACCCGCACTAGGCAAGCCCGGTGTGACGAGCTTGACCCAAAGACAAAACCCTTACTTTCATTGGCAAGGGGTTACGAACTTGAGATCTCCAACATGGAAGTCTCAAGCCCAAACGACTAGG
The DNA here is from genome assembly GCA_026153255.1 of Solanum medicagineum. Lineage (NCBI taxonomy): Eukaryota > Viridiplantae > Streptophyta > Magnoliopsida > Solanales > Solanaceae > Solanum > Solanum medicagineum. The sequence goes on from JAPFFP010000070.1 coordinate 26,497,818, forward strand.
CCACCCCGAAGGATTCGTATTAGTTTTCTTTTTTTGTTCTAAGGAAATTCAATTATTAGTTATTAGTTAGTTAAAAGAATACAGGAAACAAGAAGTTGGTCATATTTCCAGTATGTTGAATTAGAAATAATTAAGTTAAATAATTTTTTACAAAAAGTCTAAAAAGAGAAGTGACGTAATATTGTAAACCACAAGGGAGTGTGATGTTATGAAATCAAACCCGGAGGGAGGTTTATGAAATTATCCGTATTTTTTATGGAATAATCTAATTATAGGTCTAAAATGAATACCATATAGTTCGGTTATTAGGGAGCACAATATTGTGTGAGTCGAATGTATACATTGAGTGAATTGAGTGTTACTGGCATTCAGTTGCTGATATTACTTAAAGAAAATCTTGAAAATAACACTGAAAATGTTAAGGATGATGTCAAAAAAAGGAAAGTAATTAGTTAAACAACTTCAATAAAGCTAATCCTGGTTAAAAGGTAGCAATACATGCAACTAATTAGAGGTGTAAAGTCATCTTATAAGGTTTTATTGAGCTAGAGTTTTAGGGACTCTTTTTTTCTTGAATCACATTAGGAGAAAACATATGCGGTCATAAAAAAATTAAGAGAAAATATACACATAACTGAAAAGTAAAACAAGTTATTTGGCTTGTTTCCTTTTCATTCTATTATTTTATTCACACTATATATATAAATAAAAAGGCTTCCATCTGATAAAGTGTACACTAGTGATAACCGGCAAGAAGGTGGTTGTATATGGATAAAGAATATGAAGGTGCAGGGTAAAACTCTCAGAATGAAGTGGCTGCGGAAGTTTGCCAATGATAATCAGATGCTATGGAAAAAGGGAATAAGTGCAAAAATTATATGAAGGGGAAGATAGTTCCTCCAAAAAAAAAAAAAAAAAAAGAAGGTGAAGATATGTGGATGACCAAAGAAGTCACTACACCTTGTAGAGTTAATTTGTAGAGATCAAAAAGGGGCTTGTGATATGAAGTTAGAAGTGATGCAAAGATCAAAGTTCTAGATGGGCAAGACAAGATTCGGGAAAGATGAGTGGCATGAAATGGGTGGAAGTATTTTTCCTTGACATATACAGTATAGTTCTGGGACAACAAGATACCATAGCAGAGTTATCGACAAATCAGCATTGGAGTTTTAATTTTAGAAGACACTTCAATGACTAGGAAATAGCAAGAGCAGTAGAATTTTTCAACACTATGGAAGCTTTCAGTGGGCTATAAACGAGGGAAGTTGCTATGTGGCGGAAAGGCAATAGTAAAGAGGAATTCAAAGTTAACTTAGCCTACAGTTTGATGGATCCAACAAACCCACAGTTGGATATGCTAACAAATATGGAGAAATAGAATACTTAATAAGAGTTCATGCTTCATGTGGTTGTTAGGCAAAGAAGTGCTCTAACTCAAGATATCTTGATGAAAAGTGGGATAACATTATGCTCTAGATAATTTCCTTTGTGGGGAGACATTAGAGACAGTGAACCATCTGTTCATACACTGCAAGTATAACCAATAGTTATGGATGATTTTTTGGAACCTCAAAGGCATCTTCTTGACCATGTTCAGGAAGCTCTTAGATGCTTTAGAAAATTAGAAGGAATTCTAAATGTTTTGTGAGCATAGAAAATAGTGTCCAAGGTCAGGTTAAACTGCATTTTATTGCATGTTTGTGGCGTAATCAATTATTCTCCAATGATACACTGTATCTATAATTGATGTTTTAGACTCAATATGGATTGAAAAGTGTAACAAAGGCATCTGTATATATTGTTTTGATACAACTCATTGTTGTTTTGTGATATACCACAAAGTTAACTATTTAAATAACATTATATATGTCAAATAATTAAAGAGCTGATATTTTTCATTTATCTTTAGATTCCACTCGACTTTATTACTATGCAATTACAATGCAATAAATAAGAGATAACTTTGGTTGGGATTCATGGTAATCTCATATTATATCTACACAATATGAAAACATTAAATGAGTGATAAACGTGTCTCACTATAAATTACACACACATTCATCTCAAAATTGCTCATGCTTATTTTGCCATTCTTCTTTTCTTCTTATTCATTTGCTTTTGCTACGGAAAGGAGGATGAGTAGGGTTTGGCAAAAAATCGAAATGAAGTTGATTTAGTCCAAAAGCACATGCAATGTTACTTTCTCGAAAAGGAAATAGGCTTGTTCAAGAAAGCAGGTGAGATTTCAACTTTTGATTGGAGCAGGTTGGCATTTTCCTCTTTTCTACGAAGTGGAACGCCATATTCTTATGGTTCCACCGGTATAAAAAAGTAACCGATAAATTTCTTGAATTGAAATAGACGATGGTCGACATGATCATGCTCACATGGGCAAATCAAATGTCTGGAGGCATTAGAAGATCTCTCTAAAAGAATTAGAGGGATTGGACAAGAAAGAAAAAGAGCGAATACTAATTCATTTACCAATCTAAACAACTAAAAGCTTATTGAAGTCTAAAGATGAAATAAATGAAGAAAATGACTTAATTACATAAAAACTCCATAACCTTCTATTTTGTGGTCTAAAGCCTTGGATAAAAACTGAAGCCTAACAACAATTGACTTGAAAATAAAGAATTAAATAGGCTTGCCTTGTTCAGGTTATCTCTCCCATGTGGTTTTTGAGCTATTGCATAAGAGCGAGGGTTTTATCGTGTGTGCACCCAAAAGGTAGTGACTGTGGGTTTCTCTTGTCATAAAAACGTAGGTCCAATTTACGAACTGTGATTACCAATTCCATGATAATTATGAGTTCAAGAACTATTTTCTTCTTTTGGCCTAAGTTGTGCGGACTCTTCATTTTCAATGCAGCATCCGTGTCGGATCCTCCGAAAATCCACTATTTTTGATGAATCCGACACGCACCCGCTGACACTTTGAAGAGTCCGAGCAACATAGCTTTTGGCTCAGGGCAAAATTTAAATCAAACTTGAGGTGCTCGGCCAAAATAGCACTTCTTGTTTCTTTTTAAACTTCACTTGTAAGTTCATTGCCAGCTTCTGCTCCGACATGTGTAATTCTTTCTCATATGCTTATAATTCTTTATATAGATCTTCAAATGCCTCTAAACCATTTGATTTGCACTCGGCATGATCACGTGGCAATCTTCTAATTTCATTTTGATAAGTTTATCAATTATTTTTTATATACTTGTGGAACCCTAGTAACATGGTCTTCCATTTGGTGAAAAGAGCACAACACGAACGTTTGCTTCAGTTTGAGTTGGAAGTTTGTTTGCATCTTGAAACAAGACTTTTTTCCTTTTCGAGAAACTAATAGTGCGTGCTTTCTCAAGCTCAATCAACATTGCTTTAATCTTTTGCTTATCTTGACTTGAAGTGGGGTTAAATCTTGAGAAAACACGCCTTGTTAGTGTCTTGAAAAGGAAAAAAAACTTGTTATAGTATGCACATAAGCTTGCAACTCGAATTAGGTTTGGATGTTGGTGTTGTGCTTTTTTTACCAAGTGAAAAACCATATTGCTATGGTTCTACAAGTATAGAAAAAATAGTTGACAAATTTTTTAAATTGAAACTAGAGGATCACCAATGTGAATATGCTGAGGGCAGATCGAATGTCTTTCATGCATTTTAAGATATCTGTAAAGATTTTCAAGCATTGAACAAGAAAAAATGTGAATAATAATGTATAAGATCATGCACCCTAGCTCAGAAATATCTGCAGATAACACTGGTTGGACAAAAGCTGGTAAGAAGTTGCAAACGAAGAAAATTAAAAAAGAATTCATAGGTTTTTTTCTGTCCGAGTTACTCAAGTTGAACGTTGCCCCTGAGTACGAAGTGGAGGAGAGTTCTTGAACTCACAATTATTGTGAAGGTGATAATTGAAGTTCTTGAATTTGGAGTCGTGTTTGGTGGAAATTTTACCAGCCAACGAGCGTTTTAATATGATCAATTCTTGTCTTTGTTATTAGTCTTCAATCGTCTATTTATTTGAGATTTTAGGCCACAAAAAAGAAAGTTATGGAATTTTTCTGTTTTTAAGTTAATCTTTTTTTTTCGTTTGTTTCATTTTAAGTCTGTGATGATTCTTTTAGTTGTCTGTATTGATAAATCACTAAAACCTCTTAGTGTACTAGTGAACAATGTAATAGTAATAGACCGAAGAAAACCATTGCGCCGTCATTAGTGTTCTTTCATTGTTCCATCTCCGGCGGTGGTTGGTTCATTTATATTTTACACCAAGGTTAACTTTCGGCGAGATGGTTGAATCTCCATATATGTGTTAATGTAATACCCATTGATGGCTAGTATTATTTTTCAGAATAGAAGTATAGAATAAGAATGAGTTTTTAGCAATGTAGGTAGTAACTAATTAAAGACAAAATGCTCCTTCAGCGTAAGTAATTCATGTATAACAATCTCTACATTATTATTCACCGCATAACAATTCTGTCATTATTATTTACCTTACAAACAATTCATGCTTTACAAATTGTGGTTGCAAAATGTATGACACTGCTGATTTAACTAGGGATAGCAAATTGGGAGTTTAGATTGGATATTACCGATCCAAATGAGTTGAATCAATAACTGAGATGTTGTCCAAATCTTACCAAGATTTAATATATTTGTTTTCTTATAAATTCTGTAACTACCAAGCAAAAAGAAATTAATAAAATATCTTTTACTTCCTTACTATGGCTACATTATAATGTATCAAACAAAAAAAAGTTTATTTCCTTTTAAATATATTTGGCAATTTGGTGCACTTGCGGAAAGCTCCTTGCCGAGGGCCTGTGCACCCCAGGGATTAGTCGGGATTAGGTGTCATACTTATCCTAAATCAGTCCCACTTTTAAATGAACTGAATTTGGGTGGGTCAAGATGGACTGGGTTGATAAATAAGCAGGTCATTAACCTACTCAAACTTGGACTTGTTGGCCAGATCATATTTTCATGGGCTAGTTTTGTCACTCCTACCTAAAAACTGTTGGATTAACATGCGTCAGCACCTCAGCCCCAGGCCTCGTTGGTCTTTTGCTGTGGTGAAGTCACTGGGTGCTTGAGCAACCACTGTTTTATACCCACATGCTATATTTCTATGGTGAAGTTACTGGTTCTTGAGCAACCAATTTTTTTATACCCACATACTATATTTTTATTTTCAAAAGTAGTACTAATATACAAAGATATAGATTGAGAACCCAAGCAGTTTTAGATAGAAGGCTGGGAAGCATCCCTGACTCAATAATCCTGGTCTGCTGCTGGTGGGGTAGTTCACAATTGTCAGGATTAATTTCTGTGGTTATATTTTGGTCGGACTGGATGCATTTTTGGTTTGGCAGCAGGCTTAGGGAATCCATACAGACAGATTGTTGGGTTTACTATGGTTTTATTTTGAAAGAAAATTGTTTGTCCAGCTAGTTGTCTTGTATGCACCTCTATTTCGCGGGCTTCAGTTTACCTAAGGACTTGCATATGGTCCTTCCTGTTCGTGCATTAATTTTTATATTCTTTGGTCTGGCTTTGGAATCTAGTAACTCATTTATCTTACTATTACTCATACAGTGTCACATGTCTATCAACTTAATCTTAATAATCAATAAGGAACCAAAAATTTTTAAAAATACTTCAGCCTCTACAGCTTTAACTAAATTTATATGCAACATACTAGCTTTGGATATAACTTATCAAGAAAAGAAGTGTTTATCTCAGGTCTCTTCTCTTTCAGATATTTGTACGATTTTGAGTGTACCACAATTTCCATCCTTATCTCTACATAGATCTACCTGTTGGAATTAAACAAACATGTTGAACGCTTTTTTTTTAGAAAGGTAGCAGTGATATTTATTGAACACTTTGTAGTGTCACATTAGTGTTGTAGGGAATGACACACTAAAATGTGAGGACTGCTTTGGCCTTTGTAGTTTGTAAAATTAGAAGTTTTTGTATAAACTTCAGGGCTACTAATTAGTATTTGATATTTGTCACAGATGATTGTGATCATTGTGGAGAAATGATCTTAGTGCAAAAACACGTTATTAATTCTGAAGTCAATGAGGTCTCAGAATCATCTAAAATGAGCAATTTAACCGGTGGAAAGACTGAAACTAACCTCCCAAATCAACCGGAAGTTGTTCTATGTGAAGATTTAAAAGGAAGATTGGATGGGATTGGCTCCGTAGTTGTTTGTGATTATACTTGTCATAATGATGGACAGTCTGGGGAGGTGTCACAACTTTGTACAAGAGGTTCAGATAGGATCTCCAGTTTGAACGCTGATCCAGCTGATATAACTGTGAGGAGCTGCTACTAGTTCATTTTGTATACATCACTGATTTTGAAGGTGTGCATCTGATGATTATTTACTTTTAACTTTTGTTATCAACTTCAGAAAGGTGCTAAGCGTGAAAGTGATATGACCTTGGAGGATATGTACAATGCTCAGTATAATTTTGACGAGGATGATGATGACAGTGACTGGGTACAGTCAGAAAAGCAAATCGAAGTTCTGAAGTGGTTCTGTGTCAATTGTACAATGCTCAATGTCGACGATGTTGGCAATTGTCAAGTAAGTTCTTTATCTTTTTGGCTATTCTCTTTGTGCTTGTTCAGCATGCCCAGTCCCCTGTTTTCCAAGCTAAATTAATTCTGAAGTTTTCACTTTGTAGGCATTATGTATTCCATGGTTTATTAATAGAATACTGCCTATGCAGGTATGCGGAGAACACAGAGAATCTGGGATACTCAGGCATGGATTTTTTGCATCTCCATATCTGCCTGTAGTGGATGTCAACCAAGATGAGTTGCCTGTAACTGAAAATTCTGAAGGTTGGTAATAATTTTGTATAACGAGACATTATATTTGCTCTTTTGATTGATTAATAAATGATTTTCTTGTGCAATAACTGTCTTGTGTATAGTTAAAGTTTTATCCCGGTATACGAAATATGCCCATACGAAAGAATTTGCAACTTAACCTAGCCCCTAGGATAATCACAAGGATTATAGCTGGTCATGACATTAGTTTGCTGGTGTAAGGCATAAGTTTTGGAATTTGAAGTCCGTTATGTATCTGCTATCTTATGTCTGCGCCTTCACCTTTTGTGTCGTCTTCCGTCCAATGTGGTACCCGTGTTTCTTAGTTCCATTTGGTTTACCCTGTTTTCAGATAACCCATGTCAGCAAGAAAAGGTCAAATATCTTGAAACTTAGAATGGAAGTCCAAAATCTAAGTGTTAGCTTATATCATATAATCTCATAGTGAGGAGTCTTTGTTTTGAGATGCTTTTAGAATAATGTAGTTGGTTCACCCAAGTATAACTAAATTTGGTATTTTCAATGGATGATTACCCACTAATTACTCCTGTTGCACTGGCTTAGTGCTAATATTTAGAGAGCTTCTTACTTACTACACAAAAACTATGTATACTGTATATTTGTCGACTAAAAGCAGATACATATCTAACATTTGAAAAAAAATCTAGTCAAGTGGAAGCCAAAGCCAAGGTTCATTGATAGTCAAATGGGGGGAAAATGTGAAGGTAAACAAATGACATTTTATTTCTGATGGTTGAGAGGCCTGAAAACTTGATTTGTGTCTCTTCATGTTTAGTGGCAAACAATGGCATTTTATTTCTGATATCTAATAATTTTGGTGTCACAAATGTTTGATTGGTGTAGGTGATTTAATTGGATAACAAATAAAGTCCCTAGGAATGTGAGCAGATGTACTACTTCTAATTGCTCTTACTCATAAAACCCATTCCTTCTTTTCCAATGGTGCATGTCTATTGCCAGTTTTTACTGTGTTTATTTTGTGTATGCGCTATATGGTTTATGACCTTTCTCTTCCGTTTGTTATGGCATAACTAGGATATTGATTTTTCTTATACTGCAGATTCGTGCAAGCAAAGTTCTTTATCATCCTCCACTGCAGTAGGGTTTGATGAGAGGATGTTGCTTCACACAGAAGTATGATGTTTCTTCAATTTATTGTCTTCTGGGTTTATCTTTTATTATTGTCCTTGTGTCTTCTCTAGTCCTAAAAATGAGTGAAATTAAAAGAAGAATTGAATTATTGTTCTTGCATTTTGTTTTGGTGTTAGTTATTGAATACCAATTTTCTGTTATCGATGAAGATGTTATTTATGGCTTCTCTTTTGATTGAAAAGGTTGTAATGAAGTCTCATCCACATCCTGAGAGGCCAGACCGTCTTCGAGCCATTGCAGCTAGCCTTGCAACCGCAGGTTTTCTTCAATTCTTTTTATCTCTGGGCCTTAGAGAACATTGCAGTGGTATAGGCGTAGCATTGTCATATGGGCATCCACACTTTATGTAAACTTGAAGAAGTTTTAACTGGTTTATACTGTCTAAAATCCATGATGTCAGTTTATTGAAAAATGATTGTCTGATCTTTTATGGTTTCTTGACATGTTAAGGTATATTCCCGGGGATGTGCTATCCCATTCCTGCAAGAGAAATTACAAGGGAAGAACTCCAGACGGTGAGATGCTCTCAAATTTTAGTTGTTTAGTTGAATTTGGGTCTCCAATATGCTACAGAATTATTTGAAATTCTGTACTAATGTCTTCTCTGAGGACCCATAGATAATGCAATTAGAGAAGATGCTAGACTTATGCTCGCATATTTTCTCAAGTTTTCTAGATGGTGCTATTTAGAGGTGACTGACTATCTGATTATCTTTTTTCAATTTTAAAGGTTGGTTAAGTGCCTTATCAACCTTTAACAGGCAAAAAAAAGGTTTCCTATCTACCTTTTAGTGAAGGAAAGCCAAGACATCCATGTTAAAATTATGGTTTATTTGATCATTAAGGAACTGGTTTTCTTAAATGGTGATGCCCAACTATTTTTAGTAGTATTATATACAAAACACAGAGGAGGTGATATCCTTCACTTCTAAAAAAAAATTAATGAGGTCACTCATGTATCAATTCTTATATTTGGACCTTTTAGGTACACTGCGACGAGAATATTGAAGCCGTTGATATCACCAAGCGTATGCATGCCAGGTTTGAGAATATTGATCATTTACTTTCCAATTTTTTATTTGGATCAGCTATCATTTGCTTTTCATCCTTATTGGTTTTAGTTTTTTGGTGCAAGGAAAATTTCTATTATTGTACTTGGACTACCCTTGTGTTATAGAAATGCGTTCAATATTTATCTTGATCAAGAGCTTTTGTAATGGCAGTTATTTTACACCTGATACATATGCAAATGAACATTCAGCATGTGCTGCCAAGCTTGCAGCAGGTTTATGTGCTGACCTTGCTTCAGCAATTTACTCTGGACGTGTCAAAAATGGTTTTGCTTTGGTAAGAATTTGCATTTGATTATGCATTCTCCATATAAGAAGGAAAAACCACTCTGACATTTTCTTTGTAAAAAATGAGTCAGGTTCGTCCTCCTGGCCACCATGCCGGTGTGAAACAGGCCATGGGCTTCTGTCTCCACAACAATGCAGCAATAGCTGCATCAGCAGCTGAGGCGGCTGGTGCAAAGAAAGTGTTAATAGTTGATTGGGTATTTACTGGCGCAATATGCTTATCCTTGATTGCTTGATATTTCTGTTATCATGGGATATTTAACACATGTAATACATGAGAAATGCAAAAGTTGTGACCTGATATGTGATTTCTTTTCTCACGCCTTGTAGGATGTGCATCATGGGAATGGCACACAAGAAATATTTGAGAGAAGCAAATCAGTAAGCAATGAATTGCTAAACTAAGTGTTGCGTTATGATCAATCTTTCTGCAGAACACTTAGATGGATCTTGTTATTATGAGGGAACTCCTGGTCTCTTAATTATTAAAAAAAGAAAAGGGAACTCCTGATCTTGCCTTTTTACCTGTGTCATCTTTATTTCTGATTTAGAATGTGTTTATGGTGCAGTATATAGCTGTAGAGTTGGACAAACTATACTGGAGATCCTCTTTTTTTCCTTTGATATCGTCTTTGTCCTAGTTATGTGTATATTTTGATTAGAAAAATAGGCCAATAAATTTATCTTATTATTTCTTAACAAAAGCAAAATGCCGACAAAGGCGGGGATAAGAAGTTGGGCTACCCAAGGCGGGAGACAGAGATAATCGAGACCTAGATCAAATGACGTGCATCAAAGACTAGGAAGGTGACATATTGGTTGAAGAGGCATCCATTAGACAGATCCATAAAACTTTTGACTAAAGATGGGGGTAGAGACATTTTGCTAGGTGGCTTAGAGCACTCTGAGAGTAGTCAGTTTTTGGGTATTGTTGATATATGGAGATTGAGGAGGTTAAGGGTGTTATTTGTAGGATGAGTAGGGGAAGAGAGATTGGGTTAGATGGGTTCCCGTTGGAACTTTTGAAGTGCATAGGTAGAGTGGATTCATGGCAAGACACACTATGAAAGTTTGGAATAAAGTGGTGGAGATGAGGGTGGGGAGTGCGTTGATTTCCAAGAACCAGTTCGGATTTATGACGAGAGATCTTTTATAGAAGTCATTCACCAAGTGAGTCTGACTTGTGAGCAGTATAGGGAGAGGAAGAGTGTGACTACATAGCACACTTTTAGTCTAGATCCGCACGACTTCAAAATACATCACAACAGTGTAACGCCTCCTTACTATATACTTAACATCTATCCTATGCTTTTATCCTAAGCTATCGTGTCCCATACAACCCTTATTATGGACTAATGTCTTTCCTGAGGCTTTTTCCACTGCAGGAAATGTGCATAGACTCAACACTGAAGTTTTTCCTTGCTTTTTCGATATTTGCCTAACCGACAAGGCCTATTTACTTATATACCCTACATTGTTCTTATGTTTTGCCTACGTGGAACTTTTAACATTAAGCTTAATCTGGGTGTCACAAAGAGGGAACTCACATATGGTGTTCATTGACCAAGAAAAGCATACTTCAAAGTCCTAAGGGAGATATTTTAGGGGTGTTTGGAGGCTAGAACTTTATCGGTGGCTTACACTAGGGCGATTAAAGACATGCAATGGAGCCAAGACCTGAGTAAGCACTTTCCAGTTGTGAAGGGGTTGCACCAGGGGTCAACTCTTAGTCTATCATATTTGCCTTTGTGATGGATGTATCATCAAAGGTGAGATGCCACGGCGTATGTTATTTGCATATTATGTAGTACTTATTGAAGAGATTCGTGACAGAGTTAACCCTAAGTTGAAGATTTAGAGACACTCTAGAGTCTAAGAGGTTTAGGTTGAGCAGAATCAAAACTAAATACTTGAAGTGCAAGTCTAATGATACAACACATGAGGTTGGCGTGTAAGCAAGGCTTGATACACAGTCCATCGCCAAGGAAGGAAGTTCAGTATTTTGGGTTCTTAATCCATGAAAATAGGGAGATTGACAATGACGTTACACATCATACAGGTGCCGGGTGTATGAAATGGAGGCTCAGGTCTAAAGTCCTGTGTGATAAGAATGTACCACTAAAGCTTAAAAAGGTAAGCTTTAAAGAGTGGTGGTTAGACTGATTATGTTCTCTGGGACGATGTATTGGTTAGTTAAAAACTCTCATGCTCAGAAGATGAGAGTGAACGAAAATGAAGATGCTGAGGTGAATATATGGGCATAGTAGAAAGAGATAAGATTTTGAATGAAGCTATTAGGGACAAGGTGGGAATGGCCTCCATGGTAGAAAATGAGGGAAGTGAGATTGACATGATTCATGCATGTGAAAAAGAGATGCGCATACCCCCTAGTGAGAGGTTGACACTGGTGGGTTTTAGAAGAGGACTGAAGTACTGGAAAGAGCTTATTAGACATGGCTAGTAAGATTTGGAGGTTGCGGATTATGGTTGAAGATTAGTAGGCGGTGGATTGTTGTCTTGCTTGCCAGCGAGATACGCTTGGGGAAAGTTTGGTGCATTTTACTTGCTTCTCCTTCCATACAGGATTAGTAGTATTCCCAAGGATCTTTCAAAAATAAATTCTCTACTTTGTGAGGTAGAGGTAAGGTTTTGCGTACACTTTACCCTTCCCAATACCCACATGTGGGATTTTATAGGGTACATTGTTGTTGTCGCTTTTTTTTTTTTTTTTAATGAAAGGGGTAATTGAAGTATTGAAAATCCTGCAAAGTTGAATAATAAGTAAAATCTATATCATGGTTTATATTTGAATTATAAAAATTAATATGAATTTTCTCAGGAGAAGGTATGTCCAAACATTTTGACACATCCTGAAATTAGATTTTTTTTATCACATTACGTGGAACAGAGTGTGTAATGAAGAATTCCTGAACATTGCACATTTGTTGTTTGGTTGGGAGAAGCTCTTTACAACTGAATGTTGTGGTTCTATTACTGAGCAGGTTTTGTATATATCATTGCACAGACATGAGGGTGGAAGATTCTACCCTGGTACTGGAGCTGCAGATGAGGTACTCTTTTATCTAATCCTTACTGGTGGTTTGGTTAGGTTGAGATTTAGTTCTTTTTTGTCTCTTTATGTAAAGGGAATCCACGATATCACGTTTTTCATGTGTTTTATTTTGAAAACACATTCATTTGAGGTGCATTTGGGTGCCATAGTTTATTTTCCTTTTCTACAGGTTGGTTCCATGGGTGCAGAAGGATACTGTGTGAATATTCCTTGGAGCCGTGGGGGCGTGGGTGACAATGATTACATTTTTGCATTTGAGCAAGTCGTGCTTCCCATAGGTAGGTACTTTATTTCTCCTGTGAAGAAATTAAAAGAAACAAAGCTTTACTAAAACGAAACTATGAATAGACTGGTAGAAAATAAAGTGAGAACACTTGGAAGCAGTGATTAAGTGAAGATCTAAGCTGTGGTTGTGTATATCTCTTGCATATGCGAAAAGCCTCCTTGCAGAGGAATGTGGGCATGTTATGCTCTTTTTCCAATAGTTTTGGACTGGGATGCCAAAACCCAAGTCCTTGCAAAAAAAGGACACCACAAAGACCATGAACCTGTGCAGGATGCCTGTTGTTTACGTTCGTTTTAAAATAAAATATTGGAACTTATTGATAAATGGAACCTAAGGATCACTGCGAATTTCCTAGGTTTATATTGGTTGTAACATACTGCAATTCTTCGTCCCTTATTTGGGTTTGAGCTTGGAAATGTGAGCAAACTCACACAGGTAGGAGGATGAATAAACTAGATTCGTGAGGAATGTTACAAGAAAAATTGGCACCACCATGCATTTTCTCATTTAAATGAAGAACTTTTGAAGGTCTGGAAGGACCAATCATGTCATGCAAAACTCACTTTTGGTATTTTGCTTTTGGTATAAGAGAGGAAATATGATGCTGCGGTGGTGGTTAGATTGTTGGTGGCTTAGCAATATACATGTCGTATTGCACCTTTTTATTAGACACCATCTTGATGCAGATCAGTAAAATTATTTATCAAATTTTTGACCTTCTGTTTCCTCATCAAATTCTTTTCTGATATTGTTTAACAGCACTATGTGCATTATGCATGTAAAGCTTGTTTCTTAGTGGTTGATCATCCTTAGCTCACCTTGCTTTATTGTTCTTATGAGCATAGCTAGTTCTCTTTAGAGCATAGGAAAAGACAAGAAACAGATTCACCTCATCAACTTCTCTGTTCCACCTTGTTGCAGCTTTGGACTTTAATCCAGACTTTACTATCATTTCAGCTGGATTTGATGCTGCTAGGGGTGATCCCCTTGGCTGCTGTGACGTAAGGATTTTTCTAGTATCGACTAGTTAAATAATGTATTCATTTCTTCCTCTGATATGTTGCCTGTTGCTACTTTGTGTTACATTTTGGATCGTCTTTCAGGTAACTCCTGCTGGTTATGCATCAATGACTCAGATGTTAAGTGCATTGTCAGGTGGAAAATTGCTTGTTATTTTGGAAGGCGGGTCTGTGTCTTCTCTTTGCTCCTTCGTCTTGGCTCTTAAATCAAAGAGAACTGGAGGTTTATATTTTGCTTGTGTTTGAATGGCTATGTTTTGCAGCTACAATCTTCGCTCTATTTCATCATCAGCTACAGCAGTGATTAAGGTAACTTTAATTTACGCTGAGAGAGTGGATGGTGGACTAGGAAGAATTGATGAAAAGGTCATTTAAAAGAACTTAATGTTGGAAGGGAAAAAAAAAGAACTTTCAGTGTCTCCCTTCAAAACTTACAGTTGGAACAAAGGCAAATGAACTTGCAGTATCAGGAGAGTATGTTTGTATTCAGTATGGACAAATACATGAGAGATTTCAGATTCAAGTAAAACAACCAAGACAGATTTCATTCCCCTAGTCCTACCTCGCTTCTATCATAATAACTATCACTACTAAGTCCAGCATGATGAATCTTTCAATTGCTGCCACTTATGAATGCCTATTGCAATGGGTATAGGCTCTTGGTCAGCACTGGTGTCTTGATATTGTTGCTCATCTTTTTGAGTTGCTTTGACCTATTTTTTGTCTGTTTTTCCTAACAAATTGTTCTCTGCCTAAGCATTATCTTGGCTGAGAAATGTTAGACAGAACTTTTTTAGTTCTCAAAATCTTATCACTGTACATATTCACACCTTCTTGGTGCAATTAATGTTTCTTTACCTGGGGGGTTATCCACCCAGTATCTTTTTCAGTTCGTTTCGGTAGCAGATAACCTGTTAAATTATTAATATGATTTGATCAATTTCAATGGTGGTGACATGGAAACTGTTGAACGTTTTTGTTAATTTTATCCTTAAAACTGCTGGGTGTGCAGAAGTTTGATTGTTTTTTCTGATGTTGTCCTATCTTTTCTAGGTCTTGCTTGGTGAAAGTCCTGTGATTGACATAGACAATACTGTACCTTCCAAAGCTGGACTGCGAAGTGTTTTGGATGTTCTAAAGATTCAGATGAACTTCTGGCCTACATTGGAGGCAAACTTCTCTAAATTGCTTTTGAAGTGGGGATCCTATGCTGTTCAGGACACAAGTGAGTTTCTTGAATTTTCTTTGGGGCGTATACGTGAGCTCCCTATGTTAGCTTTTGCCTGTAGTTTGGATGATAATGTTTTGTTCTCTCTTATAACCGTGTGGAGTTTCTCAAATTGGTCCTGTCAATTCGTGCTAACTATTTAACTATGTAAGTGTGCAACTATTAGTCTCAGCTAACTTTTGAGAAATGTACAATGATTCTAAGATCTTACCTAAAAAGTGATATTCTATAACTTAAAAGAAGCTGGTATCTTGTACACTATTGTCACCGTGCAGCTTCAGTTCGAGTGAGGTAAAAATTCATTAAACTGTGAAACTGACCGACCATCTAACATAAAAAAACATTTAACTGTGAAGATGATTAAGATCAAATTCAACCCCAAATTGAGTTCCCTGCACTTGGGCAGTCAAAAGACGATGCAGTAAGTTTAGCTTTCTTGCCTTACGCATGTTAGCTGATAAATTTTATACGCTTGGACAATGTATCTGTAGAAATTTTGATTCTCTCGTCTAGGAAGTGGGTACATCAGTCTGGGGGTGTAGAATAGCTCATTTCTTCTAATGATGAATTTGAGGACAGTTAACTTTTTAAAAAGAATTCTTTAGACCCAATTCTGCAATGGTGTTGTCGAGGATTGGACTTCTGGTGTGTTGAACTATATGCTCACTGGCACTGGATGCAGGAAAGCAGAGGAAAAAGAGACGCAGGACTGGTTTACCAATATGGTGGAGATGGGGACGAAAGAGGGTGTTATATTGCATGCTGTCCAAGCAGCTACGTGCAAAGTCCTCTCATAGTTATTCTTTTTTATGTTGATTCTCGTTGTAAGCTACAGGCTTTAGGTCTGGACTGTGCTGTTGTTTTGTAAGGCGGCCTTCTAACTGTTTCTCTTTTCTTGTTTTGTTTAGTTATTGTACTTCTAACTAATCTCTCCCTTGTACGTACTCGGATAGTAGTTAGTTTGCAGTGAATGATTATGGTTTAACAGAACCTGCAGCAATCAAATAACAATAAACATTGCCTAGTGTAATTTCACAATTGCGGTTTGGGCAGTAGAATCAATACAGGAGCTTACCCTTATCTGGCCTTACCCCTGGAGAGGACTAACAAGGCCCTCGGTTCGAAATAAAAGTAGTGGAATTATAAGAAAATAAGACAGTGAAATGGTAAGATACAAAATAACTGAAGCAACATTTAGTGGTACACATTGAAAGAACTTGCCTTGTCAGACGTCCTGTGTCCATTCATGTAATTGTCAACTGTGGGAGTCATTGCCATAGGAAGGAATTGAAATTGCAGTAAGAAAATAGAAAATCCAATTTTATGATGCAATAGAGCTAAAAAAGAAAAATATCTACAGGACTCGCCACCCCCAATCCTACCCAAAAAGTAACCCTCGCATGTCAAACGTCGCTGTTCCATAGGTTTTAAATCTAGTGTTAGAATATCTTAACTACTGGGATTTGAGTAGTAGTAATTTTGTATTTTTAGTGAATAAAATCTAAATCATAAAAAATGTCTCAGAAAAAAGAAATTAGCAATTCAAGTTTAAGTTGCTGTATTATGTTTTGCACTAAAAAGTATTTTTGTAAGAGTCTAAAAAAAGGATGTATTCTAGATTTTCAAGAGAAACTTCCTCTCTGTTGTTTTTCACCACATAACTTTCATTTGTTCTTTTCCCCCACAATCATGTGCTACTGTTCCCTTTTGGTGGATTTTGCGTTCAGGACACTTCCTCTCTTCTTCCCTGCTAAAGCGTCCTTGAAACTGGAAAGAAAAAACACAAAATCGCTTTGATTAATTTATGAATGTTTATAAGCCAATAGTCAACCATAATGTACAATTTTAAAGGCTTCTAACCACTTCTCTATCAATTTTTTACTGCTTGTTTCTTAATATTTTATAATCTTAGATATTCTTTTTCTAATATAACCTTTAATTACTCTATTCGCCTTAACGATGTTTGATTGGAGTTTAAAAATAAAATGAAAACTATTGAAACTTGAATGAGCGCCAGATATTTTAATAACAAGGAAATGTTCACCAACACTCTTTTACAAAATACGTAATTGCTTATATATTATTAAAAAGATACTTATAATTTTCAACACTTAATATTTATTATCTTATGTAAAAGAATTGATAAGCAATTGAGCATCCCTTAAAACATCCACATGCTAAAAAACTCTAATATTTACAAATTTCTCAATAAGAAAACAATTGGGAGGATTTTGATACTTGAAACAAACCATGAGCCTTTCAAAATTCAGTTTTCAGCTCAAAAGCATTTATGATGTACTAACTCTATTGAAATGAGAGAAGAAATTCCAGTTATGTGAACTGTTCATGCATTCACTGGTGCATTGCTGGCGGAGGCGGGGGTATAGGATATGCAAGTGGAAGCACATAAGGAGGATGGTGTCCGTGAGGAAGCATAACCGGAGTTCCAACGGCTGACGCTAGGTGGCTCGGCGGTGCAGCAACGGGATGACCCATCGGAGCACCGTACATGCCCATATTATGCATATTGGGCTGGTTTCTGTGCTTGACTGAGGGTCCAAGTGCAGCTGGATTTGATGGATTAGGATTCACCGATTGGCCTGTAATTGGAGCCTGATGAGTTGAAACGTCTCCTCCATTGTTGATACTTGTAATATCGTGAATACTTGACCTTCTTCTATCTCTATTCATGGAATTCAAACGAATAAAGTATTTCTGGGCATGACTAGCTACTTGTGTTGGAGTTCGAGATATCACAAAATTCCTTGAAATACTTCTCCAGTCTCCTTTTCCGAATTTGTCTAAACCTAGCAAAAACAATCTGTAAACCAAATAAAAAAATTAGGCAAAGTTAGATTTCATACTAGCTTTAGATTAAAACTGGTTCGCCTTAAAATTGAGTACTCTATTTGAATTTACCTATGTTCTTCTTCAGTCCACGGTATGCCCTTTCGTCTCTCTTGTTCAGACCTAGAATTCCCTTTCCCGCCATGGCCAACCGAGTCATGGCTCGTGCCTGAAAATCCATTTGAATAACCACAATTGGAGCGCCGTCCGTCCACTGACCCAGAAAAGCCTAGATTGACTTCCTTGGTTGAGGAGGAAGAAGCTTCTTCTCCTTTGTAATTGGGAATCGGAACGTGCCCTGCTTCAATTGCTGCAACATCATCCAAAAGTAAATGGTAATGTTGCTTGAGCTCATCAATGGTTTTACTGGGGACCATGGAAGCAAACTTCTCCCATTGTTGTTCAGAATCTTCAACCCAGTGCAGAGCAATGGCATTTTCAAAAGCTTTTTCTTCCTCTCTGCTCCACACTACTGAAGATGAAGCTGAATCTGAAGGTGACATTTCTAAATTTCTTCTTTTTAATTGAATTTGGGAAATTTGAACCTAATAATATTTCTCTTTTCCAGTTTGAGAGAAAGGTAGTTGTAGGGAAGAAAAGAGAGTGGGGGTATCAAATGTATTAATGGAGAAGGACCACTTGTGAGGTTGAAGGGATGGGCTGATTTGTCACCTTCATACAAAGTCATGCAAACAAAATTACAAAAAGTGAAAAGCCAATTGTATTTCAACAATAATCTTTGGTTACTACTATATATTATTCAATGAATATAAAAGGAAATAAAATAAAGATTTTATATAGGGAATTATTAACGATCAAAGTAAACCTAAATAATCTATATTCAATCAAGGAAAATATTGAGAGTTAATTTGATCACTACATAAAAGGAAAATGAATACAAATGTAAGGAAATTAATGGAATCTCATATATATGGACATCAATCTCGTTGTGGACCCACTCGTATAATTTTTTAAGAAAAGTTATGTCGGAGCCCCATGCAATGCAGAATTCATGGACTAATATCCACTAAAAACTGTCGAAATCATCTGTTTCCTATTTCTTGGCCATATAACCCTACCAAGCATCCCTCACCGCTGTCGGACCACCTGAGCCTCTTGCCTGGCTCGTTGCGAACCCACTCATATAATTTTTCGAAAAAGTTGCACCGGAGCCCCGTGCAGCAGAATCCATGGGCTAACACCCATTGAAACTGTCGAAATCGGCTATTTCCTATTCTTTGGCCCATATAACCTTACCAAACGTCCCTCGTCGTTGTCGGGCCACCTGGCCTCTTGTCCGGCTCGTTGTAGACCCACTCGTATAATATTTTGAGAAAGTTGCTCCAGAGCCCTGTGCAGCGCCAGAATCTGTGGGCTAACACCCACGAAAAATGGTCGAAATATCCTTGGCCATATAACCCTACCAAGCGTCTCCTGCCACTGTCGGGCCACCTGAGCCTCTTGCCTGGCTCGTTGCGAACCCACTCATATAATTTTTCGAAAAAGTTGCACCGGAGCCCAGTGCAGCAGAATCCATGGGCTAACACCCATTGAAACTGTCGATTTCCTATTCTTTGGCCCATATAACCTTACCAAACGTCCCTCGTCGTTGTCGGGCCACCTGGCCTCTTGTCCGGCTCGTTGTAGACCCACTCGTATAATATTTTGAGAAAGTTGCTCCAGAGCCCTGTGCAGCGCCAGAATCTGTGGGCTAACACCCACGAAAAATGGTCGAAATATCCTTGGCCATATAACCCTACCAAGCGTCTCCTGCCACTGTCGGGCCACCTGAGCCTCTTGTCTGGCTCGTTGCGAACCCACTCGTATAATTTTTAGGGAAAGTTACGCCGGAGGCCCGTGCAACGCTAGAATTCGTAGGCTAATATCCACGAAAACTGCCGAAATCGCTTGTTTCCTGTTCCTTGGCCCATATAACACTACTAAGTATCCCCCACCACCGTCGGATCACCTGAACTTCTTGCAGAAACTCGTTTATACATATAGTAACTGACAAAGAGGTGAGCGGAAAAGGACGAACAGAAAAGGGGTAAGAAAGAAAATAAGGAAAGGTAGTGTGGAAAATTACCAACTTTTGTGCAAGCAGTAAAATCTTTCCTAGTTGGTAAAAAGGAAACCATCATAAAAACAATGACTAAGAGAGTGGAATAAAAGAACATGAAAGTGAAAAAAAATGGTACTCTATTTAATCATTAAAATGGAAAAGTGGCACCTTACTAGTAGCAATGATTGAATGAGTGAATCGCAATAAGAGGCATCATACAAAATCTTGTATTCTCTGATCTTGAGTTATTTTTATTTGACATAAATTTTTTTAAAAAAATTAAAATTATAATTTAAATTAAATTAAAAATATTTATCTAATTAAAATTTTTTTAATTAAAAATAACATAAATATTT
>JAPFFP010000070.1:26520923-26546763 GCA_026153255.1 Solanum medicagineum
AAATATTTTACTTTTATATTTTTTTTCAAACTATTTTGAATTGTTTTACCTTAAGCTGAAGAACAACCAAAAATCATTTCTCTACTTCTCAATATAGACGTAAAATCTACGTATGCACTATATTCTCCGAATCTTATTTGAAAACTATACTAGATATATAGTCATGCTCTCAAAGGGCAAAAGGGTGACAAAATCCTGTGGGTGTAAAGAAATTGTTAGTCATTAGTGCTGTTGAAATTAGAGTGTCTTTGTCAAGCCATAAATTCACTTTGATCATTTAAGTTTGTCTCCTTGATATTTATAAACAAGTCACAAGGACAGCAATACCAGCAGTCTTTTTTACACATGAAATCACATGGAATTCTTGATTTCACACTTGCATGGTCATTAAAAGGCTTGTCATATTCATTCATCAATTATCATCCGCCAGTTATCTTTAATGGATAAGGTTTATACAAATCTTGATCTTCTTGGACCCTTTGAATTCAATAAGGTTCACAACAACAGTGCTGTATATGTTTTTTTCACATCTGACATGCCATATTCGTAATGGATAGGATAACTATGACTGCTGATCTTCAACTGAAACTGAATAACTGACTCTCAGAACCAGAATATAACCTATATTGGTTGGACTCTTCGAAAATGAATCCTCCAGAAATAGTACTACATTTTTGGAGGGTCCAACAAGAGTATGGCAATAAAGAAATAACAATAGTAGCAAATCGCAGGTTTGAAACTGCAGAAGGATTCTTGAGTTTTTACAGGAGAATCAACTACAACATACCCCATGAAATCCCACAAGTAGAGTCTGGGAAGGGTAGAATGTACGCAGACCTTACCACTATCACATGGAGATAGAGAGGTTGTTTCCAGATACAGGAGAATAACTAAGCTCCAATTTTCAAGGAAACCACATGACAGGAAAAGGGGAATGTGATGTGCAGCAAATTTAATCAAGTTAAAAGCATCCTTTTGACATGTTCCATACAGGTTCTTTCTTCCTGTGTTTTGACAAAATGCCTACACTGACTGACATTTCCACTTACAACATGACTTAGTCTAATCATGTGCTATATGACATTGATGTCCTTGAAGGGAAACAGAAAACAAAGAGGGACCCCATCCTTGAGAGAGAATAACATTGAAAGTGGAGAAGATAAAGCTGGTGTTTTACAACAAATGGGCTCATAACTTGTTTCTCTTATATCTAGAAAATCGCTTTCCCTTTCAATAGTGAGTTTAAACGGGCTTCTATTCATCCTGAAACATCATAAAACAATCAATTTTCTGGAAAAATTCAAATACAATTCAGAAGAATGTGATCTCAGTCCACCTGAACAGCTTCAATAGACAATGGTTCTTTGCCAAAGTAATCTGGAGGAAAGATAAAAACTATGTTTGCAATCAATTAATTTCATGAATGCAAAATGAAAATCTGAGGCAAGATTTAACTGACCTTGCAACAAATCATTGAGAAGTTCAGCCCCTGCAAGAATTTACAGGGAAGGAGAGGACATGACTGATCCTACATCATCTAGTGGCACCGTGGAACTCTCAACTCAGCTGTCTGATTCAATCTTAGGCTCATGAGCTCTTGTCATCTGGTTGATTTTGAGGGAAGCTCACCATCTTTTACAAGGGCTGCCCTCTCAGGGTTCATTAGCATAAGCTGCTGTATGTCCTTTGGGAGGACGTTAAACACTGCCTGAAGATCCTCCCTTAGTTTGCTGCAAGTGGCATCAGAACCTGCTTCAACAGTAGTGGACTGCTGCAGCAGAACATGGCCACCAAGAAAGATATATTTGTCATTCACAATTACTAATTAGCATAGAAGAGAATGGTAAATAACTAGCACCATGAAGGTAAAACATGTTAAGCAGAAAATATATCACCTCAAATTTGAAAAACAGTAAAAAAGAAAAGGGCTAATTCCAAATATACACAATAAACTAATTAGTTTAGAACAAATATAAACATGTTTTATTTACATTAAAAAACAGCCAAAAATCATAGGAAATGCATAATGACTATACAATATAGCTTGCCAAAAGTTATATAAAGTATACGTTAATTGAGCTATAGACTGAATATATATTATGATAACTAAAAAACTGAATATAGCTAGACTATACATGAAATATATACAGAGTATACATGATTATACAATGAATGATCTTTTTTTGGTGAATGGACCAAATGGTCATTTCATGTACCCTAAAAAGATCCCCTGCTCAAAGTCTATATAAATATCGGTCAAGTACTTTTCTGTCATATTATTCAGTTGCATTTTTAAAAATAATTAGTTCTGTCACATTGCTAACCAAATAAGTAAAATCAAAGCCAATCAAAAGTGTAGTCTGCAGTTAAAGTTGCAAAAATTAAACTGGAAAAAATCTATCTTCAGTGAATATGAATCCAAAAATAATGGGGAACATGTGAGTATGAATAAGGCTTGGAAGGACTTAATGACAAAAGACTAGATGGAAGTTCGCTTGTATTGCTTTGCTTCTAATAAATGCATGATTACTTTGTCCGTAACTAAAATAAAGTAGAAGAGACAAATGATAGAGGAAAGTAACCCCAGAGTAAAGGTAACAACAGCTTGGACAAAAGGTAAGCCTTTTTCTTGTTAAAGCGTGAAATGCAGCAGCAACAATAACAACGACATACCCAGTGGAATTAGAAATGTATTCACTCTCTATTCCATCTTAAATACCTGCCGGGCTTGGTTTATTTACAAGTTTTAACAACTACCATGTCCTTCCAAACCCTGCAAATATTCTCTTTAAATTTGTCAGCGCACAATAAGCACATTGATTATGCATTCTGTTATGCTAAGTTTGGTTCCAGGAAGGGGAGGAGGAGAGTGAAGGAGAGGAATGACATGGTTTAATTCCCCAAGGAAATATTGATGGCTTATTTCTGGTTGTTGGCCTCGTTGCAAGGAACTAAGTAAAATGTTGTGATACATGTCCTCCTTTCTGTCACTCTTTGGAGGAGTTGAAAATGCATCATGAACAGGCACCCAACCCCTTCACATTTAATTCCCCGCTTCTTCTACTCTCTTACCGAATAAAAGGAAACAACCTTACCGCTCCACCTTCTCAAACCCCTCCTATTTCATCTGAAGCAACATATGGTTGCCTACCATGATAACTTGTTCACTGGAGTTATATGGACTTCCCTGTTTCAATGCTTCAAAATTTCATTCCTCAGATTAGTCAACCTAATGCACACTTTCATCTTCTAGTAGAATAGTACAAGATGGGAAAGATGCTACAACAGGATTAAAGTCATGCTTAAAAATATTCTGCATCGGCACTCAAATAATACAGTCGGTTAAGAAATGACAAAGTCAGACACTGGTAGCTGAGTTGGTACTCCTCCTAGTTTAGCAACCGGTTTCATTACGGAATTTTCTCTCAACACGTTGCTCTTTGCCATGTACATGGAGTTTCATCAGCAAATCAAATAAAGGTAATTTCAAATATGTCCATCATGGATGAACCTCTTACTTCTCTCACCTGAAACTGAAAACTCTCACAGTTGCAAATGATTAAATCTTAACATGAATAAAATCGTTGAAAAAGTCATTAGATTTACTCATACAGAAAGGGATGCTTCAGCGAAAGAATAAGTCAGAAAACAATGGTAGCAGAGCCTTCAGTCCCAATTAGGTGTCTCATCACTCATGCACATAATTTTCAAACCCCAAGCAAGTAAAAGCAAGATTATCATCAGGGGTTTGTATCACACCCAGTATACAGGATGCTTGATATCTATTACTCCCTCCGTTCCAGTTTATATGAGTTAGTTTGACTTGGAACGAAGTTTAATAGAGAAAGAATGACTTTTGAAACTCTACTTTCAAAAAAAAAAAATTGACTTTTGAAACTCGTAGTCTAAAATAAGTAATAGATACTTGTGTGGTTAGAAATCATTTCATTAAAGGAAAAAATGGACATTTTAAAATTAAATTGTTACTAAATATAGAAACGTGTCATTCTTTTTGGAACTGACAAAAAAGGAAAGTAAGTCATATAAATTGGGACAGAGGGAGTATTTATATACAGTTTGATGATTGAGGGGATAAATTTGACTGAACAGTGATGCCAAAACCATATACTAGTCTCTAAGTGCTTCTACTGGGTACAGAAGATGTCTGGGAACTAAAAACAAGGGATGCAGTAAGTACATTTTTTCATTTTGAACCCACCACCAAAAGAAAAGATGAAAACTAAAAAATAAAATGAACGGCGCATCAATATGGTAAAATATATTCACTTAAGTGATTAATACATATGATTGTAATATATTCACTTAAATGATTAATACATATGATTGTTGGTATTGTAAACATAATGGCTGGCGAAAGTACTTGCCAATGCATACTGAATGCGAAGGGGAGAAATGTTTGTTTGATGGCAGAATAACTCCAGAGTAAGTCGAACATCTTTATCAGGTTTTATTTAATTCATTTTTAGAAAAATCAACAGAAATCTCTTTTTGAGGTTTTCAGTACATTGCTGCTGTTCTTCTCATCACATATTTGTTCCAATTGGAACCACATACAAAGCTATGTCGCTTATTTCTACATTATTCCTTTATATATCATGGAGCACGGAGGTGGGAAGGTGATTTCTCATAAACCAGTATGGAATAATTAAAACTTCTTCACAGGCACACAAAAAGTAGATGAACAGATAAAAACAAAAAAGGAAAACTCCCAAAGAGAAAACAAAGAAACAAAGCATCGTGGGAAAAAAAATGATGTGCCATGAACGCAATCAGATATTTCAGAAAATAATGAAGATTCATGTGTTAGAACCAGAATTCCCCTTCTGGCAGAGGCAGACCTACCGTAAGGGTGCGGGGGTCAGAGGTACCTGGTAACTTTGGAAAAAATTGTATGTATATATGTGTATATATCTTAAACAGTGTATATATTTCTGTATTGGCACCCCTAGTACCTCCTCTGATCAATGCTATATGTAGTAATAATAAAGAATCTCCGTTTTTCTATAGAAACTAGATATATCAGACTCTTTTTTTCTTTTTCTGGGAGGGGTGATGTACATATTTTAGTCACTGGGAAAGAATGATCAAATACCATCTCAAAATCACATTTATTAACTCATGACCAGATCTCTTAGCTTCATTTTGCTATTTCAGTATGAGGATTTCAATATTTTGTGTATGCACCCATCATAGGTGAAGAACTAATCAAAAGTTAGAATTCCCAAAAAGAGCAGAAAATGGAACTGTCACCATAAGTTAGGAAAGCACATGCCTGTAATTCTCCAAGAAGATGCCTTTCAATTGCATTGAAAGTATCAACAATCTCCAACTCAGACATGCTAGATATCAAATGTTGTATATCAGCCCTCATTCTAGCTTGCCTCCACAACCTATACTGTTCTTGTTCAGCAACAGCACGCTTTCGTTGAAACCAAGGCAAAAAGTTGTGCCCTTTCAGAAACCGTCTGTACAAGTACAAGTAATCATTTCATTTTGAGTCAGGCAATAATTTGTTAATTACATTTACAAAGTTTGCAAGTAAACATCGAAGAGAACCTATAAGAATTCAAAGAAGAGTACATAAGAAGAAAAACTAACCATTCTTTACCTGTAAAGGTCCAGCCAGTTAGATTTCATTCTCTTCAACAGAAACTTTCCAGGACCCCTTGCTGATAAGCTAGTGAGGAAGTCCTCGGCATTAAATGTGGGTAGAGGAGGAGGATCAACATATGGGGAAGATCCTTCAGAAGGTGTTGTTGGTCTATAATACGGTCCAAATGGGGCCAAGAAGTTGCTTGTCAGCTCTAAGAAGTGCCGACGAAGTATGTCATTATTAACAACTGACATTGATTCCTCTACCCTGGGTGACATACCTGCATCAATTAGCCTATTCAAGATTGAAGTGTCTGGCTTTGTAACTGGACCATAACTGCTCCAAAAGGCTTCTTTGTGCTCGGTCATCAGGCAGAGTGGACCTTCTCTCCTCAACTTCATAGCATTGAAAAAATTTGAAGGTGTAAACCTATTCAAGGAAAGATTAGGAAGACTAAGTCCTTCAGGTCCAGTCGGAATTCTACCGGTTGATGCTCTCGCAGAAAATGGAAGTCGAGCTGCATTCATGACAGGATTTCCAACTGATAAGATGTGTGGAATTCTTCGAAGGGATTTCAAGAAAAAGAGGTTTGTCACACCCAAAATCATTGGAGGAAAAGCAGCACTTTCTTGAAGAGAGTTTAAATGAGCAAAGTCGGGATCATGAATAGTAAAGTAAGGCCTGAAATCAATGCTACACAGAAGGGGGGCGACCAGACTAACCAGACCAGCAACAGCTTCACAGCATTGAGGTGGTGTTGGCGCTATGACAAGAATGGGTTCTCCAATAAGTAACAATTCCCATAACTTCCAAAGCTGCATTAAAAGCCCCCTAAATGTCCCAAAAAGATCCGCGTCATGGAAAAGACCTTGTGGCACTGATTGACTGGAAGGAAGAAATGGGGCTATTGGAGAAGCCAACTCTTCAAAAAGTACTCCACAATCCAAAGGCATACAATGGGCAGGTGGCAAGTTCACTTTAAGAGTGGCATTCCCAATTGGAAGCTCCATTAACTGACCAGGTACAGGAGCAGGCCACATTGATACATAAGACGCAATGAAATTGAGGGCTTTCTTCCCAATGTCAAAGTACAATGGGCCCATGATCTGCAGCAAAGGTCGAAAGACACTGGAGAATGGGTTGTGAGAAAGAATTACCACAGACTTTTGCTCACCACCCCGTTTCAGCCTTTCATCGTGTCTCTGTCTATTAAACACAAACCCATACAAATATCTTGAGTTTACCCCTGCTTGAATCTTACTCCTTTGTTTTAGCAACTTATCACTGGCTGTCATTTGGGAGGCTAGTGTATTATCTACTTCCACTATCTCGGATGAAGGCCGATGTGCCACTTGAGGATTCCCCTGCCTCCGGACACGGAAGAAAAAGATACAGTCATGGATGCTTGATCGGTTATGATTCTGTGAAACTGAATCCGGAAATGAGCTAAAGGCAACTTCAAGCTCCTCATTATGCGTTAGACAGCCTGACGGGTAACATTCTTCAATGAGCTGTCCCTGTTCAAGATCAAACCTAATAATACAGAAGCCAACAACCCATTGCTGTAGAGATTTTTCATCTACTTTTAAATCAGCTTCTGATCTCACCGAAAATGATGGAGATCTGCTCATTTCCGGCTACTGCAAAAACTACAACATCACTCAAAAAACCCCTATTTTCAACATACACATAGAAATGTTTGGCTTTTCGTCTCTCCTCCACGAGTAAATGTAGAAACTTGTACAACTAACTGAACCTGTAAAATTAAAGCTTTAACTCATAAAGTCAAGCAGGAGGAAACTATAGAGAGCTCAATTGGACAAATAGAGCAAAACCAAATAAATAACTCCAGCCTATATATGTACTTGGCACAAAAAGTCGGAAATGTAACAACAGAAAAGGGACTACTAGGACCATAAAGATCGAGAAAATGCAGATTTTAACTCACGTAGAAGTTCAGGAAACAAGTACTCCTCCTATCTACAAAAACTTGGGGTAATTGGATAATAACCAAAGTACATAAAACAAGAATCTAATCACACTATTTCAATCCAAAAAACATGGAATCAAAACAGGAAAACAGACCCAGAAGCGTCTTAAATTCAAGAATCAACAGCGAAAAGAATATCAGTTTGTTACCTGAATTCAACAGAGATGCATCTGCCTTCGAATACTACAGATGGATCGAAAAAATAAAATCTTGAGTGATTTTTCTTGAAAAAAAACAAGTGGGTCTCGATCCAATGTGCTTGATATTTATCACCAAAGGGGTAAAACAAGAAAAGAACAAGTGGGTTGTCCAAGAATTTGAATTCAAGGAAATGAATCAACAAGGCAACAAGTTAGGTGAAGGACGAGAGGGTTCACAGCTGGGGAAAGAACTTGTCTATTCGCACAAATAATGTAGATTTTTCGAATTGTGTTGTATACTAGAGGACAGAAGTCTCTGTCAAATCGACCTTAGCAGAAAATGGAGATGAAGGACAAGGCTGTTTATCATGTTTGGATTTTTCCCTTTTTTCCTTACCTGACCCAAAATAACCTTTTCAGATGTTTTATTATGGAGATTATAGAAAGACTTGTGAATATAAACGGAAAGAATTCATAGAACTTTTTGAAATTTTTGACCTAAAAGGTTAAGATCAAAATTTGAGAAACCCTAGTCTTTTTCTTAAATTTTTTCTGATTTCCTGTATTTGAGGTCAATTTTGCTATAAAACCATACATTTGATTTTGGCGAAAAAGTAATATTACTTCCTCACTTCGATTTACATGACAATCATTTCACTTTAAAATAATACAATGCATTTTCGGAGATTTCATTAGTATTAATATTACTGCGCTCACAACTTTGACGAATTTAAATAATTTTAACCATTTTTGAGAAAAAGAAAAACTTTAACTATGACTTATTTGGTACAACTATTGAGGACTAATTTAGTTGATGAATAAATGTGATTTGATATTGCAGCATTTCCTCCTTATCCCCTCCCATATGTAAAAAAGAGATTAGTACATTTCTGTGGATTTGCAGCAATAATTCGATATATCTACTATATAATCATTAGCTAAAATATGTTGGGTGCGAGTATAATGGAAGGCATACCCAATTGAAAAATAATATTATCTAAATACCTTTCAAATAATTATAATAAAATTTAACATGCTGACTCCTTAGCTTTTCTAACGAGACGAACGTATTTAACATGCTGATTCCTTAGCTTTTCTGACGAGACGAACGTATTTGAGTAATTATCGTTCCGTAAGACATCATGCAACTTTTGTTTTTGGGTTTTAGACATATGACATTGATAGTGGTCAGTCTTCTGTCAGCACGGAACAGTTAGCAGCTATATTTGTCTGCACGGGGCATCTTTCTGTTGCTGCTTCTTATCCTATTGAGCCTCTAATTTGGATAAAATGCTTTGCTTGTTTTTATTCATTTCTATAATAAGTCGATTCAATAGTCACATTTGGAAAAAGTTTGTTACTTTAGGACAACTGAAGTAACCAGTCGTGGGCAAAATTTTCAGTTTTCACCCCAAAAAAAAGGGATTTAAAAGGACGTATCACAACTTCATATTGAATATCATTTTCACATTTTCAAATTCGTATAGTACTCGAATTTTCACCTAAAATTGATTGCGTAATAACAAAAAAAGGTCAGGAAATAAAGTTATAAGCTATTTTATACAAGAAACGAGAAAAGTATATAATATATACAACTTCACTAGACACATATTTACAAAAGATTACGGTACTTGAATAGCAACTGCAATCTGAATGTGTCCTGCCAAATTCGTTAGTTCAGTCTAAGTACAGTAACTCCACAAAATTCTGTAAACTGACTTCCCATGCATCATATTTGACATTTTGTAAGGACTTCCAACTTAATAAGGCAGAAGATTGATGGATTTAACCTACACATCATATACAGGCAAGCGCTCCTCGATACAGACACGGCAGATAGGGCATTTGTTGCATTTCTCACAGCAGGAACTGCACCACACGAGATAAGAATGAACAAGTGTACTAGTGGCAAGTAGCTAATGTGTTTGGCCCATAATGGTAAAGCAAAATACCTGCAGAGGACGCGATGCCTGCAAGGAAGTAGCACTGTACTAATTTCTCTTTCAAAGCAAATCCTACACAAAACTTTTTCCTGCACAGCATCACAATTGTTTCAAGTTAACGTATACAACTATGCAAGATGCTCTTCTCTCACAAACAAATGCAACATTTTGTACAGAAGAAAGTGACAAGAGTTCGACTTATCAAAAAAATTTAGATGGTATGAAATCACACAAGTAAATCAACATCTTAAACAGCAAGTGCCGTTATCCCATCTCCCAAACTAGACTAGCTAACTAAATCATAGTACTATTAAATTTACTTATCTATATTCATTTAGATTACCAGACATGAAATGTAAAATGTTCTCTGAAATCTTTTGATAAGACACGAACTTCCTGACGTGAACTGTCAAGATAAATTGAAAAAAGTGGATGACATACAGCTCACGGATTATGGTTTTTTTTTTCAAGTAAAACTTAAGCATCAGACCATCTGGCTGGGGATGGAGTGAAGTAGCTGTTCTAAGTACAACTTAAGGATTTAGGTATTCCCGTTAGCAAGCAACAACTCATGCAAAGGGCAGAAAAAGATGTCACAGCCAGTTCAAGAACAACATACCCAGTGCTACATTCCCACAAGTAGGGTCTTTGGGCTTGGGGTAGGGATGGGGGTTAGGCAGACCTTATCCCCTTACCACACGTAGATGTACAGCCAATGACAACAACACAACATACTTGGTGTAATCCCACAAGTGAGGTAAGAATAATAATACTTCAGTAGAAAGTGCAAGTATCTTCCCAAAAGAATCTTTTCAGAAAAGCTTAGTCCATGCAACATAGTCACGCAGTATACTGGAAACAGATGAAAGATCTTATCTCCTGCATCACAGAGTTGAGAAAGCCAAAGTGAAATTAAGAAGTTTACATTTTGAAGTCTTTCATATTCCTGCTGGCTCAGTTTAGTGATTTCTGCTTGCTCACCCAGAGCAGCTTGAAGTCTCCAAACCTATGACGAAGCCAATCAAATGACAATATTAAAAGAAATACATAATGGGCAGAAAAAGAGAGATAAATCCACAAA
Organism: Solanum medicagineum; assembly: GCA_026153255.1. Classification (NCBI taxonomy): domain Eukaryota; kingdom Viridiplantae; phylum Streptophyta; class Magnoliopsida; order Solanales; family Solanaceae; genus Solanum; species Solanum medicagineum. The sequence continues at coordinate 26,531,692 of JAPFFP010000070.1, forward strand.
AGCATGGAGAAAAAGTTAATGTCAAGAGCTTAATGCATTATATGATTAGAAAGCAACTTATCAACCTACAGCAGTATGATCACAATATCAAATTTTTGTGGCATTTACAATGAAAAGCAGAATGGTAAAAATGTACGATAAGCTTACCTCTTCAGCAAGATCCTTCTTGGGCATTTTCTTGACTATTTCAGGTGGATAACCACAAAAAGTATTATACCTGTAAAACAATAAGTAGTTACTATAATGAAATGAAGTCTCAAAATCCGCAGTAGTAATTGCAGAGTCTTCATTTAGGCCAAATTCACCCCCAAATTATCAAGAATAGGGCAATGATGAAAGGATGAGATACACAATCTAGCAATTGCTCGTGGAGAAAATAAAGCAAGGGAAGTTACTATTACCATCAACTCTGGTTAACATCGCTGAACTAAAACAGCAGAATGAATAGCAATTCAATAAGCAGCAGTGTTCAAGAAAAAAAAGTAAATCAAAATGAATGAAAAACAGATTCACGACGACGTAATAAATCGGCAGTATTTTTTATTGGGTTCATGTAGTGTTAAATTTGAGAAACACAATATTTTGTTTGATTTGGGTAATTTTTTTTTAAAAAAAAATGAAACCGAACCAAAACTACAAATATGTGTATCTATTTATTTCTCCAGATTAGACTATCAACTCAATCTATGGTTGGCTTCTCAAGGTGAAGAAGTTTGTTTCAGTTAATAGTTGCTGATGCTCCTGCATAGACATTTCACGGCAAGTGAATTGAGAAGTTACATTATTCAAATGAGAAGTAAGGTGTCATTTTATTTTGCTCCTTCATCAATGCAAAACCACCTTAAGACATGAAAGGCACTCCTTTTGATAGTATAATGATTTAACTTATTAAACTAGAATGAATAAGTTGGTAGCATGCATCAAAAGAAAAAAGGCTTGGAGTCTGTGGGTTTCTGGGGGGGGGGGGGTAACTTTTACTGCTGCAAGGAACTGAGCTTCATCCACATGTTGCAATTTTTACCAAAAATATAAGGTAGAATTTATTCGATCTTAAGAATAGATCTTCTTTGCCCCGAAAACAGCTCTGCTTCTATTCCATCCATATTGTCCACCATATACAAGCTTATATTTATACCAAATTCTCCTTTGGCTTTTTTGTACCTATTCTATTTTGGCATGCCAACAGCTACTTAGTTGTTCTAGACAGGGTTCACTTAATCCCAAAAACGTTCAAAAAGAAATGTTATTGTTGGAGGATACATAGCATAAAAATATGGTTGTTGGCTTAAGTTATCTTCCCTCACACATAGCATCTGATACAGAGTAGGTAGCCACTTTCTGTCAGTTATCCTGTGTAGGACATGCTTCGTGTGTGAACATTAGAAGCCACGACAGGCTACACTGTTTCGAGCTTTTCTTTCCAAATTAACCTCAAGGCAAGCTTGTTGTTTGCTGTTTATCAACCAACATAGATTTGTAGCATGATTTTAAATAAATCTGCCCTTCTAGTGTGCTGCGAAATCACTTTTATCTGCCTCTGAGTTAAAACATTAACACTTAACCAAAACTTTAGTAGATCCTCCAGGTGAGTCATAGACTAATATTAAGGACCTAACCAGCTCATTTCATCAAACATGTCGAGAAAAACTCCCAACTAGTGGTGGTTATAAGCCCCCTCTATGTCCAACTAACTGATTTAACACATGTTATTTTTCTCTTCTTGCGGGAAGCATCCATTGGCAATTAACACTACATTTATAATTTTTCTTCCTCCCTATATAGGTCATCTTTAGTAGGACTAAAACATAGTACCTAGAGTGTAAGTTCAGTGATGTGATACATGAGACGGATGTGGAAGTGAAGATCGATGCACAAGTGATACCCAAGAGAGGAAGCTTCAAGTATCATGGTCCCATAATCTGAGGAGGCAGGGAGATTGATGATGATGTCACATATCATATTGGAGCGTGGTGGGCGAAATGAAAGCATGCATCCAGGGTACTGTGTGAGTGTGCAATAAGAATTGTGTCGCCAAGATTTAAGGATAAATTTTACAGAGTGGCGGTTAGACCAACATCATCTTACAGCCAGAGTGTTGGCCAGTCCAAAACACTCCATTTAGAAAATGAATGCCCATATTCAGAGGATGATTGTAGCAAAGATGAAGATGTTCAAATGAATGTGTGGACACACTACTAGAGACATGATCAGAAACGAAGTTATAGGGGGCAAAGTGGGTGCAGTGCCTTGGAGAGCGAGAAGCGCAAAAAGCAAGAAGGGTGTAATTTAAATAAACTACCCTAACACAAGCATGCATGGTTGCTTCCACGGCTCAAACCTGAGAACTATAAGTCATACAAAGACATACTTGTGCTTCAAGGGTCTCCTTCTGAGTTAACAATTATATACATAAATAAATTAAAAGTATTGTTATTTTTCATTTGTTTTTAGATTCAATTCAACTTTATTATTTTGCTATTGTAATGGAATAAATAAGAAATCATATTTTTGTAAGGATTCATGGTAATCTCATACTAGATTCACTTAATATGAAAACACTAAACAAGTGCGAATGCACATGACAAATAGACTCATAATATGAAAACATTAAATCCCGTGCACAAGCATCCCACATTAGCAGCAATCGGGAAGGACCGCCGTCCAGTGTCGTCAAAGGCATGCTTAAGCCCTGAAGTGAGGCTCAAAACATGTTGATCAATTCACTTAATGTGCACTTCTAAACAATTGATATTTCACTTTATCGTACCTTTTCAAATTTCTTTGTTTATATATTTATCATTCTATTTATAATGATCACTCTTGGAGTAAACCCCAAATGACCTCAGAGCTCTTTTGTGTTTTTTGCTTTTGATAACATTCACACCTTAAGGGGTGTGATATAGATAACATATCCTAATGCAAGTATTAGTGATTGCTAAAACGCTCAAACCCAAGACCTATAAGTCACATAGAGACAACTTTGTCAATGCTCCAATGCTACCTTTTTGAATTAATATTATATATATAAATAAATTAAAGCATCATTAGTTGTCATTTGTCTTTAGCTTGCGTTTGAACATGCAATGTGAAGTCATGATTTCAAATCAGCATTTGGACATGATTTGGAATTCCGGCTTTATTAGTTTGCAGTTGCAATGGAATTAATAAGAAGACAATTTTTGTTAACTAAAATACATGTGACACTACATATGACAAATAGACTCATAATATGAGAACATTAAATAAGCGTGACAATACACATGACAAATAGACTCTCGTGCACCTATTATTCAACCAAAACATCTTATTTTCTTCTTTAGACATTTGATTTCCAATGGAAGTAGGATCAAGTAGGCAAAAGATTGAAATGAAGTTGATTGAGTAAAAGGAAGAACGCTCTTTTGCTTTCTTGAAAAGGAAAAACTTGTTCAAGAAAGTGGATGAGCTTTGAACTTGGGTCCGAGTGGATGTTGGTATTATATTCTTTTCACCAAGTGGAAAACCATGTTCCTCTGACTCCACAGGTATAGAAAACATAATGATAAATTTCTTGAATTGAAATAAGAGGATCGCTAATGCAATCATGTTTATGTGCGCAAATCAGATGTCTTTTAAGGCATTTGAAATCTCCATAAAATAATCACAAGCGTTGGATGAGAGAGAAAAACAATGAATACTAATGCATAAGATCATGCACCCGCTTGGAAATACCATCCGATAACAGGTTGGAGCAGTTGCTGGCAATCAAACTGCAGTAGGACAAAGTTAAAAAAGTAACAGGAAGTGGTGTTTAGGGCTAAGCTACTCAAGTTTGATTTAAATGTTGCCCCAAGCTAGAAGAAGGGGAGAGTTCTTGAAGTCATGATTATCACGGAGGTGATAACTAGAGTTCTTTAACTTGAAGTAGTGTTAGGAGGAGTCTTTACCGGTTATCGAGTCTTTTAATATGGTTCGGACGTTGTTACTCTTCAATCTTCAGTCATCATCCATTCATTTGAGGTTTTCAGCCACAAAAAGGTTATGGAGTTCTTGTATTCTTCAGTTGGTTTTTTCTGTTATTTCATCTTTAGTCCTCAATGATACTTTGTGCTGGCTATACTCACTATATTTGAGGGCATTTCAGTCCTCCATGTCAACAGGTTGAAGAGTCATCTCTTTCCTATCAACCAAGTCTAAAATTTGCTTGTGCTAGCTAAGACATTGGGTGGCAGAAGTTAGTTCCTATGGGGGTGTATCCATCACATTATGAGATGTACGTTTCCAATTCATCATTTTTTGGATGATGAATTTTTTATGAATACAAAGGTACCCTTCTTTAGAAAAAAAAAAAAAAGATTAATTTTTGTATTGGCTAGATTGGTAAATCAATTGAAACCTTTATCGAACTAGCCAACAATGTGAAAGTTATGGATCAAAGAAAGCCCCCGTACACTCATCGGTGGTTTTTCCTGTTTCCATCTCCAGTGAGATTGATGCATTTACGTTTACATTATCCTTTGTCATCGTAGAAATGAAATACAATCCAAAGAACCCATGCACTCATCAGTGTTCTTTCATGTTTCCATCTCCAACGAGGTTATTGCATTTACATTTAGGAGTCATTTGGTAGAGTGTATTAGCAAAAATAATGCATGCATTAGTAGTACATGTTTGGTACACTTTTTCATGCTATGTATAACTAATGCTTGCACTCTATTGTGTATTAAGGTGAGTATTACTAATACCATGGATTTCTAGGCATTCATAATGCAACGCTTTTAATGAATGCACTAGCATGATCAAAGACCCAATTGCCCCTCAAAACCTTTTTTTACATCTTTTCCACCATAATGTGGAGGGTATTTTTGTCAATAAATTTTTTTATGCAATGCATGCTATTTTTAATGCAACAAACCAAACAATCCATAAAAATATTCTATGTATAATTAATAAAAGCATAACTAATACATGCATTACTAATGCAAGCATTATTAATACACTCTTTTAGCATTATTCCGATACACCGTACCAAACGACCCCTTACATTATCCTTTCTTAATAGAAATGAAATACAATGCGAAGAACTCAGATAAAGGAGAAGAAAAGTTCATACTTACCCAGAAAATCCATCATGGTATAGTCGAGCCTGTTCCTCTCGACTTGATTCATCAATGGACCACCAACCAAGTAGCCTGCTTATTGAAAATACCAACGCATTTAGCCATCACTTAGTTGCAGTTGCAAGAATCACTATGTGTGACAGTTAAGAGTCATCGTGTATCCCATAAGTTTATGATCCTTCATTTTGTATGCCATGTTTTACAGAAATAATGATTTATAGCTCTTGCTGGTTCGTTATGACTTTACCTGGAACCATGATGCATAAATGCAAAGCAGTCACGTACTCTAGAAGAAATTACATGATATCGTCCCACAGCAGCTCCACTTCGTAATAAAAGAACAATTTTCTCAACAAATCCTAATGTAGCAAACAAGACACCAGCTACTTGCAAGAGGAATATGGGTAAGAATAGAAGTGGAAGAGAAATGTGTCTTGCACCTGCAGGTGTTCCCTGAAATTCAGAAGCATGAATTATTAGAAACACATGGGAAGTGTCTGGTCTGTCCAGTAGTTGGGCCATATATCATATCATAGAGTAACTCACCTCCAGACGCATACAGAGGAGGACTTGGAAAAATATGATTGGAATTTTCATTATGTGACCACCGAGGTCTTGCAGCCCACATATTCTACTCGGTGGTTCTTCCTCTGAAGAAACCACTAAGCCACTATTCCAATCAAGATATCTGAGAGTAGTAGATGAAGAACTAGCTCCAAGTGCATCAGAACTTCTATGAATTATTGGATTTGACCACTTAGTACAAACAAGAAATGCAAAGCACTCAGCAATGCTGTCAAAACAGATGTTGAACTTTATTAATTCTAGCTAAAGCCACAAATCAAAATAAGGATGAATAAGAGCATCACAAAAAGGAGTTACCCATAATTTATAAACAAGTCCCACCATCCAAGAGCTCCAACATCTCCTGGAACAAAGAAACACTGTGGCATTAGAGACAATGAAAGGTAAAAAGGGCTTGCATAATATAAATAAAACACATCAAAGTGTTGGATAACATTTAGGCTTGATAGAAAAGTGCCCTTAAAGGAACACAAATAAAAGGGTCTTCCAGTTTTTTTATTCGATTTTCATATTTCACCAACCAATGAAATAGTCATAGACAGCAACTATCCAGAGACCTCTTTCGCCTACATTACATCAGACCAAAGGGATCGTTTGGTTAGAAGCAAGTTATTATGGGATAAACTATCCCAGGTTAAGTTATCCCACCATGTATATGGGATAACTTATCCCATCACTAAGGTATAAATGGTGGAATAAATAATCTCATGACTACCTAATACTTCCAACCAAACGCGGGATAAAATAATCACACATTTTATCCTGAGATTATTATACCTCATACCTCATTCCTCTTACCAAACGACTCCTAAAAGTTATTGCATAAAAGCATTCAGTCCTAATATTAATGCTACCCTTTTCCTAAAGGATATTTCTGCTATTCAGTAGCCCGATACTAGTAGGATAAGTTCTAAATGATGCAAAAAATACCTGGTGGATTCAAGACCTTTACTAGTCATAATTAAATAAGAATCATAGAACAAAAGCAAGCATCTAAAATATCAAGATATTAATCAGCAATATGCAGCAGAGGGTTTCACTTTGCTTAATTATTACAGGAGCTAGTCAAATTGCCTACTGATATATGCATCAAATCATCAACAATCCAATCGGATCAGTTGTCGAGGCAGTTAATCCATACAATGACCCAGCATGTTTGTAGAAAGAGCAATACTAACACCAGAAAACAAAATGGAGCATGAGTTGAATGATACAATTATGAAAGCAATACCAGGTGAAGGAAGAACATATTTTGGCCCAGACAATGTATAAATGATACAATTATGAAAGCAAATACCAGGTGAAGGAAGAACATATTTTAGCCCAGACAATGTATGAAATGTAAGCGTGAACACTAATGATGAAGATCTGTTTATAGTTGTATTCAACAGAACTCTTGAACAATTTCAGGTTGCATCACTAATCATGTCATACACTTAAAAAGTAGGGACCCAAGTTAAGATTCTCAGCATTCTAAACCAAAGTGAAGGCCTATGCAATGGAACAAGAGTGATTGTCAAGATCTTGGTTATTGGTCTGTCAGCACAAATATCATTTCTGGAAAGAACATTGGTTCAATAGTAACAATTCTGAATTTTATAATGCCTCCTAACAATTAAAAGTGGACCTCAAACATTAACCTTATTCATGCTTCTCCTTAAAGAAGTGTTTAAGATGTCTTGACAACTCAGCAGCCAAACATTGAGATGACTTTGTAGCATTCTGCTAAGAAATTATGGGTGCTTCATTCAGTTTCTTTTGTGGCTTCACTTCCAGGGTGACCTTGGCCAGTATTTTGGTGTCTTTAAGTTTCTTCGTTTACTCTATTTTTCTGATAACATCTACTTTAAAAGAATAGGACTTGTTTATTTTGCAAGCCCCTCCTTTTCCTCTAAACATGACTAGGGATATGTTACACAGTAATCCTGTTACTCGAACATAATTCATCCAATTTGTGTCAAAAAGAATACATAAAACTTCCAGCAATCCAATTGAACATCTGTATAACTTAGTCTCAATCATCAAAGAAAGATGATATCTAGGTATAGGAAAGAACATGGAGTGGAGATGCTTTGGGCTGTAGCCCTCAAAGCAACAAACATAAATAAATAAAATCCACAAAGAGATAGAGATACATACCACACAACTTGAGAAGGGTGAACACTGTGGCAGCAACAAAGAAGACCATGGAGATTGCCACCCAAAAATGCTAGTAAGCATAAGATCGTCATTTAGTAAAGCCATCTTCTATATTCTCCAGATTATTGAAAAAGAAGAACAAAGGTTTAATAGCTATAACCAAATCATTTTCCAGTAGGTATTTATTCTTTTTCTTTTGCTAAGTAATAACAAGTTACTAGTTTCAAAACCTAAAACTTTGCAATGACACACAATAAAATCATTCAACCACACCCAGTTGTATTACAAAATGCAGTCATTGATAACACTCACAGATAAGCTCTTTGAACAAATACTTGTATTGAATTAGAGAACAAACACTTCTGGTCTCAAGAAAAGGTTACTACTTTCTTTCTTTTTTCACTATTCCAAAATGGAACCCACTTCTCTAAAAGTTCATATTTAAATGCATATTAGTTCCAGTTCAACCAACCAAAAAAAAAAAAAAAGAAACAGAATTAGTTTATAGTATGAATTGCTGGAGAGAATTTTTTGCTTCAAAAGAAAGAAGTAGTGTCTGTTGCTGTGAATAGAAGAGGATAGTATGCCCACTTTTAGTGGAGGGATTAACTAACTACAGTATACAAATCTTCCAGTCACTTGTGTCACTAAATATTGACTGCCTCTTTATTTAACTGCTATATGTTATATGATCATTATAGGATCAGAGCAACAGATCAATATGGTAAGTTATTCCAGTATTTATTAAATCAAAACTCCACTAGCTTAGTTTTCTTCATTCTGATCCTTGTAACTAAGTGATGGATACCGCATACTAATAGTTAAGGGCAACTGCTGACGCTTTTAGTCGTCAACAAGCAGGGAAAATAACAATGCAGTTGCTGGTCAGTTACGCATTTTGTTAAATCTTTATTAGATAATTTTTTCACAAAAAACACTTTTAATCTCACGAGATTTCAATGTTATAGAGATCTTAGTTCTCTGTGCTGCATATTGATACTAAAGGGATAAAAACATAGGTTGGATTACTATTCCTAGGAGTACGGTTACGACTCAAATGATAAACACTATAGGTCGACTAGGATATATATCCCACACTAGAACAGATCAAATTATAAGATGAATCCACAAAATCAAATCAATGAAAACCAGAGAAATACAAATTCAGCAATGAAAACCTAAAGTTTACTATTCCTGTATCTCCGAGGACAAAAAAATTAACTTACCGGAAGTGTTTCCCATATTGCCTCATCATTCATGCTTTCTTCATCTCCAGGTAATAAAGCCTTGCACATTCTGCTCCAAATGGAAAAATGTTTTTATCCACCAGCAAGACATGGCATATAACGCAAAGGTGAATGTAGCATCCAAATCCCATGATTTTTACAAGTACATATAAGCAAGTGGATTATTATTTCCATTCCATTATTGGTTATTCTTGCTTTCATAACCTTCCATGCAACAGGTCATGCACAAATATTTAACAGCTAATTTTGCAGAAAAGGGACTAAAACACAAGAAATATTAAAAGTGACCAATATTGAACAAATAACATAGCTCTACTTGGAGGCACAAGCAATGTCAACACTAACCATATCGGAAGGCAAATAGTTCACTTTTGAAGCCTTTATGATATGATTTCCTAAAATATCTTAGAAATGGATGCTCATCTGTATATATATATAATATCAATGAAAGCTATAAACAACATTTAGGTTCTAGAGGAAGGGCATTTTTCAGCACTATAAGTACCATTAGGTTGTTTATTCATTGTAAGCAATCAAAGAAATAAGTCAAAATCACAAAAAACATTTCAGCACAGTACCTGAAATTGTCAATGAGAATAATCATTTCAAATGTTAACAGGGGAAGAAAGACAATTTTCAAATTCACAGCTGCTGAATGGTTGACTGCGGAAAAACACAACGAAAGAAGAGTCAGTAAAGGACAATTCTGGTTAATAAACTAATAGGAACCTAGATGCACCATGAAATGGTATAATAAAACCAAGAAACAGAAAACTTGTACGGAGCATATTACAAAAGATTATGGGTTTTTTCTTTCTTACCATATATGCTCTCGAGATGTATACAGAGAAGTAGTTCAAATGCAATAAGCAAAGGTGTCGCAACAACAGCATGACATGGTGCCCACTATCCACAAGGAGGCAATATCCACAACAGATGGAATATAAAAGCAGAAGTGAAATTTGATTAGTAATTTTGTTTGGACAGAATTCCTTTTTCTTATCAAAATTTAAAAAAGTTACTGCATAAAGTCATACATGGCGATCATGGGGGATTGATGGAGCAGGCAGAGAGAATCTTCCTCGGGCAACAACTCCGTGAAACAGCCACAGAGGGAAGAATATAATCCTGCATATCCAAGGCAAAGCCATGGTAAAACACCTCTAAATCTAAACATGGTGAAAGGACATCTGAGGGCTCACTATACTAGTTGCTCCTTTGTCTATAAAACATATCTTTATATTTCTAATGGAGTGTTATAAAGATGAGGCATTTATCCTTGTTCCCTACTCAGTGGTTTTGCCACATAAGCTCAAGGGTGGATAGCTGAACACCCTTTGCCCAAAAATTATAATGTGTATGTAGGTCAAAATTTCAAATATTACTTCTATACATATTCATTAGACCTCAACACTCCTTAAAAAAAAAATTGCCCCTAATCCCTAGGTTGCATATATGTGGTACAACAGGTTAAAGTTAACAAGCAATCAATACGAAGGATGTTCATTTGACCACTCATATAAACCAAATTAAAGATGATTCGTTACTACATAAAGACACTTGCCTTTCCTAGTTTTATCGCCACTAACGGACCAATGAATAACTAAGTTTCCTAGTCAAGAGAACTCGCATACTGTCAAAAGGATATGACAATCTATGTTCTAACAAGGAATCGATTGACAAATGTCCATGGAAGCTTATATGGAAAACTAATCTACCCCAAAAAGTAGTTTGTTTTATCTGACTACCTTCATGCCTTACCCAAGATAATCTTAGTAAAAGAAAATTCAGGTTGTAAATGGATGTTATACGCGCCATCAGATGGAGTGGGAGAGTGTTAGGCATAGCAGCTGGCATCTAGAGTATGTTCTTGTCAGTTTTTGGAATTTCCTAAGTCATGCCAAATACCGTTAAAGAAGCCTATGACAGCTGGTGTTCGTGGAGAGTTGAGAAACCCATCAAAAAAAAACATGCTGTATGGTGCCTGCTGCTATTTTTTGGTGCATCTGGCATGAAAGGTATTGTAGATATTTTCATGGAATTACAACTCCTAACCACATTGTTAAATCCAAATGTTTGATTTTCTTATAAGGTGGTTCAACTAGCCCCTGTAACTATTGTTGAACTCCTTTTGGACTATGTTTGCTCATTAGTTATTTAGTAAATTCTTGTACGGGAGTAGACACCTTCTTTCTGTGACTTTTTGTCTTGCATCTTCTTGATACATTCTAGCGAAATTTAAACCAGCAACAATTACTATGATGACATTAAACAACAACGTACCGGCTATGACACACATGGTAGACAATTATTATGCTGACATTATTATTCAGAATTCATCAGTTAAATTAATTAAAAAAATTGGGGAAAAGAGAAAACTGACCACCAGGAGCAATTGACGGAGTGATCGAGCTTGAGAACAAGCAAAGAGGTGAAACACAAAAGCAATATGTGGGCTGCTAGTGCCTGAGAAGATTGGGCCACTCTCCTCCAGCTCATTGTTTTCCGTTCACACACACTGCTGCTTCTGCTCGAAATTGTACGATTTCCAGAGAAAAATCCAGCTATGTATAAACTAAAACTTCCGAATCCAACGATTTTGAGTGACTCGAAGAGAAGATCTATAAGGTTTAGACGAAGAGGTGGAATTGAAAAGGAGTAGAACCGAGAGAGAAAGTGGCAGTTGCGGGCAAACGTAAAGGGAAAATTTCATTTATCAATTTTTTGTCGTAATAAGCATCGGTTTTGTCGAATCAAAAAAATGGAATAATTAATTCATAAGTATTTTTTTAAGAATTTAGTACAAGACAAAACCTTATCCCAAATGGTATTTGAGTCAATCAATCAATTACTATTTTCCTTAATCAATCGTTCATTTTATTTATAATATAAAACATGTTTGATCAAGTTAGAGGAAATTCTGATTTTAAATAGTTGGAGATCAGATATTATTTTATTGTGTCACGAAAAATTAAAAATATATGTGATTAGTTAAAAAAAATTAACGGGTTATTTTGTGTTTGTTTTTAATTTTTATTGTTCTTGTGGTAATATCATAATATTTCATAACTTATGTTTAAACATGATTTTAAATTTTAATAGCATATATATTTAATTATTAAAAAGTAAAATAAAGATCAATCCAATAAAAAAATTAAATATCAATCTATTTAAAGAAAAATATTCAATTTTATATATAAATAACTTTGTGAAATAAGTCTCGTTAATTTAATATGTGTGAGCTCAATTATGGAACAATTATATAAGATGTATACCATAGTTAGGATGCCCAAGGAATGAATACATATTTCAATCTTGATATTACAAATTTTATTTACTTACACTTATTTACTTATATTTATTTTGTATTAGAGAAACATGTTATATTTATTTTGTATTGTGTGTGTGATTAATATGTTTGTAAGGTATTTCAGTGCGTAAATAATTACTTTATAATTAATATTGTAATTATTGCTCCTGTTTTTCCCTTGGAATAATTTTTGAACGAATAATTATGTAAATTTAATAAATTAAATTTTAATATAAATATATATTGAATAAAAAAATAACTATTCTAAAATAAAATAAGACAAATAAGGAAAGTTTATTATTATTGAACAAGTCAAACAAGGTGATGTATATTGTACAGAAATATGCACTGTTCATATCAACTATATTTGGCAATATTTAAATTTACAACTTGCTATCAATCCACTATCACTTAAAATATCACGTCGATAATTAGTCTTAAAATGACGATAAAATAATCTTTATAATGTATACTTTATAAATTCGAACCATAAAAAATAATTATAATCATTTGTAATTGAGCAAATTAGTATTTCTTAAGTTGTCTTGTTAATATAAGATATTGTGAGCACTTAATTTATTTATTTTTAGTCTCGAATGAGTATTATGATATTTTCCTCAATCAATATACAAAGAAATATCTTGATTTATTATTCATTTTCACACATACTTTAACTTTTATTTTGTATTACTTTTAATTTTGAAATTCCTAGAGATGTCTACATCCTATTGCAAGTGTGTAAATAACAATAAATCCACCTCAAAAATATCTTTTCTTTTCTAAGAAAAGACACTTTTCTGTCTCAATCAAGAATTTAAAATCTAGTTTTTTTTTGTAGGGAGGAATAATCTGGAGAAGATGTTTTGCTTGATTTGAGCCTAAATATCTCAATGCTTTTATAAATATTAAATGCTAAAGTGACACGTTTATCCTAAAACTCACAAAAAAAAGTTAAATATGTTTTTGATATATCACTTTATTATAAAATATAAGCAAAGATTATAAAGATGGGGTTGTAAATGAGTGTCTAGTTGGGGGTGGGAGTAGGTGTATTGAAGGTAGAGCAGAGATAATTAGCATGTGTAATTGATTTTCCTATTTTTATTAAGGGAGTTATTTCCTCTTTATTTAATGAAAAAACTTGTTTTCACCTTTCACGTGGAAAAAATATTTTAAAATTTAAACTAAACAAATTCGAATAAATTAGAAAATTTTTTATGTAGAATAATTTTTCCATACCAAACAAGATGTGTTTGGTACCGAGAAATTTTTTTACAATTTTTTTTTTAAAAAAATATTTGCCTAGCACTCCATTCCCCCACACCTCATCCCACTTCACTCCAAACATTTGCCTACATTATATATAATTAAATTTAGATAATATTTTTTTATCTAAATACTAAATTATAAAAAATAAATAAAAGAATCACTTCTTTTTAGAAAAAATATTTTTCATGTTAAACTTATTGTGAATGAAAATTTAATACCGCTAAATTGCTAGGTTTTAAAAAATAAAAATTTGACTGATAGTATTTATCTAATTGATTATGAACTTCGTAACTTAGGCATAGATGAATGAAGCAAATTAATTAAGAATATAAATAGTCTGATACAACATTATTACTTTTTACTTGTAATGTTGGAGTAAGTATGTTTTCTGCGCAAATTATTACTTTCTATTTTCAAAAAACTTATTTATAAGCTTTGCATAATTCACAACGTTACGCCAAACTGTTTCACATCTTTCCATCATCCCTCTTTTGGGCCCAATACCTATCTATTGGCCCATTGCAAGCCACCTGGCCCGAATAAATAGACTGGACTAGGACTGCAGACCTCGCCCCGACTGTCCCTAAATGCAGGCGGTGTTTATTTTTTGTCCTCAAATTTATTATTTTTAATTTTTGTTTTTCAGTAATTTAATTAATAATAAAGTGGAAAAAAATGTCCTTTCACCAAAAAACTAAACCAAAAAAGCTCATTTGATATAAGTTTATATTTTGTATTATAATATAACACAAATTAAGCAATTTAATTACTATAGAACTTATACAGATAGATATGTACATTCAGTTCCAAACCCATAAATTATGCCATACATTCCTAGGATGTCATAAGTTTAATCACAAAGTATATATGTCATAAGAGAGATCATTTATTCCTTTTTAAAATTTATGTGGGATATGATAAAAATTCTCCAAATGTATGCTTTGAGAATTAGATACAACACAAACACAATTTATGTGGGATAACATAATTTATACACAACTTATGCCAAATGATAAGACAAAAATTTTCTACATTTATATCCTGGGAAAGTAGGTCAAAAAGTATACTTTAACTTATGAATTTTCATTAAATCAACAATATTCGACAAATAATATATTTTATATGTTATTATAGAAGTTAGATATTAATCCTTTTTGGGAGATATATAACAGTTGTCGCCTCCACCTCCAATAACTAATGTCGTTTTTAAAACTTTTAGATATTGAGAACATTTATATCTTTGTTTTGACGTTCAAACAAAAGCAAAAGAAGAAGAAATTTATAAAGGAAAAGCTAAGGTCACAATGATTATAACTTCAGTTTGTCCATTATGCTGCAAAATTATCACAGCCATAGCTGTATTTGTTATTATTATTATTATTATTATTATTATTATTATTATTATTATTATTATTATTATTAT
>JAPFFP010000070.1:26553567-26566399 GCA_026153255.1 Solanum medicagineum
CCCTCCATTCTTCTTTTCCAATTCCCTGTCATACTTTAAAAGCTCCCACATGAACCACCTATATAGAGATGCCTTTTCTAATATTTGTGCTGTCTGGTTTAACTTACCCGTATCTCAACTAATTTCACAGAATACTTGTCATCTCTCACCAGCAACAGATATACCTGAAATTACTTAGTATTTTTGTCTCTGCTAGAATTTGAATTTTAAGTCCTTGTCTTCATCCTCTTGATTCGTAACTCGCTTCATTGACCACTAATCAACACGAAGCTTTCTTTATCTTTAGATGATAGGGGGCCTTTTGTAAAGATAGAAGTACAATTACACCTATATTTGTCTCTATGCAAGTAATAACATACTACATGACTCCTTTATCTCCATCTTTCTTTCTTTGTCAACAAGAACATACACCTCCATGGCTGTCTTTCTCAATAGCTAATATATTCCAGCTAGCTAGCTTATATATACATAATGCTCACACTCGCACGAACTCAAAAATAGCCACTAAGCCTATCAATAGCTATTATTATCGATCATAATTAAGCACACACCAAAGCAACATATATGTAAAACCACACATTTTCACCTGTCCTTCTCAACCAAAAAGCTATGTTATTATTATCATATTGAACAAAAATACACATCCTTTCCCACTTCCTCCCTATTTATTCAAAACCTATATGTCCTAGAGAATTATGACAAGTCTCTCTCAAAAAAGTCTTAACAAATTTATAATGTTTTTTCCCCCTTTTGTTGATGCAGCTAGCTAGCTTATTAAATTGACAAACTCAAGAAGCTGATGTTGTGGTTCTTTCAACTTCAATAGAAGAGTGCTAGGTTGTCCTTATCAAGCAGTTTTAATTTATATAAAGGCAAGTTAAAGATGTACCCTTCTAGCAATTACAGCCCCAATATTTCCAGCTCTTCTTCTTTATATCATATTAATATTCCATCTCCTTCTATGCAATACGAACCTGAATTCATCCAATATTTCCATGACCTTCATTTCATCCAACCTGCACTTCACTATCAGAATAACATCGATACTAGTATCATGGCAGAAGAAGGCAATTCAGACAAATTAGATAAGCCGGAAGAAGATCAGGATGATCAGTTAGTACTACCTAAAGGCTGCAAGAACAAGAAGGACGAGACAAGTAGTACCACGACTAGTACTATACGCAGGAAAAACAACAAGAGAACTGCGAGTTCTGGTACTGGTGCTGGTGTTGGTGGTTCGAAGAAAGATAGACACAGCAAGATTAACACAAGACACGGTCCAAGAGACCGAAGAATGAGACTTTCACTTGAAATCGCTCGCAAATTCTTCAATTTGCAAGACTTGCTTGGGTTCGATAAGGCCAGCAAAACTGTGGAATGGTTGCTTACAAAGTCAAAATCAGCAGTCAACGAACTCGTTCAGAAAATGAACAAAGAAAAATGCAGTGGTACTGGTACTACTCCTAATACTGAAGGTGCATCATCTCCCTCCGAGTCATGTGAAGTTATATCTGGAGTAATCGACGAATCAGCAGCCATTAATATCACTGATGATGTTATTCATAAGCAACAAAAGAAAAGGATTAAGTCAACTCGTAGGACAATATTTCATAGCGTTGTTGCAAAGGAATCGAGGATGCGAGCAAGAGAAAGAGCAAGGGAAAGAACAAAAATAAAGAAAAGCCTAAATGATAAAAACATTAATGATATTGGTAAATCCATGGTTGATGATGGTAATTCAAAAAAATCATTAGGATCTAACTGGAGTACATTTGAAGATCATCAATCAGGTATTCATCAAGGCTATAATAATACTAACAATATTATGGATATTGTTGATAGCTTTAGTTTGATGGATACTAGCAATTGGAGTCCATTTCTCTTCAACTATCAACAAATTAATACTGAAATTTCTCAAGAGGTATGTTTTAATTTAATTAGTAAAAGAATTATTTAGTATTATTCCGATTTTTTTAAAAAATGTATTCTGGTGCAGCATCAATTGACAAACTTCCAGTATTCTGGGAAGTTATGGGAAGTTTAATTAGGGCAAGGAAGGAAGTTCTACTTAGCTTGTTGATTTAGTGCAACTCCAGAAGAAGGCTATTTGGTCATGTTGGTAATGTAAAATGAATTTGTCTATTTTATTTTTGTGTGTATTCCATGAAAACAACTTGTATTTATAAATAGGCTGTCTTTTTCTTTAAGTCATTCTCAAATTTTTAAAAAGATCACCTAAAATAACAAAAAGAAACTAGACTTATGTCCACTAATGGTAGTTTCATTTTCTGACTGTTTACTTGCTAAATTATATTTAATCATCGAATCGACTTTACATCAAATTCAAGTATTATCATCATAAAGTGAAAAGACTTCTTATGAAAGTCCACTTAATTCACATAATATCTTTGTAAGATTGATTCTAATCAAATCAATCTTAGTTGTTTATTTTGGAGGTAAGGTTCGATCCCTTGTATAACCTACTTTTGATAAAATACAACATCGAGGCCTATGCCCAACTAAGACCAAAAAACAAATAAGCAAACAAACAAAGATATTGCTAATTAAGGTTTCTCTAATATCTAATAGATTCTAATTAAACATCTCATGATATATAATCAACAAACTTAATGTCATAAAGTCAAAAATCTTCTGTAGATGTGGGTAACTGTCCACTCATATATATTCCAATGAAGTTCCTAAAGGATTCCAAAACTGTTTTTTGCATGATAAGTTGCCTCACATATACTTGTTGAAATTAAGATTCGAAAATCTTATATTATACAATCCAATTTATTACATCCTTATTAAATCTAAATATGAATGAAAAACCACATGTATTATTCAGATAACTAGGCTTCATGTTCCAAGAGAATGATATGATAGATAAAATATTACAAATAAAATCAAAATAGTAAGGATGTTTAATTTGATAGAAATCATGAGAAGTGCTACTGGTGTGTTTGGTGAAAGAAGTGATATCATGCCAAAGTGATAAAATTAAAGTCAAGCTCTACATAGAATAGCAGTAAAATCAACAATACCATATATATAAGTAAATGCTTGGCCTCTAAAGTCAAACATGTCCATAAAATGAGCATCATAGATCAATATGAATGCTATGATGTATGTATGGTCATAAAAGATTAAAGTGATCAAACCACATATATAGAAGGTGTAAATAGCTAGTACACATAAGATAAAATGAGAAGATCACTTGAGATGAGCGTGTAAGTGTGAGATTGTTCAAAGGGACAAGCTAGAACGAAAATCACATCGAAGGTAGTCGCCTTGAAAGACCTGCGGCCTCTTTGAATTCATGATAGCAAAAAAGGACAATAGTAGAGAAAGACACATATACATATACATATATATATATATAGGCGTCTAGGTGATACCAATTGGTTGGAATAATTAAGTGTTTGTCATGTTAGTACTTTAATTTGAGGTCCCATTTTTGTGTTATATATGAGGCTACAGCCTACAAGACTTGTTAGATATGTATATGTTAGTAATAGTGATCTCCCTCCATATTGCCAACTATGAAGTGTTTCTCCAGGAAGATGATCTCCCTCAAGAAATCAAAGGTGCACGTAGTACAGACACTAGGTTTTATAACATTGAATTGACCAGATGAGCTTAAATGGAGCGACATGAATGGTGAGGGTTCATATAATCTACCTCAATTTGGATGAAGTTGAGGCATAACACAATGATTGTTATTGTTGTTTTTTTAAGTTTAGACATGCACACAAGTTGAACGAAGTTTATAGTTCAAAATTAACGTTATTCATTTAGAGTCGGCCTAGAAGATAGAGGCCTTAAAGATCTTGATTTTCTGAAATTAATCAAATAATTCTCCATATGATCAACATCTTACTGCAGGAATATTAAGTCACCATCAGTAACCTTAATGCTTTGTTAGGTATTCCTTGTTTCTTGCCTTTGTAAGGAAAATCAAAAGTAATAAAATGATACTAGTAATTATTATACTGATTTGAGTGACAAGAGATTCTCTTGTTTTAGTAGTGTATTAATTCTGAGCTTTTGTGATAAAGAGATGAATCTTTGACTTTTAACTCAACCTCAAAAGTTAATTCGTGATGAGGAGAGAATTGTCTAAGATCATATAAGGAGACTGTCTATCCCTTTTTTATTTGACGTGGGACTCTTCAAGCTTTGTTCCTATGTAATTAAGAAATGGATCTTAGGGCTAACTTAATGTAGGTTGCCCAAAACCATATAAGAAGATGACCTAACTATTTTTCATCTTATGTGAAACCCTTCAATCCTTTCAGTAATCGACATTATTTTAACAGTCGGTCATAAAGATAACAAAACTTTCATTCTCCAAAATCAAGATTTAGTCACAAAAGTCAGAGAAGAGGATAATGTTGTAATGTTGAGAGATGATTTATTAGGTTACATTCATAGTATTTGATCTTACTAATGCTAAGTCACACCTGATCTGATTAGTGACACTAATTAATGTCTTATAAGTAACTTTTCCACTATTTCAAGTCGCAATTTTCAGGTAATAGTCAAATAATTAGGATATGCCGACTACTACAATAGTTATGATTTGCTAGTAATAAATGATTTAGTTTCAAGAAAGACTTTTTCAAAATGATATCACTAAATTAAGTATGAGAATTATGAAACACACACTCTCTCTATATATGCATATTGTGCACCTAAAATCAGTAACTCCATTTTGTTCCACAAGCTGACATGTTTAGTTTCACTAAAGATACACATGTTGACTTAATGATATTATCGCGAACTATTGTCAGCTTGTTGAAGGATTTTGATGAAATTAGGTCTTGGGCCTAACTCACACTCCAAAAACTAGTTCGAAGGGAGGAGGATTGCCTAAGCCTTTTAAGGAGTCCACCCATCTCATTAACCACCAATCTGGGACTTTTTGTCTCAACAAATTTAAATGGAGTAGTTACTTATTTATATCGAGATCATGTGATGTTATAACTCAGTGAAATCAGCTATGATGATCCTAGGAAGGGTGGTATAGAGGAAAACAAACTCGATTATGTACTTGCTCCTATTGAGGAGAGAATTCGATCAAGTAAGCACCCCTTACTTTCATTCATGAAATCAAAGAGAGGTACAAAAGCTACTTATCTCTCATAAATTTGAATGCATACGCGCAATACATATGAAGTTTAAAAGACGAAGATGACAACGAACTTGAGCTTGAAAAAAAAAAGTATGGAAAATATAAATCAAGTAACACAGAAATATTGGATATGTATGTGTCACTAGAGTCTAAGGTATATGTACTCCTCGATATGTAATTTTTAGATTAATCTATAGAAGTATAGGGATCATGCGAAACCTCCCATCGTCTCTGGTTAATATAGCTAGAGTGATGGATTAAACAAAAATAAAATAAAGAAATATTGGAAAAATTAATGAAGAAATTAACATAATTAAGTACTAAATCTCATGGCAGACATTGGATAAATAAACCAAAGAGAAGAGCACTCACAAAAGGTTAATAGATGAGGATAAATATATGTGTGGCCTTGAAGACCAAGACATAGGTAGTGATATATAGTACCTGAAAATGATTGCTTAATGAGAATAAAAGGTTAAATGAAGAAAGTGAAGAAGAAATAAAAGGAGAAAGATAATGTATAGGTTAAATGAACCAAAAAAGGAGATGCACAAAAGTGGGGAACATGAAATAAGACATATCCTCATAGGTGACATTCCCAAATCATTATCTTTATTTATTTTTTTGTGATCAACATTTTCTAATTTCTAATTTTCTCCTCAAATGTATACAAAATATGCATATAATTAAGGCTGAAGGGAATTAATTAGGATCTTATTTTGTCACGCCTGCTTGTAGCTTTGTTAAAATTGTAAAGTTCTCTTAATTTTCTTTATTGATTTAAGAAATTAGGTATACCATCAAAGGATGTGATACAGTAAATGAAACTATCCCTTTATTAATGAGAGGTTTCAACTCTTCGAATAAGTCTTATATCCAATGCAAATTCAAATTCATTGAATTTCAAGGTGGCTACAAAACACCAAATGAGATAAAAAAAAAATGTACACTAAACACTACATCAAATAAAAATGAGTATTGGTTTAATTTATATATAAGAAAACTTAATCTAACCTAATTACAATTATACTATATATCTATGTAATCTATATAGAGCATGTTACAGCAAATATACAAAACATGAGGTTAGGATCTTGATATATAATAACTACCCTCTCCATTTTAATATAAGTATTATTTTTAGCAAATATTATGTCTATTAATAAATTAATAACTACAATATGTTGTTTGTTAAACGATCCCTGCTTAATAAATATCTTTTGAAAATTGAGCATTTTTAAGAACATATATAATTTTTGTCTTCAATTCTTATGAGGACACTTATTTTAGGTTTTTTTTCTTAAACTAAAGTAACAATTATTTTAGGGCATCGATAGTATCAATTTACTTAAATGATGACATATATACCTAGATTTAAGTCAATGAGAGAATTCTATTTTTCTTACATTTTTCTTCCCTTTATGGTTAAGTTTTATTAAGCGAATATGGAGACGAAAAAAATAAAATTTTCATTATTAAAACTTGTAATTTGTAAGACTAGAGATATTATTTCAAATGATGATTACATATAACTTTACGTAGCAATTCTTTTTATTTTGTTTTATGGGTTTTTATATTACACTTATCAGATTCCAATTCATCAAAATATATTTTAGTTGAATGCAACCCAAGATTTGTTAAGTTTCCCTAAAAAATGAAAAAACTTAAAAAGGTTCTCTTCCTTTCTTCTTTTTTAAGTGACAACAAATAGTCAACTATGTTTTATAACCCCCGTAATAAGTTGTTTGTGTTTGTTTAATTAAAATTCAAAGGTTTTTAAATTTTACCATTTTAAATTAAAAATATGTATAATATATTTAATCTTGTGATCATAAATGTATTATTTGGAATGATGAAATTAAAGAGTTGTCAAATTTGGAAAGAGTCATTTTTTTTTGAAAAGTCTAAAAAGAAAAATAAGAAAACGAATTGAAACAAATGTGGTATATGTCTCACTCCGTCCTTGTCATGTTCCGTTTTTCGAAAATCAATTTAACTAATGTTCAAAACTAAATCACACTATACTAATTTAATATTTTAAAATAGAAATTTGAATATTTAAAAATTGTACGGAAAATATTATTAATTGCAAATTCTTTTTTTCATATCAATGTAATAAAAACAAGTACATCTTAAAGTATTAATTAAAATTTATTTTATATAATTTAACTTTAAGAACAAAATATATCATAAATACATCATGTGAACGATGAAATTAAAGAGTTGTCAGATTTAGAAAGAGTCATTCTTTGTTAAAAAGACTAAAAAGAAAAATAAGATAAACGAATTGAAACAAACGTATTATGTACTCCCTCCATCATTTTTTAGTTGTCATGTTACCATTTTTGAAAGTCAATTTTATATATTTTCATAGCTAAATCAAATTATATTAATTTGATATTTAAAAATAAAAATTTAGATATTCAAAAATTATACAAAACATATTATTAATTGTAATTTTTTTTATATCAATATGATATGATAAAAAAATATATTTTAAAATATTAATCAAAGTTCACATCATTTAATCCTAAAAATAAAAGTTATAACAACTATAAAGAGGGAGAGGACATAAAACATACGAGGGTTGTTCCACAATCCACACAATACACTTGGAGAGAATCCAAGTTTGAGTCCAAAGGACCAAAGACTCAGACACAACCGTTTCCTTTTTAATTCATCACATAGATAAAATTAGGAGGATTAATAAATTTTAATATAATTTTTATATACTTTAAGTTGTTAATTATTTAATTTATAATAATATTTTTTGCATAATTTTCAAATAAATACATATTATTCTCCATCCAAATTTTTGTTGCCATCGAGAATCAATCAGTCAATCATTTTATATGTCTTTTAAATCTTTGAAATTGTTAATTATTGTTATTAATAATACTTTTTATGATAATATATGTTACTTCTTCTTTCTCAATTTATATGGCACTAATAGAATTTCAAAAGACAATCAAATTTTAATATCTTTTAAATATTTTAAGTCGTTATTTATTGAGATTTATAGTATACTTTATGTCATTTTTAAATACATATTATTTTCTCGTTCCATTTTATGTGGCACCAATAAAATTTTAATACACAATTAGTTTTGTATATATCTTTTAAATATTTTAAGTTGTTAAGTATCATAATTTTAGAATAGATTTTCACAGCTCTTAAATGTATTAAAAAATAAGACTAGCAAATTAAAACTAAAAAACCATATGAAATATTAATCTATCTCTAAAATATCAAAAAGCAGATATATTAACATGTTACCATCACCACTTATACATAGAAATATATTTAATATGTATACATTGTATTATTTTAGAATACAACCTCAAATCCTCGACTGCACTTCCGCTTTCTACCAACCCAAATGTGGTAAAGTAAATACAAGTTAAGCAGCAATATTTGACTTGGAAGACCCCAGCAAGAGAACTTTACTGACATGAAAGGGATTCTAAGATTCAATTACTTGGTTTAATTAGCTGGAGTTGCAAATTACTATCAAATTTGTTTATCTTCTCAATAAAACATCAACTATTTAAAAGGAGCGGGATGGAGTTATATTTATCTAAAGATAGTAAAATGAATATTCTTTGTCGAAACTATTTCAAATATATAGGTTAAATGTAAATATTTTAATATATATCAATCTTGATACAAAAATCATTTATGTATATTCTAAAAGTATAAATACTCTTAACGAAAATACGCCGTCGTTGAAAAGGAGGCATTAGTGAAGATAACAATTTCTCAATATTAGATTTCAAAAAGATGAAGTTAAACATATGATGCTAAGTTTAATTTTTTGTTTTAGAAAAAGTTGGGGAAAAAACCAAAGAGGCATGGTAGCGTGGCATTTAGTAGCAGACCCACATGGAAGCAAGTACACCTGTTAACATAAAAAAATCTATGTATATATCTTGACGATAATAGTCCCTCTATTTCAGAATAATTAAATTATTGGAATAATTTTAATTGTTCACTATTCAAGAAAGACTTGGAGATTTTTTTTATTTTATCGTTCATTAATTAATATTTTGTTAATTAAATAATTAATGATCACTACTAATATTTTGGAGTTTGAAAAGGATAAAGATGAAAAAACATGATTAATTTATGTCTTTTTCCTAAAATGTATATCATATTCTAACAATTCAAATATTTTGGACCGGAGGGAGTACATATCTTAAAAGGATCCTCAAATATCTTGAATATTTGCCATATATTCTCGACTCAATATTTAATTGAGAGAAATATTGAGAACACCACTAAACTTGACATGGATTATTAGATTCGTCTCTGAACTATTGATAGTCTTAAGAACACTCCTTCACTTGACTAACTAAACTTAAATATACCCTCGATCTTGTGACTAACTAAACTTAAATACACCCTCGATCTTGTAACATAAGTGAAGTACACCCCTACATTCTTGTCAAATTTTGAGGTATTTTCAACATTTTTCTAAACTTTTTACAAAGATTTTCATATTGCTCAATAGTTTGAGGGCACTTGTTATGTTATATGACAGATCAGAGATGTAATTAAGTTGAATTAGTCAAATAGGGAGGTATTTTTAAGACTATCAAAACTTTAATAATTTGTGTCAAGTGAAGAGATATGCCTCGTTTGGGTGACATCATTTTGACTAACGCACATCTCCTTTGGTAGTGTGCCCAATTATATTCAAATTTTGGATCCCTGATTGAATTGGAGCCCCATGTGATAAATGGCCATAGCACAGAGCATTATTTTCAGTCAAATTAATGAATTGTGGGAAAGAAGAGGAGTATAAGTTTCTCAGTGTACTATTCCAACTTCGACCACAAAATATTGAACCAATGGTTGCCTGGGCACACCACATCTGGTCCCCCATCCTATAAGGTGGAATTGGCTTAGCTCCAGGTACCTATACCACAAATTTAGTGTTTTTTTAACCTAGCATATTTCTTGTGTTTGTTCTTCTCCCAAGCTAGGGTTCTGTAGATACACGTGCTTTACCTGCAGGCTGTTTATAATCATGGCACCCCTGCAAATTTTCTTGAAACCCTAGAAAAACCATAAAATTAGGGCTCAGATTCGATGGGGAAGGGTGAAATTGGAATTACCGCCTAAAAGCATTTCAGATCCGTTTGACACTGACATGAGTGGTAATTGAAATTCCTCCCGTAAGGTCTTGAGTTGTTCAGAACTTATCATTATAGAGAAGAAAAAAGCAAGTTTGGTGTATTAAAGCTTCCGCTATTCGCAGAGTTTGTGGAAGGATAGACAGTTTTATCTTGTATTTCTATCTGAAACTATTTCTTGATCATATGACAACAACTTTATCGGTCACTTTGAGGTGGATAAAGATGTAGATGTAAAAAAAAGACATATGAAACTGTAATTGGGGAAAAAAAAGAATCTATATTATATGCCCAGAGAATTTGGATCTATTTTTCTGATATGATGAGAAAACAAGAAAGAATCAGATGCTAATACAGATGACAGATCAGTTCACGTCATTATCATTTTTTGGTTTTTGCTAATTTGACGCCGCCTGAATAACCCTAATCTGAGGATACATAGGACAAATGGCCGGCTCGGCTTCACCAAACTGCTTGTCTTCCCTTTTTTTTACCGCTTTACATGTCTAGAATTAATTGGCCACTGACCAAGACCAGTAAAAGTGAAGTGTATTTTGTAAAAAGTTAAAAAAATAAAAAATTGAAGTATATATACTCAAAATCTTAATTAAAAAGGAAGAAATTCATTCCTTTTTTTAAAAAAAAAAAAATTTGTGACTAATTGTAATGTATAAATTGAAGTCCAAATCTTGAAAAATTAAAAAACAACTCTCATAGTTATCCAAATTCCCTCACAAACTCCCCACCCTTCCAAATTCCTTTCAAGTGAGCTAGATATTCATACTTTTTCAGCTTATGTACAAGTCATATTCTCCTGTGAAAGCGATAAAACCTAAATATTGATTAAATTTCGCTATGAATTATTATTATTTCAAGTTACAGAACTAAGAATAGTCTTTAATATAGTTTTTTTTTGAAAATACAATAGTGATTTTCTTTAATAAAAAACAACTTTGATCACACCAAACACACTATTCTTGACTTAATTGAGAAAAAAACCAAAGAATGAACACAAATGAAGAAGGGTCACATATGGATCAAATTATGTGCACAACTACACCCATAATAAGAAGGCCAACATACACCTGAGAATGGCAAAGGTCATGAATGGGTCAAATTGAAAGATCAATCACTTCATGACTTTTATCCTATTAGTACATTCTTCTTTTTTTTTTACCCCCTTTCCCCACGAGGTTTAGTGTAACGTGCACTATAGGGCCAAGCAAAATAATAGAACAAAAAGCTTGTGTCAAATGTTGTCTAATCCTAAAGGACCCCCTTATCCTCTTCTGCATCACTACTACTAGACGAATACTAAAGCATATATAGGAGAGGTGTGGACATTCCCAAAAGCAAAACTTATTAACACATATCAAGTGCATGCAAAGAAGTCCGCCTCATCGTGTTTTCAAGTGTCATTTTTTGTTACTTATTACTCTAGTACTATTGCGGAAATTGATATAAATATTCGGTTGGCATCTTTTAGCCTTAAACATAGATTGTCAATCAACCGCTTTAACATAATTCTTAGTAAGATTGATATGCTAAAATTAAGTTTTGTTCTTAGTCCCATCACTAATTATTGTTTTCTTATGATAATCTGTTTCTCATTATTGTTCTATAGTGTAACTATTAGAGGGGAAACTATAATGGTACTTTGCTTGTTTAGAATGGAAAAGAGAAGTGGAATTTAATGGTTTACAAGGAAAATAGGAAGAAAAAAAAGTGTAGTATTTCCTTTTGATGTAGGCTCCAAGGGCATTCCAGCATG
This sequence comes from Solanum medicagineum, assembly GCA_026153255.1. Lineage (NCBI taxonomy): Eukaryota > Viridiplantae > Streptophyta > Magnoliopsida > Solanales > Solanaceae > Solanum > Solanum medicagineum. Next base: position 26,565,608 of record JAPFFP010000070.1, read on the forward strand.
TGTTCGTTTATTTGTCTTAATTCTTTATTAACGATAGTAATAAATACTCACTTGCATCAAATGTTATATCAAATCAAATAGTAATTTAATTTTAGCTATTAGTTTTGTGAGAATACTACAACAACAATATAATATCATAAGTAGGGTCGGGAAAGGATGATGTTTATTGAAACCTTATTCGTATTTGTGAAGGTAGAGAGGTTATCTTTTATAATGTTCAGCTCAAGTAAAAACATTTTAAAATATGTGTGGAAACATCGAAAAGGAACTACAACATTGAAGAAGTCACAATGAAAATAAAGGTGAAAAAGAACAACAATAACAATAGATAATATGATAACCAAATCAAAAGAATCAATAGATGATGATAACAAAAATCAAAGACTCACACACATATATATAGTAAAGTCATAATAATAATACTGAGAAAGAAATTTAGACGATGATGGTTGATGGCCTACTAACCTTCTACCATAATCTTCGACCTTCACATATTCTTTCTCTTTTTTTTAACCATCTAAATAAGATTAGCAAAAATTAAAAAGTTAGAGAGGGAACATAGCAACCTAACCTCCAGACACAAAAAGAGAGCATACAGTAGAGTTAATACTCCCAAGAGACCTTGTCTAAGACTAAGGGGTCGTTCAGTTTGAATATAAATTATGATGGGATAAGCTATGATGAGATAAATTATGTTGGAATTAGTAATGATGGGATAAAGCAAAATGGCTCTTTAAACTATCTGCGCTTCTTTCAATTGTGAAGTAGCAGTTAGTCAATGCAACTTTCGAC
>JAPFFP010000070.1:26579619-26596694 GCA_026153255.1 Solanum medicagineum
CCCTACTTAGCCTATTAACCTTCTACCTTAATACGCGACCTCCGTTCCTTTCTATCTAAGATCATGTCCTCGGTGAGATGAAGTTGAGCCATATCCTGTCTAATCACCTCCCCCAATACTTTTTCGTTCTACCTCTACCCCTCCCATAACCCCTAAATCCAACCTCTCACACCTCCTAACAAGAACATCGGTGCTTCTTCTCTGCACATGCCCAAATCATCACAGTCTCGCTTCCCTCATCTTGTCAGCCACAGAGGTCACCCTAACTTCTCCCGAATGGTCTCATTTCTAATCCTATACCCCGGGTAGGTTGACACACCTATCTCAACATCCTCATCTCCACAACCTACACCTTCTGGATGTGAGTTTTTGATTGGACAACACTCTACCCCATAAAGCAACGACGGTCTAACGACTATTTTGTAAAATTTACCTTTATATTTATGTGGTATCTTCTTATCACACAAAACTCCAGAGGCAAGCCTCCACTTTATCTATGCTGCCCTAATACAACGTGTGACATCATCATCGATATCACCACTACCCTGGGTGTGGACCCAAGATATTCAAAGTCTTCTTTCTTAAAAATAGGTTGAGTGGCAAGTTTCGTTTCAATGTCCGCTTCTCGCAGCACTGAATTTGCACTCCAAGTATATAAGATTCACAGAATATGTTACAAATTTAACCAACCTCAAGAACACCATCAAGATCAATATGGAAAGCAAGTAAATGATATGTGGAATAGGAATTAAGGTTAAAAGTTAGCAAACACACAACTATGAATGAGTTGCACATTTGCTAGTTTAAAAATAATCACTAATCAAATATAGCTAGAAAGAAGGTATGAATCAAATAACTAGAATGCAACCAATCGACATCAAAACATTCAAAGGAAATCTAGACACCAATTAGATTGACTTTCCCAAATTATGAAACAATCCAAGATAAGAGATAGAGAATCCATACAAGAATCACCAAGCTATGGTGTAATTCAAGGGAAGTTACTAAAGAGAACTGAGATTTTCCCTAAATAACAACAAAAGAAAAAAGAAAATATAAAGCTCTTCATTCATCATTCATCCCATCTTCTCTCTTAACCTTTCATTTATTTGAAGTACTTTTTGCATAGCATTTGAAACTCAATTTCTCATTCATAACCTCATTAGGTTTCCCATATGATTCAGACAAGATACCTAAGGTGCCAATGAAGGTGTATTTCTTCACATGGTGGACGAGTAGAGAGTTGATACTATCAAGCAAAGGATCTTAGGAAGAAAAGGTTGTGTGCATAAGCTAGTATGTCCTATGTAGGGAGACAAGTCAGGACGTGGATAATATTATATTACATTGCAAATTAGGCTTGAGTGGGATATATTTAATTGGTTTGGGGTTTCTTGGGCTATGCCATAATCCTGAAGCTGTTGATGTTCAACTTGAAGAGTGTGAGCCAGGAGAAGAAGGCAGAGATCTTGGGAAGAATGGAGCTGGAAGTTCATATTACTAATTGTGCTTTTTTATTGGATCATTTGGAAAGCGCAAATTAGAAGCGGTATTGAAGGGATGGAAATGACTTTTGTTAAATTAAGTAGTAGTCTCCAATCCCTTTTTTCCTTTTGGTGCACCCATATAGTTCCAGTGTGTTAGAAAATTGAGTGTCCTTGGAGAAAACTATATTTTGTCTCTCTCTCCTTTTGGTATACCGCTACGGCCATATGGCCTTGTAATTATTAATAAAATATTTTACTTGATCAGGAAAAAACTTCATTGGGCTTAAATAATTCAAAGATACTCTTCTTGTCACACTTCCTAAAAGAGCGCTAACTTCAAAAGTACAATCAAGACTAGAAAATTTGATAGATTTACTACTCTCCATATAGTTAATCCGAAATTTGCTTCTTGAATAGATATAATATAAACTCGTTTCTTCCCTATGTTCCTTCGAAGGTTAACTTCCTAATGATATCAAGAAATACATTCACATACTTAGAAGTTTCTCCCACACATGAAGTGTATGAAGTACTACAAACACACTTGAGGTGTAGCCAAGTTGTCTTGCATTTTACTTGGCTCCCATGAAAGTAATAAGGCGATTCACAGTAAATAAGGTGGCATAGTACTCATTTTCATGTATCCATGAGTTTATGCATTTAATTAACTTGCTTTGATTATTGTTTATGTTAGTGTTAATTAGTGTTGGTGAGCAGTTCGTAGCGAATGCTTAATAATTGTTTAATTACTATTTTGGGGCGGGGGGACTACTAATCTCTTGAGGATCTTCATAGCTTAGAGTTGCATTTAATTGAAATCTTAAAGGTAGAATTGATTCTAGGCTCCTACATCTACTCCCTGTTCTCTCAATTTATCCACTTGGGATTCTTTTTTGAGAGATAACTTGTATTATTTAACGAAGGAATACTCAAGAAGTAATCCAGTAGAACTTAACAACAAAAATGCAGAGAAGAAAACAACTATTACATCACAAATAATCTAGAATACTAGGAATATCCTCTTCTTCTTGAGGATATTAATGTTTACACCAAAAAAAAAAAAAGAAAAGGACCAGACAGTTCATCTTCAGTTTCCGCAGTGAGCAACTCTTGTTTTCAACGCATCCACTTGGGATTCTAAAAAGGAAAAAAATCATTAAATCAGTTCCAAGAAACATAACCTAGTAGCAGCCTTACATCCTTTCTTTGGGTACTTTTAACAGGTTGAGTAACTCTGAATTCAACTCAGTTCATCTGGTTTACACTAGAGAAGAGATCCTTAAGATTCCTATTATACATCCAACTACGTAATTCCATCTACACAAAATTTGAATTTGTGAACACAGTTCAATGAATGTCATCTCGCTACCAAAGAGCCCAATGTTAAGAATGAACTTTGGATCTAAAATTATCTCATGAGGTGAGAATTCTACAGAAGTCATATTGAAAACAACCACTCAACTATTACACTCGAGACATCTAGAGCGGAAAACATTATAAGGAGCCCGACATTAGATAAACAAAGATCGAGAACGAGTGAGACTTTGATACATGTTAAAAATTGGCCTTCAGCCGAACTCAATCACAAAAGCTAGTTGGTGTCCAGGACAATACAAAGAGACAACAACAATCCATACCACCCTTATAAGGGACCTCAAACGACCAACTCCAATCTTTTTTTCATCTGTTTCTCTTCAATTATTACACTTCCACCATCAGTTCATCACACATGCAGGGGAGAAACAATCATAGATAACCCAAAATATGCAGAAGTCAATAACAAAGTGGAACATTGTAAATTCAGCAAGCAAATCCCAAACCATGGCAGATCATTGGTCTTCTCATCTCATATGATTGGAAGTAGTAGTTAAGGAGGAACTACCAACATGGCAAGGTGCAGACTCACCACTTTGATGTGCAATTGAAAACCTTTACGCATTTAAATAACTAATGTGGCCCATGTCACTTGGGAGGCACATTTTTGTTCTTTTCTTTTTTAAGATAAGTTTGGGTGGCCTTTTACCTTAATATTCTATAGACCATTTCATTTCATTTCATTGGACTCCCAAGGGAAAACAAAATATAATGCTTCAAAGACTACATCAATATTAAGAGATCCATTTTATTTTTAAGCAACTTTTTTCCTCATACAACATTTTACAACGAAATGATTATTTGGAAAGAGAATGAATTTACATGTAGCACTGGTTTGGATGAGTTGATGGAAGCTTGAATGAGGCTGCAACCTCGAGGATCTACAAATTTATGTTGATTGCTTTAGAAAAAAAAAATGATCTTGTCAAGTCATTGATCACTTTCTATCAAAACCTCAAACTAACAAATAATTAACTTCATATTGGACTAGAGTACTGTTTCAAAAGCGAAAAGCACAAAAAGATGACAAGGTTGATGAGCTTGAAACAAAAAGTGAGGAGTGAAGATCATTTCAAGAATGCAAATTAACAAAACTAAGGATATTTCAAGAATGCATTAACAAAATTAAGAAATATATTTCAATGACCGTGGTGTCAGACCATCTTCGGCACCTTGACTAATTCCATTGGGTATCTGCTATCTCCCACTAGCACAAGTATCGACAATAACTCTGTCCACTCGTGCTTGAACAAATGGGGAAAAACCACCTAGTTTTTTTTGCCTACACAAGGTATTGAACTTGAAACCTTAAGGTTCTATCAACCCACATCATTGACCACTAGGTTACACACTAGGGTGCACACAAGATTATAAAATATCAAACATATGAATATAGCCTATAATAATCGAATTGCAATTGGGATCACTTTGTGTGTCATTGCATGCAGCACACACTTCTCTGAAGGATATATAGCTTCTTCATTCACAAAAGTTACAACCCTTCACTACGCATCACTTTATAACTTTAATCGACAAGCAATGACTTTTAATAACATCGTGGATGGAGTGAAAATATCAACTTAACAAATCAAGAAGAATTTAGGAGTTCCAAAAGATTGGAAGTACAAGGAAAGAGTTCTTAGGTTTCCACGAATCAAAAGCAAGATGCTAGCAACATTTCACCAAGTGAAAAAACAAAATAAGAGATACAATTAGATCTTAGCATCAAGAAAATATTGCTAAGATTCGGAGAGGAGGAATTTCAAAACTTAATAGAGAAGCTTTACGAACAGAACACCATCCATTTGCAAGGGGAAAAAAAGGAAGTAAAAAGGGAAAAGAAGTGTTTGCGCATCTACCTGGGGACCAATTTGTGCGCAAACAAACATACATCTGGATAGGCAGAAACTCACTCGGTTTGCGCATTTACTAGGGCACCACAGGCTGACTTTTTAATTATGATACAAGTAGTGCACCCTACTTCATAAAGAGTGAGTCTATTCAATCTATACCCATATCCTTGGAACAATAGTAAAATAAGCTCCATCTTAGTCTATCCGACTGACTTGAAAGGACAAGTTTTCGCCTCTATTATTGGAAAGTCGGGACTCGTTAGGGAATCTATTCTTCCGATCACGTGATGCAAAAAAGGAGGATCACGGATTTTGCTAGTGCTCTGCTTGGATTCTGAGAGTGTGATTCGTGGAGCCCAGGAAAGGTTCTACTGGTTCCAATAAATGGCGCTTATGAATGTAGCCCTAACAGCTGAAACTTGAGGAGAAAGAAAATCAAATTTGTCAGCTAGTGTTTCCAGAACAAGGAAAAAATGTGAATCACTTATTAGTGCACTGCTTAGGTTGATGTTGTGAATCAGATATTTGTAACCCTGAACATTTTGTAGTGTGATGAACCCGTTGAAAATACTAAATATTGAGATGAACAGCTGGGCATTTGGAATGAGAAGGATGAGATATAGAGCCTGGAAGTAACCCTGAAACTTATGTAAGAATATCTATACTATATTAAAAGACTTCTCTTTAGACAAAATCGTCTTTTCACCATTATTTCTTAATTACTATATTATTATTTTAATAATATTAAAAATTAAATATAATAAACATATTATATAAATGGAGAAGCTTTTCTTATTAGGATTAAATTCCTACACAAAAAAATAGACTTGATCCAAAAACAAAATAGTCAAAAAGAAAACTTAAAAAAAAAAAAAAAAAGGGGGGGGGAAATGTCCCAAATTAATTTTTTTTAAAAGAAAAAAATGAGTCTAAAAATTGTCCTCAAAAAAATGAAAGAAAGGGGGAAGGGGGGGTTGTGGTTGCTAGCCTGTTGCTTTTAAAATGAAAGAAAGGAGACGGCCCTGGAGGATGATCTGGAAAACCAAAGAGAGACGGTGAACCATCTCTTCTTACACTGCAAATGGACAGAACAGCTGTGGCAGATGTATTTCACCATGAGGAAGATAACATGGGTGAAACCAGGGAGGATTAAAGAGGTTTTGATGAGCAAGAACAGGGATGGACTTGCAAATAGGAAGGAGGAGGAGAGATGGAAAATTGCCCCATCTTGCATTTGGTGGACAGTCTGGTTAGAAAGAAATCAAATAAGTTTTGAAGGGAAGCAGAGAAACATTCAGAGATTAAAACAGGATTGTCTAGCTTTATATTACTTTTGGTGTAAACAGTTAGTTATAGAAGATGGTAGGGAGATTAGTATAAGTGCAGTCTGATTGTAAGGATCCTGATGAGGGGTCTGTATATCTATAATTTTTTGTAGAACACTATTCCTGTGGGGTAGTGTTCTTGTGGATATATAGAAGTAACCGTTACCTTTCAAAAAAAAATGAAAGAAAAAACCTCCAAAAAATATGTAAAAAAGATCAAATTTTTTTACTCTCAATTTACATAATATTTAGGATTAAAACAAACTAACACAAAAAACATAAAGTTTTGCAACCCAATACTAATTTCAAACAAACATAATACTTGAGCAAATATTATCTATATAAGGAGTAAATTTATATTCACGTTGTATACATCGATGAATTTAGAAGTAATAATATTTTTCCTATCTTTCATAATATTATTATTCCGTAATTTATATGCATGTTGGTTGATAGTTTGTCTACATTTTTATTAGCTTCAATTTTTATTTGTATGTATGCATTCTTGGAAGTAATATATGTGTTTATTTAAAAGTTGGAGGAGTCCTCAAAATTCTATTACCCCTATCCAAAGGAATTAAACTATTGCATCAAACGAATAGTATTTATTTAATTTTATTTACATGAATATTGTATTTATTTAATAGCAAGTACAATTTATATATAGTTTTTAAATTGGCGCGGCACATACGTGCAAAGCATGTACACTAAACTAGTTGAAAGGAAATGAATACGAGAGCTTTTGAAGTGATTGAATGCAACTTTTGTACAGATTATAGTATTTCTTTCGCTACATAACTTTTATTGCACTCATAAGATTATTGTCGTCAAATAAAGTTTAAGTGTCTCCCATAGAGTGAACCATATTTCTGTGTAGTTCCCTACTTTTTGATATACTTCTTGTATACATAGTGTACAGAGTTTTTGTTTGATCCTGTACAGTACAGAGTTTCTCCATTCAATATCAATAAAACTTGTAAGGTACCCAAAGAAAGAGAAAACATGGTATTAGTCAAATCTCATTAATTTGCGGCAGCTCAATTGTACATAATGTGTTTGGGAAGGAAGAGGGAATCAAGAAATGAACACGAATTCCGATTCATAGGAAGAAAAAGAATTTGACCTCAGGTCATTTGGTGGACTATCTGACTTGGAATAAGCAACAGAAATTTTTAAGACAAGGGAAACATACAGAGCCTTGATTATTCTTTTTAGCTTTTTGGTGCAATCTGGTTATTGTACATGATAGGTAGACAGAACCAATCTTTAGTCACAATATAGGAATGCACAACTTTAGTGATGCATATTGTTAGTGCATAGATTTATTAACTCTTTAATTACTTAACAAAAACAAAAGATGGCAATAGTACAGCACCAAAAATGACCAAATGGGCCCAAAAATAGCTTTTTCAAAAGTTAGATCACAAGTCCTTTTTGTGGACATGAAAGATCTAAGCTACAGATGATGTTTCCAAGTTACAAGGAGAATAGCTATCTCAAGGGTATAAACAGCTTAACTGCACAGTAAGCATGAGCTTATGATACTCACCATGTGTGTGATTTGGTCATGTAAACTAAAGAGCAAGAACATGAAGAGAGAGAGATATCTCAAGTACGCAGAGTGAAGAATTGGAGACAGATAAAACCATTCCAAACCTCCAGCTTCCAGTTATCAAAAGAGCGGGAATCAATTACTGAAGTCTAATTTAAGATAACCAGCCCACTGATTGCATACAATTCACATCCTACCTCATTGCATTACCTCAAGTACAAAATACTCCTGGAAATCACGGAAGTCATTTGGCCTAAAAAAGAAAAAGGGAAAAAACATGTGAATTCCAAATTGTCGAAAATTGGTAAAGATGCAAGCAAAAAGATATGCAGAGCTTACTTGGGGAGTCCAATATTGGCATCAAATCTTCGAGTTTTATAAAATGCAACAAGATGAGTCAAGCCCGCCCAATCAGTTTCCTGACCATGAAATTAAAATACTGTTAAATGTGGAGGCACACCAATATAAATCTTGATAAGCTCAGAAAAGGAAACAACAAATCAGGGAAGTACAAAATGAGCATTGTTCCGTAGAAACATCTGGCCTTGTCAAAGAATATGAGAATTACAAACACAATTGAAAAAAAGAGAATCCACGCTCATGCATTAAGGTGAGCAATTCATTAACCAATCTCTGATGACAACATACTCAAGGGAATTAACTTTAAGTTACATCTATAATCAGGAGACCCACCAATAGCTTTAAATGTGCCAGTCCCAATTTATGGAAACTAATTATAAGTCATTTGAACACTCATTATCCAGCTTCAATTGACATCCTTCTCTGTGATTGACATCTATATTGAGCATGAATATAGATGTCAAACAACGCCAGAACATGAGGTATACCACCGCGAAGACAAAAGGGCTTTGGGTCATGGATGACTTCAAGTTCTTTAATCGCAATGAATGGATGAGAAAAAGGGGATAGCCAAGTAGCAAGAAATTCACACCTTCAACCAAAAAGTTCTGGGATTCAAATCACCAAGAAGCGAGAACGTGCCACTGTCAGACACCAGTGTGTGGGAGAGTTTAGAGAGCTGGGTTTACCATATGAAAAGAAGTGTCATGAGGAAAGGATGTAGTGTTTACTGTTACTCCCCCTTCTTCATTTAGATATCTATATCAAGGTCAACTAATGTACTAGAATTCAAAGTCGTAAATGAAGCCTCAAGTCAGTTAGATGGCACTAAATATTATGATTCGGAACATATAAAATTTCACATTTCATAACAAATGGAGCAATCGTGGGTTGCAGGTAGAGAGAACGGAGAGATGTTGATAATCCAATAGCAATGCAAAATCAGAAGCATCAATGAACACGGTACTTAAAGGGTACTGAAGAAAAATGGGACAACATGGTAGCCAAAAAGACTGAAACTGCACTTATTGAAACATAAATTACTAGTCTGAATTTAATAAAAGAAAAAGAAAAAAAAAAAAGAAAAGAAAAGACCTTTACCTCAGATGCTGTACTGGCCAAAGCAAATGCCGCCTCTATTCGATTCCTCCAAAAGGCCTGGGACATCCCCAAGTATTAGAAACAAAATAGAAGGTAAATAATGATTTTACCACATGTAACATAAAAGCATTGGGAAACAATAGCAGGGGAAGAGCTATAGCTTTTCGGGAGTGGCTAATGATGAAAGCACACCTTAGAGTCACAAAGGAAGTTGTTAAGAGCATTCACAACTTGAAAAGAAAGTTGCGGTAATGCTTCTAGCGTTGCTATAGCCTGTGCTTGAGCCACCACATCTCGGTCCTTCTCCAATTGATTTATCTTTGAAACAATCCAAACATTGTCATAATGACTTAATTCATCAACTCTTTTTCCAGCTTCAAGAACTTTTTTAAAACAAACAAAATAAAATGATGCAGGGAACATTAAAATACAAACAGCAATGGTTAATACTTACCCACATCTGGACCGGTTGATTCAAATGAATTTCAGCAAGATACTCCAATTCAGGATCTGCCCGGAGCCACAACAACGGGGAATCAGAGCTGTAAATCCACAGTAAGAATAAATTTCCAGATACACTAAATCCTGAAGAAACAAAAAATGTTTTAAGATTAAAGATAAAGAGTATGTAAGACATAAATACATCAAACATACGTTGCACGTGTATCTATATTAGCCACAGTGTCGCCATTATCATCTGAACCATCGGGTTTAGAACTCTTTTTGTTTTTTTGAAACCGTTTCGCTGCAAGTCTAGAATGACACTGAAATTCAAGCAGCTGCCAAGGTTCTCCAGTCATAGGCAGAATTGGATGGTCGTACATGCCATCAAGCTCATGCACCCGTATACTCATCATTCCAGGCCATCCATCACCTTCTTGCTTTTCCGAGTCAGGCTTACCATTAGTCATAGTATCACTTGAGTCGAGTCTAGCTGTGCATTCCCTCAATATTGCTAACTCGACCATATTCTTTCTTTTGTTATAGGAGAATCCCATCCTTGTTCAGGCACCAAAGACAAAAGACCAAACAGATGTCAGTCAAACAAATCAATGCCCAACTCAAAGTAAGCGCAAAAGCCTAAAGGAGAAATCATACTTCAGCACCGGACAGCCACATGAGCCAACCCAACGTGGAAAGAATTCTTTAAGAAACGGGCGCTCAAGATTACCGACCTTGTTAGCAAGGTGCCGGAACTGCAATTTGTAGAGAAAAAATCTGATTAAAAAAATCACACTAACATCAAAAGTTGATGAATATACAATGTGATCCACTTAATTAGCCTTACTAGAACAAAAAAATAGTGAAGATAACATCAACGATAAGCAAAGCATGCAGCAAAGCACAATCACTGAATTGGCCCTCAATGCATTATGGCAGATAACTTTATGAAGACGCATGCTTCATGTGAAACACAGGAAACTGTATCTAAAAGGCTAACTGATTTCTTACTTCTTTAAAGAGAGAGAAACTATTCCAAAACTATTTCAAGAACTGAAGTAGAAAAAAAAACCTCTTTTGTGCTAAGGGTTCTCAACGATCGATTTATATCTTGAGCCCGGGAAACAATTTGCTGAAGAATCTGCAATATGAGGATAAGAAAGTAGAATCATTACATACTACTATCAACATACAAAAGACCCTACTGACACTTTCTTGGATTTTGTTAACTCCCTATAATTGGCATAGGCTTTAAGGTATGGAGTTACAGAATTACTCTCGTGCTTGGTGTCTTTTGTAATAGCTGCAGTATTTGCATCTTATTGATGCCCATTAATAATAATGCTTACTTCATAAAAGAAAACATACAAAAGATATCCTTTTCCATAACAAAATTTTCTGTGACTTGAAGTCTTAAACAGCATAAGAAGTCTTCAAAAAAGTCTGGCCTTCTACACCCGGGAGAGCAGACTACTGTGTCAGTAGTATTATTATATTCTTTGGTTAAGGTTCTCTCTTACCAATAATACTCATGGAACAACCCCCTGAAAATTATCTGCATCCCCAGCATGTCCATTTCTACCAAACAGGAGCATAAGTGCCCGGAGCAGACCATAGTACCACCAAACAAAACTTTGAACATCACATTCCCCAACACAGAACAGAAAAACAAAATGCTATGAGACTGATTCAGGAATTCACTATGCATCATTGCAACTGCATCACAAATCCTGTGCAACAACTCTTAACGGAATTGAAGCGGCAACAAGGGATAAATAGCTAAAGGAGATGGTACTGATTCCAAAAGCTATATAGTGTCTTGACGCAAAGACGAATTCTCATAAGAGAGCAAAGAATGAAGAGGAGAGAAACCGTGGATGAGATACGAGAGAGCACGAATGCAATTGTTGTTGTAGCTCTACAGTCAATACCTTTTCTACTATCAATATGCATATTCAGGTCGGAAGAAAGGACTGGGCAAATGAAATGTCAGCTAACTAAGTTACCAGCAATTTTTTAGAAAGATGGGAAATGCTATAGGCTGCCAATGAAACAATTATCAAAAAAGTTGAATCAGTTTTCTAGTAATTGAAAACTGCAGAACCACCAAAGATCATATACTATCCTTCCTACTTTAAGTGATATCATTTGACTAAGCACAGATTTTACAACGTTAATTTGACTAGACACAGGAACTTTTAAACGCTTGTCAAGCTAGGGAAAAAACAAAGCCAGGACAAGAGCTTGTATAAGCTCGCAAAAAGAGAGAAGGAGAAAAACTCGCGACTTGGATCAAGTAAAATGCATCAAGGATGAGGAAGGTTAGGTGTTGGTGGGCGAGACTGCCATTAAGCAAATGTGGCAAACATACTTCTACAAATCTTAAATGAAAAAGGGAACGGAAAGATTGTGTTAGTGATTTGGCACACTCTCATAGTCTTCGGGATTTTCGGTACTGCAGGCGTTTTACGATTAGGTTAGACGTGCTATTAGTAGGATAAGCAAATGGAGAGCGACCGGACTCGATGCGATTCCGGTGGAATTTGAAAAAGCACTAACAAGGTGGGTATGGAGTGCTTAAATAGGTTACTTACTGATATTTTGAAAACAACTAAGATGTCTGGCAAATGAAGGTAGAGTACAATGGTTCCATTGTACGAGAACAAAGCGATATCCAAAACAATAACAATTACACGGGTATCAAATTGCTAAGCCACACAATGAAGATTTGGGAGAGAGTGGTAGAGTTGAGGGTGATAGTTTGTATAGTTAGCCAGAGATTTTTGTAAGCTCAATTGCCATATCTTGTAAATTTTGCATCTTCTTTATGCGGTTATCAATATCACTTACTTTATCCCAAAAAAAAAAAAAAGAGAGAGTGAGAGAGGAGAGGAGTATCCATTTCAAAGAATCAATTCGGATTCATGCCGGGGCGATTGACTACTGAAGCAATCCATCTTGTATGAAGACTAGTTGAGAAATATAAGAAAAGAATGAGGGACCTTTGTATGGTGTTTATTGATCTTGAGAAGGCCTATGACAAAGTGTCGAGGGATGTACGCTGGAGGTGTCTGAAGGCTAAAGGCTACCTAATAGTGTCTATTAGTGCAACAAAGGACATGTACGATGCCGCAAAGACTCGAGTTAAAACGGTGGGAGAAGACTTGGAGCATTTCACTATTGAGATGAGACTATATCAAGGATCTATATCGAGTCCTTTTTTTTTCCTGGGTAATGGATAGGCTGACATGGTCTGAGTAGAAGGATAGTTCCATGGTGTATGCTATTTACATATGACATAATACTAACTAACAAGACACGAGACAGAAGCATTGGTAAGTTGGAGGTTTGGCGACAAACTCTAGACCCCAAAGGATTGATTCAAATTGAGTAGGATTGAAACATAATATTTAGAGTGCAAATTCAATATTGTGATAGTTCCACACTTCTATGGTATATGCTATTTATGGATGACATAATACTAACAGATGAGACACAGGACAGAAGCAATGATAGGTTGGAGGTTAGAAGAAAAAATTTGGAGCCAAAGGGTTGATTCAAATTGAGCAGGATCGAAACAAAATGCTTTGTGATGGATGAAGCGGGCATAAAAGTAAGGCTTGACACTCAACCTATTCTCAATATAGAAAACTTTATATATCTTGGGACTATGACCCAGAGTAACGGGAACATCGACGATGATATCACGCACCATATTGGAGAAGCATGGATGAAATGAAGTCTTGCCTCTGGAATATTGTGTGATGAAAAGATACCACCTAAACATAAAACTAAGTTTTATAGAATGACGGTTAGACCACCTTTGTTGTATGGGGTGAAGTGTTGGTCAATAAAAAACTCACATATTCGAAAGATGCATATGCGGAAATAAGGATGCTGAGATGGATATGTGGTCATACTTCGAGTGACAAGATTAGGAATGAGATTATTCGAAAAAAAGTGGGAGTTGGAGACAAGATAAGAGAAATGAGACAGGGATGGTTTAGGCATGAATAGAGGAAGTCTATCAAATGCCCCGGTTGGACAATCTCCAACTCCACACTAAATTTTAGACCAAATCTTATTTTTGGCGTAAAATTTAGCGTTTTGGTGCTGCAACTCAACACCAAATTTGTTGTGTGAATAGTGCTACACCAAATTGGGTGTAGCACTATTTATCACACCAATTCACTTTAAAAGTATTCCAATATAATACTTTTAATTAAATATTATATAAATTGTATGTTTTAATTAAATATTTCTATGTAATATTTTGATAATATTAATTTTAGATTTAAAAAAATTACTTTTTTTATAAATTATTTTTCTATCATGACTTTCTAAATATTAAATTTATATTAATTCTACTATAGATTTTAATTGGATATAACTACAATTAACCTCCACAACAAATTAAATGTGCAAAAATTTAAATTATTACACAAATTACAATGTACTTTAGAATTATCAAAAATAATAAACATTCAATAAACTAGTAATTGACATACATCAAAATTGAAACATAAAATACACAATAATTTTGAAGAGTACAATAAAACATGATAATTTACAAAAAATTACAACAATAACTCAATAGTAATGTTTCACTTTCATTTGTATTATCCATTACAAAAATTTCACTTTCATTTGTATCCATAATTATGTATAATGTGTAATATTTGAAAGCAATTTATATTATTTAAAAAATATGATATAAAATAATTTTATATTAAACAACTATAAGAGAAAACAATATGAAAATTATACATAGCGAATGTTTTAGACAAAATTTTGTTTTATGAAATAAGAAAATATAAATGAAATAAGAAATAATAACATAATAATGAAAAAAAAGAAAGATTCCTTTTTGGTGTAAAAGTTGGTGCAGCGAATTAGAGTTGATTTACACTAAAATAGTACTAACACCAAATTTGGTGTTTAGGTTGAAGATGCCCTTAGAAGGTGCAAAAGGTTGGATTTAAGGGTTACACAAGGTATTGAGGTAGACAGAAAAAGTATTAAGAATAGATATTAGATAGGATATAATACAGCTTCATATCACCGAGGACATGACCTTAAATAGAAAGGAGTGGAGATTGTGTATTAGGGTAAAAGGTTAGTAAGGGTAGGATGTTATCTTGACTTGTAACGATTTAAGGGCCATTATAATTGTGTTATTATTATTCTTCGATTATTTTGCTACTTTTATTGCTTTTCTTGTAGAATTGACATTACTCTTCATTTTAGTTGTCATTCCATATCTATTATTTTTTTCTTTTTCTTCTTGTATTTAGGGCTGATACATTTGAGCCGAGAATATTCTAGAACAGTTTGCACTCTCTCTTTTTTTTTTTTACAAAGGAAACCCACAATCGTTACCCTTTGGTGTGCATAGGGTAGAACCCCCGCTCCTATGTAATAGCATCCAAACCATACAAGAGAGGTAACCCCCACTAGGCAAGTTCAGTGCTACGAACTCGACCCAAAAGGCAAGCCCCTTGTTCTCCTCGCAAGGGGTTTCGAACTTGATACAACATGGGAAGTCCTAAGCCCAACCACTTGGCCACCCCGAAGAGCAAGTTTGCATACAATCTACCCTCCGTAGACCCCACATTTGTGGGATTTCACTGGGTACGTTATTCTTCTTGTTGTAATTTGACTTGTGTATTACAATTCACACTATAATATTTCGTCCCAAAAAATCCACATAACATTTGTTCGCCATCACAAGTATATGTACTTCATAAATTATAACAGATCCAAAGCTAATAATTTGAACAATTAAGATCTGTTCTTCCTAATACAAACATCTCTTTTTTAAAAATGAAAATAAAATACAACTTCTGGTATACTGGAAATATTTCATTTTTTACCAAGACACAAGAAACTTCACCATCATAGATGGATCAACGGAAACCCTGGTTGTGACTGATAAAATAAGGAAAAAAATCCTCACTCTCTTTTCTAAAGCACATACTGTTAAACACCTATAATTGACAGGTTGATAAGCTATAATAATTCTTTGATCAGGTTGATGAGCTGATGAGATATAATATGGTTGGTTTTACATGGAAGTAACCTGAGATTTAGGACTTTACCAACCAGGAAGGATATACAAATGTGTACGTGTTTTACTAAAATATCTTTTCTACAGTATTAAGCTAAGCTAAAAGCTTAATATATCAGGAATAAAATAGAGAAGCCAATAAGATAATTTTCAACATGATGCGCATATACCCAAAAGCCATAAGATGTTTATTTCGAGGGTAAAGGTGGTACTAAAAAAGAGAAGTTGCAATAAGGCCCAAACCTTGCGAAATGACTCAGGTCCCATCTGTTTTTCTAACATTTGGAGAATCGCAACCTATCAAGACAAATACAGACTTCCAAGATCAGACCTGATTGGTACACTATATTTTGTAACTACAATGAAGGGCAACATATCACTTACAGACTTCCAAGATCTTATTTTTCCTAATAAACCAATACACTGGGTGCCATACAAATTCTTTGAAGCAGCAACAGCACTTAAAGCAGTTGCACCACTATCGTCTGCTTTGCAAACAGCAACATTAGCCTGCAAATCATAGGGCAGGTATGATCAAGAAAAATGAAGACACTCGCACAGAGCTACTATCAATCTATCTATCTATAACTAAATAGATATTGCAAGAGAAGCTAGGAATGAGAAGCACGTACAATCAACGAAAATAACACAACTGATGAACCTAAAAGCTTCATTCTTACTCTATCGTGTATCTATTCAGCCTTGCCATATGAATAGGCATTGTGACATTATGAGCCTAAAAGAGCTGCAAACTTCCATCTATAGATAGCTGATGGAACAACAAATAAAATACAAAAATAGCTTGTAGCTTGCGAATGCAGAGCCATTAAATAGAAGAGTGTGGTTTAGTGATCAACGAAGTCGGAGATAACCATGAGATAGAAATTTCAAAGCCTGGATTTTAAGGCAAAGCCATGGGTGATTTCTTCTCATCTACCCAAGCCTAGATGGCAGAGTTACTCGGTACCAGTGTTGATAGGAAGATAGTCGAGGTGCACGTAAGCTGGCCCGAACACCATCATTTAGAAAAGAAAAAACAAAGACAGACCATAAAGCAGAAGCAAACCTTGTATCTCCTATAGCGTGCTTCATTATTGCCAAGGAATCTCTTGATGAACATATCAGTCAAGAAACCAGCAAGACCATCCAACAACCAATCTGAGATCATCAATGACACATAAGTTAAGATACATAAGTTATATATTATCAAATGTTAACTTGTCCAACATTTAGAGTTGGTCGTCTTTCATATCGAGCCATTGAAGCAGCACGTCGTGCTTACCATCGTTTGGCGCTTCTGGGGTGATATAGACTCCAAACCATTGTCTTGCAAGGGCATAAGCAAGTTTAATCCTTGTATCTATGGTCTGTTAAATAAATCTGAACCCATCAAAAGAAATAACAAGAGGAAAAATGACCAAGAAATTCTATTGACAACCAATTGTTAACGCGAGACACTAATCACTTACATTATTTTGGGGACAAGAATAACAAAGGGCAAAAGAATAATAGGTA
>JAPFFP010000070.1:26605083-26633089 GCA_026153255.1 Solanum medicagineum
AACTGCGGGCGGCCCCACGCTCCCTGTTATTCAATCTCTCTCCAACCCTCCCCTTCCTCCCCCCCCCCCCCCCCCCCCCCCCAAGAAAAAAAACGTAGTTGCTAGTGTGCAACCAACTATACCCTCCTCTGCCAAAAGTTGACCCATGAGAAGGGGTTGATTCAATTGCATATTCATTCTGTTGTTATCTTATTAACACATATTACTAACAACTGATTTTGCATGCAGTTTGTGTGTAAACTAATCTGTCATTCGTTCTTTAACAATCTTCTATTACAGGGAGCAAAGGGTGCAAAAGTATACAATTCTGCTGTTGCAGCAACTGCTGACGGACTGCAGAATGGGAAAGAAGGAGATGACAAAATAAAGATGCATACTCATTCTTATTGCTGCCTGGACTATGCACAGGTTCCCACCACAAATCCCTGATTCACCAACTTCGTGTAGATTTATTGATGTATTCTGATACTTCTAGTCATAGCATTTCCTGACTTGACTGATAGACAAACAACTAAGAGACATGAGAGACTTAAGTAATCTATAGTAACACCAATTTTGCTTTTTCTTGTTCTAGCACAAGCATGATTGTTGAGCTGGGATAACTTCTCCTGCATCTTGGATATTATTGATATTTAACTATATTGGTACTTTCATGAAAGTTAAAAGATTCGAGGGACATGCCAAATTCTGCAGATATATGATGTTGTGAGGTACAGACTGCACCGAATGAAGAAAAAGTTAAGAGATGAGCTGGATAACAAAAACACAGTGCAGGAGTATATATGTCCCAACTGTGGGAAAAGGTTCTGCCTTCAATACTGCTGCTGAGTTTTGGCTTTTTGATAGGTATGTATCTCATGACAAACTCAGGATTTCCCTTAAATATGCAAATTCAGATATACTGCATTGGATGCGTTGCGGTTGATCTCTCCCGAGGATGAGTACTTCCACTGTGAAAGTTGCAATGGGGAACTAGTGGCAGAGAGTGACAAGCTAGCTTCTCAAGGAACCGCAGATGGGGATGACAATGATAGGAGACGTCGCCGTGAAAAGTTGGAAGACATGCTTCATAGGGTTGAGGTTTGTCTTCTTTCTATGTTATGTTTTGGGGTGTTCTGTTTTTGTTTTTCATGTTGGAGGTTGATACATTAGGTGCTTTCTCTTTTAAATTATGTTCACTTATTTGGTCATGTAATACTGGTGGCTCTGGGGTATGGGTGTTTTGTGTTGAGAATATGGTAAATGAAGCAAGAGCAAAAGCTAGACTGAGAGAGCAACTGCATCAAACTCTTTAGTGTGCAGTGGTTTCTAAAGCGTCTTGTTGCTCCAGGTCCTTAAGTAGATGCACACAGACGCGAAAAAGAAGTCAGTGAACTTTTTTAGCATACTAACCTATACACCTTTGCTAGGTTGCTCTTGTTACTTTGTGCATTTTCAATGTCCACAGTTATGCCTGTTTGCTTTTAGCTTATGTTCATCTTAAAGAAGCTTATGTTTATCTTACATTATTCATTTAAATATGCCAATCTTTTTGTTGTTTTGCGTGTTTCAAGATCAATGTGGACCTCTTTATCAAAAAAAAAAAAAAGATGGACCTAATAATTTATGTGTTGACTTTAAACAACTTCTCTAGGCTTTTCATATTCTTGGTTTGGTTGGTAACAGAGAGTCTTAGGTGTATAACATGGGAGTTTGACCTGCTAATGGATATTCTCCTGTTCAGGGGTATCTTCTCTTTTCAAATTTTCAGTACAACTATTACTAACTGTATCAATTGATGTTTTACTGTTTCCCACGCCAAGAGGTTGATTTTGTTCTCACAATTATGATATACTCCCGATATTCCATTTTATATGGCACTCAGTTCTCTTTTGGTTTGTTAAAAAATGACACTTGTGCATATTTGGGGACTCTTTTAACTTAAAACTTCCAATTCTACCCTTAATGACATGCCTAGTGTCATGGGATGTTTGAAATATACTTTTGCTTTATCAAAAAGTTTTTAAGTGTAAGGTTGGTATGTGTCAAACGTTCTTCTTTCTTAAAGCCTTGGTGCATCTATGAGATCCCTGGGATAGAAAACTGGGTGCAACTTGGAGAGCACCATATCATTGTGTAGGTTCTCTACTTTTTTTTTTTGGGTATACTTGCATACAGGAGACTTTCCTAATTTAATGGAATTATTTTAATTAATCAAAAAGTTTATAGCATGAGTGCAATTTAAAAGTATCTATTCTTTATGCAATTGACTGTTAGTAGAGGGATTTATATACACCATTTCCAGTGTTGTACAGTTGAATAATAAAAAGGTTCCTTGAATGTGACATCCCTTCAGGCATTTTGATTCAGCAGAAAGTAAGTGATTCATTAATCATGGATATATGTCTAGCACATCTCTATTCCCTCAGTCATCATTGTTGGTGCACATCTCTATGCCCTCAGTCATCATTCTTGTGTTGTTTGTTAAGTTGGACAGAAAGAGCTGTATTTGGAAAAATTGAACTATTGATAGTGTCTCGAAGATGGAAATGGTACATCAAAAAGCTTTTTAGAGAGGAAAACTGTTAACTTCAGAGTATACCTTAAAAGCTTGATGAAAGTTTTGTGGAATAAAAAAGTTAGCACAGCTGCTGTATCTGTTTAATTTACTTAGTGCACTCACACGCGTTAGCACAACTGCTGTATGTTCGCTTATGACTAAGTGGTGCATTCCTGTGAGGGCGGTGTGCTTTGAGACTACTAGCGAGCCATCTAGATCGCGATAGTGAAGAGAACTAGAGAGCCAATAAATCTTGATTTGGCGTTTTTCTTCAATGAATTCGTGAACTGCTGCACAATGTATGCCTTGGTTGTGTAAGGATGTTCTAAGCAGGCTCAGTCGGAGAAGTAATGTCCAACTGGATCATTTGAAGAGAGAAATAGGAAAGCTTTTGATGAAATAAAGAATGATTTTTACAATTTAGGAATAGCCTCTTACCCTCTTATCTCTTTTCGGTGCACCCGTGAGATCCCTACAACTCTAGAAGCATTGAAGATTGGGTGTTGTAAGGTTGACTTGACCAAGACCTATAGTTGCCTTGGATTTTAGGTAAACTTCATGCCTAAATTTTAATACGATCATGTTTCTTAATTCTAAATGAGATAAGGGTGTTTTGCGCCCCTTTTAAAGAATATAATCTGATTACTTTTCTTGATCAGAAAAGTATATAATCTGATTACTTGGTAAAAAAGAGGATGTTCATAAGACAGATCTACAAAGTTCTGTTCTCATTTTGGTTGAATTGGTGAAGTCACTCTCTCGTGCTCTCTCTTTCTCTGCCAAAGTGTGCTTCTCTATATCTTTCTTTTGGCCTGAAGGAATTTTATTTTATCTTTCGGTTTCAATGGAACATGATTTTCCGGTAGCTTTGAAAGAATTTCTTCAACTTGTATTGGTCGAATTTTTTAAGGAGCGATCGGGTCTTGTCATCCAGTTTGATATTGTCTGGCTTCATTTACATCATTTATCTCATGAAAGAGATTTTCTGCTTCAGATCAATCAATTACTCTCAATCCATGACTTGTTGGGTTAATTCTAACTGCATCCATTTTAGTATTACTACTTCTCTTGGATTATTTTGTTTTCCTTTTGGATGAGCTATAGCCCCTCGTGGGTTTGTTCTCTATAAAAATTGGTGAATTATTAAGAACTGCTTCTTCCTTTCCTATTTCTCTTATTGTAATTCCTTGATATCTGAAGAAAGTTGACTTGTTTTTACTATCTCTTATCTGTGCATCTGGTTCAGTTTACTGAGAAATAAAAGAATTGTAGGCACAACTCAAACCGTTGATGGATCAACTAGCCAGAGTAAAAGATTTACCTGCTCCCGACTTTGGAAGCCTTCAAGCATGGGAAGTACGAGCCAATGCAGTGGCCCGAGGTGCAAATGGAGATAATTCAAATGACTCAAAGTCAGGACAAGGGCTTGGATTTGGCGGAACACCTATGCCGTTTGTAGGGGAGACAAAGGTTCTTTTACCAACTGGAAAAGAAAAAAAAGAAATACTGTTGTTACAGGCTACTTGGAAGCTCATCATTATGTGTTTCTAGTTGCTTCTTGATGTAATGCAGTGATTTTGGTGTATATTCAGGTTCTTGCATCATAGTTGCTTGCACATACATGAATTTTTCCAAAACACACTCCAAATCTGAACTGGATTTTAATGCACTAGTCCATACAGCGCGAAATAACTTTTGCTCCATGTTAGGTAGTCTTGTAATCAAACTTGAGAACAGCCGTTTTAACACCTCCCTTCTCCCCTCCTTTTAGTGTAACACTGGAAGTTTCTCCCTTTTGTGCCTGTGAACGTCTTGGTTATTTGTTTATACTATATACAGACTTCTGTTTTCTTTCTCACTGATAAATTGAGTTTATGTTTTTCCGTTAGCAACTGTTTTGTCTCAATAATACAATATGTAGCAGTTGCTATGAATACTTTTCTTTAACAAAATTGTTTTCTTTCCTTGTGAGGTGGAGAAAATAGTGCCCAATTTATGTAGGACGTTGGTTGAGTGAAATACACCCTGAAACTATTGTGTCTATGAATTTAAGCCGCTTTTTGCTGTTGATTGCAGGTTGAAGTTGCTTTCTCTGGTCTTGAAGAAAAAGGAGATATCAAATCTGAGGTTTCAGCTACACCAATGAAAGTTTTGCCTCCATGGATGATAAAGGAGGGAATGAATCTTACAAAGGAGCAGCGTGGAGAGGTGAAGCAAGAGTCAAATATGGAGGGTACGTCTGCTGCAGCAGGATCATCTGATGACAAGAAGAAGTCCACAGAAATGGAGGATGTGAAAAATATACAGGTTAAGCTCATTGCCTTTTATATGGTTCCTTGCCTCTTCCTGCCCCCTTCCTCTTTTTCTGTCCCGTCCTTTCTTGCTTGAATTTTCTATATGCTGTATATTGATGCTTTAATGCCTTACTTCCTTTTTTCTTGATTTCGGTAGGATGAATATGTTAAGGCATATTATGAGGCTCTATTCAAGCGGCAAAGAGAGCAAGAAGAAGCTAGCAAAATGTTACTGGAAACATCAACTACAGATGGAGTGAGGCTAGAATCCGTTACTGAACGCCAAGTTGGCATGAAATCCAAACGCGAAGAGGATGATGAAGGAGAGGATGTTGAATGGGAGGAGGCCCCACCTGCAGGTAAGTTTATATTGTTCATATGCATCAATCTCTTTAGTGGTTGAGGATAGGAGGACTGTTCAAAGAAGTTGATAATGGAGGCGCTATTAATTGAAGTTATTAGCTTGCTACGTCATGAGGTTCAGCTCCTTACCTTTTACATTGATGGGAATTGGTGATGTTGTACTGTGTGCACTGCTTTGCTATGTGTCATTCGTGGTGCTACCATAAAGAAGACTTTATTATGCAAATCATTTCTTTGAGTCCTTGTAAAATGGAGAGAGACCATAAATGGAACAAACGGATCAAAATGATATACTTTCTGCATCTGTGGGGTTTTGCTGCTAGAAGTGTTGGCCTTTCTTTTATTTTCAGTTTCTAACAAATTCCAAAGTTTCCTCCACTATGTTTACTTTAACAGCGAGGACAACACTACTACTCCTTATTGTTAAATATTATTCTGAAAAATTATCGCTAACACAAAGAGTGGTATTTAAGAGGGAGCAGGGTAGAGGAGTTGGCCTATTTCACCCAGTTCTGAACGTATGGGTCCACTGGGGTTGGGGAAGCTAATACAACGGAGATTTTGGTTATGAAAAGATCTTAAAAAACAAAAGGAACACAAAGAGCATTGAAGAAAATGCAACTTATCAAAGTATGCTATAACTCTTAACATCTTTCACGAATTAATCTGAAAGAGCTTAGGTACATACGCACAACACCTATACTTCTGAATAACATACTCATTTATATACTCATTATCATAGAGATGCCAAGAAAGTGATCACACACACAATTGTCTGTCCTGTTCAAATAAAAACATGTCTACAAAAGCTGAGAACTGAAGTATATGGTCTAAAATTCAGAGGGTGAATGACTTAAGCCATGTGGGTATCCATACAAGAGAGGAAGAGAGATATGGATTATTCTGTTTGAGAATGCTCAAGATTCCAGAGTTACTTGAGCCTTGAGTTTCTAGAATGTAATGATGTTTGGAAGTCTAGTTACACAATAACAGAAGTTGATTGCAAATGCCATGCATGTTCTGCAGAGTCGATGGAAGGGCCTGTAAACTGATCAACTACTCTTGTTTATCTGTTCCAGTAACGTAAAAAGATATGATTTAGGTCAAGGAAGATATGTTTCTTCCTTACCAATTACAAGCAAAAGAGAAACATGTGTGTTCATTTCTTGTTCTAACCATGTTATGTCCATATGTTGACCAATTCCCTCAACAACCAGAATTCATAGCAGTGTGGTGTATGATTTTCCTGAAATTTATAGCCAGTGCTCATGTTGCTGTCTGCACTGGCTATAATTGGAGACTTAAGAGTAGCTAAATGGAGAAACTTGAAATTCTCTCTTTTCATATGAAATTTTTCATGGTGATCTCATGCACGAGGGAGTGGCAATGGATGGTCTGGTGTTTTTCAAGTGTTCTTTAGGTTATGAGATGTGTAGTGCTATGAGTAACACATGCCATGCACTTCTTAGGAAGTAGTATCTTAGACTATTAAGAGTGGCTGTAGATACACTATGGACAAGGAGAAGGTGTAATGATTTTCCCACGAAGTTCAGGTGCATAGTGGGGACTTTGCGACCAGTTAGAGAGGATTTTCTAACTTCTTATAGTTGGTATGACATGTTACTTTGTTCTGCCTGCTTTATTAGAGCTCTACATATGATGATTGCTGCTAAATTTTGTCTTCTTCCAATTCTTTAGGCTCTGATTCTTCTTTCCCTTCTCTCTCAAGTTCCACCTCTTCATTTTTGCCTTCAATTTATTGGTCGTATTTTATTTGTTTAGTTTTGAAGTTCAACTTTCTTATTCACATTGGGGTATGTTTTCAGGTAATCATACAACTGTCAATCTCAATGTAGACTTGAATGTTCAAGCAGATGCTTCAGAAGACGACAACGATGAAGAAGATGACATTGACTGGGAAGAAGGTTGATGGTTAAAGTAATTTTTAAGCCACCCAAAAAAAAAAAAAAAAACAGACTGCCTGATTCTGCATGCATGTTGCAGCTCGTGAAGAGAGGATCATCATCATCTGGACATTGGGGTTGTTTGGTTAAAAAGGAACCAAGTTATGTAGGAATTGCAAAACAAGGACTAATGAGGCAGACAGATTATTTTATCGAGTGTTTACTTGCACCAAAAAAAAGGGTTATACAGGGTAAAAATTTTAAAATCTGGGTTTACCTCTTCTTCTTCTTCTTTTTTTTTTTTTTAAAAAAATAGAACTTAAGAGGGTGTTGTGGTGATGGATTTGAGGGAAAATGCTGGAGTTTCTTGATGTTTAATCCATTTATTGTTATTCCATATTATATCAGGTGTAGTTTAAATTAGATGATGAATTAGTGGCTAGCGATGTAATCCTCACTTCAGGTACACAAAAATCTTCCCATGACGCACTCTGTTTATCTTATTTCCACTTTCAAGTACTAAGTGGGTTTCGTTATTTTAATTTGCAGCCAGAAATACAGTAAGAAAGCATTAAAAGCAAATATTCCCGCAACACTCTGAGGCTTTGTTATTAGTAATAAGTAATATCATAAAATAGTAACAAGCAGTGTAAACGAGACATTAAAGAACTACTAAGGGGTTGTTTGGGTGGTAAGCATTCCCAGGAGAAGTGAAAAAGTAGAAGACATTAATTAAAAAAGAATAAAGAATTCTATTATTTCTGATGTCTATCAAAGCATAAATCTTAAACTCTCTCTCACAACTATGCAAGTGCTAGTAATTATCCCAGCACAGATGATAGAAGGAAAGGATCCCAAGCTGCATTGTCACCAGCACCCCAAAGCCCATTTTCAAACTGCAGAAACTCTTGTTCTGTTGGAACTGAAGCTGTTTGTGTTAGTCCATTCATATGGGGCATCATCATTGGTCCATTTAAAACATCTACTTCCCCAAATGAAGACAAATCAACCGTTGGTTCACTAACTGAAACTGGCCATGTACAAGTATCAGTAGTACTATAACCACCAGCAAAAATGTTAGTGTTAATGTTACTATTTGTAGTAGTACCATATGAAACCTCATCGCGGACTACACTCATTTGTGGTTCTACCCAAGGCTCGTTAGCCCACATTGTCGCTGAATTTGTCCCACTATACCACTGGTTATCTTGACATTGTGATGATGAAATCATGGGCTGATAATCGCTCGTCATGAGGCTTATGTAATCAAGATTGTAATTTCCCCTGAACAAGTTATCAGAATTATTCTTACCTTGTCCAATTTTAAGCAGTTCCTCAGTTTGTGAGAATGTTTTCTTGATTTCAAGTGAGGGTACTGATGGTTTAGTTTTGGATGTTAATTGGGAGGTTGAAGTAGAGGCATAAGCTTGAATGAAAGATCTTGAATTGCTGCTGTTAAAGAGTTTAGCTTTAAGTGCACCAACAAGGCCATTTTCAGGTTCCTCTGTTCTGCAGGCTTCTTCAAAGTTAAAAGGCTGAGAATTTTCAAGGATACAACTACCTTGGTGGGAATCAGACGCGGGTAGTTCAAAATTTGTACGGGCATTAGCCCCTCTTAACGTGCGAGCAGCTTGATCATAAGCCCTTGCAGCATCCTCAGCAGTGTCAAAAGTCCCAAGCCATAGCCTCACCTTTTGTAAAGAATCTTTGATCTCTGCTACCCATCTTCCTGATGGCCTTTGGCGAACGCCAACATATCTTGGATGGCCCCTTGATGATGGTTTTCTTCGTGTTCTAATACCGTCATTTGGGTGAGGTGCTGGTGGCTTCATTCTTGAATTCGTTTGGTTGAAATTGGAATCAAAAGGTGGCTTGGCCGTCTCTAAGCTAGGTGTCTTGAACTGCTGAAGGTATAAAATGGGAAGGTATCTTTGAATTGTCTCAAATGGACTAGAGGAAAATGATATTCCTCTGAATATAAAATTACAAATACAGAATGAAAAACTCTTATTGTTGCAGGCGATATTGGTTGTATCGAATATAAATCATAAAATATGAATGAATTATGGCAAGATATCGACGATTTCATATAGTTGTACTATGTGTTGATGCATAAGCCTCCAAATGTAGACGTCGTTTTCAGAATGATGTGATCAACATAGTTTGGATGTAGACATTTTCATGCCCCTTTATATACATTCAATGCCACAAATGGCAAGTCACTAGAAGATTTTTTATGTACTCAAAGACTAGATCAACTCTAACTTGACTACTTCTATAGGCTAGAGCAATGTGAATGACAAGTTAATGTTCATGCAATCTCTAATGGAACAATAAGAAACATGACACGAAAGTATGTGTTGGACATTATAGCCTAGATTGTGCGCCTATATGTTCCAAAACATACTCAGGGCTTATCACTACCTCATGTAGAGAGGTTGTTTCCGGAACAATTATTTGGTGTAGTATTTGATAAAATGTTCATATATGGCTTACCTGTTCATGGGAGGTTCAATTGGATGTCTCTTTTATCTGTTTTTTTGACAGCAATATTCAAATGGGGTTGGGGATAGATAAATTAGTACCAGACTCTATTGGGCTAAAACCGTTCAAGAATACTCTTAATACGATGTGATATTATTCGCTTTGGATCAAGCCCATATGTCACATAGTCACACTTTGAAGAGTATTCCACATCTCCAATGTGATACAAAATCTTCAAAGGCCCATAGACAAGCAAATGCACTAACCCTGGCCCCATGCCACGCTTTACCATCTTTATACTTGTCCCGCCAAATCATTTGTTATTCGTTGTTGGGCTAATACAGTCCCAACACTCTTAATAATAAGAAGTGTGATATTGTTTGCTTTAAGTCAAGTTTGCAAGTTTTTTTCTTCAAAAGGCCTCACGTCATTCAAAGTATTCAACACCTTATAAGTAGCTTCTTTTTCTTTTCAACTATCAATATAAGACTTTGTTTACACACTCAACAAACTCTCTCATGCTAGGCTCATAAACAATATCTTTAAACAAATAATGTCATTGGTTTGACACCGCTACACACATAAATTTTATTGCATAATCCAAAGTAAAAATCGATATATAATTAAACCCAGAGGCTAGGTGAATTGTGACAATAAACTGATAAAATCTTGCATACAAAACTCCACCACTAGGTGAATGATTGTCCAAATTTCACCAACTACTTTCAAATGACTAGTTGTATAAACCACATAATTAAGGAATCGATGTTCTTGATAAAAAGAAAAGAAGAGATTATAGAAGGGTCGATGAAATTAAGGTGAAGGCGACAAGAGTTGTTGCATTATAGTAGTAGTTAATAAGGCATTCAAATTCAAAGTCCAATTGCCACTTCCGAAAGAAAAGGCTCAGCCGCTGAGCTCTATTGTCTTCACCTGCTCCTAACAGTATAACAAAGAAGGTTTGTCCCCCATACTCTCACCACTTTAATTTTCGCGTTATATATTAATGTACAATAACAATAATAATATATTCTGTAGTTTTATAAGTGGAATCTAGGAAGGATAGGATGTACGCTGTCTTTTATTTCTGTGAAGTGGATACAAGTGGTTTATGAAAGAATCCTAGCTCAATGAGAAGTGTATATTAATGTACAATATCAACAACAATATATCCAGTATAGTCTTATAGCAGGACTATCTAAGGAGCAGGTGCCTAGGCCGGGCTTATCGAAACCCCCATTGGCGAAAAATTATAGTCAAAAATATTTTCTTAGCTATATATATAATAGATGTTGAACTTCATTCGACCAGCTCATGTGTCTGCTTTTTCAGATTTTAAACTCCTTAACTGAAATCTTGGCTTCACAATTGCTAAGGAGGATAGGACGTACACGTCCTCTATCTTTGTGGGGTGGAGAGAAGTAATTATATTGTTTCTGATAGACTTTCAGCTCAAAAAAAAGTTTTTGAAGCCGAATTGCAAGAAACAGAAATATAACAACAACATAACAAGCTATAGAGCAAATAAAACAACAAATAATGTACAAAAGTGAAAATTCAAGGTTGAAATAATGTTGGCATACGTTAGGTAACATTTCCTATCAACTCTATATAGTAAGTGGTAACCTTAAAAAATAAAGCAATAAGTCGTCATAATCAGATAAATCATGTTAATAATGTAAAAATCGTTTAAAACTATCTATTATCAATATTACTGATAACTTGTAAATACTATTGTTCAAAAAGTGAATTCCAGTAAGTCTCAATAGCTAATACCAAGCTTAAGAATGAAAAGAAAAAAAAAATTATGATGATAAATATGTTATAATTTTTTTGATTATTAAAACTTTTAAAATTTATAATCATAAATAAGTAATTAATTAAAAGTAAAATAAAAATACATCGTTCTCTTCTAAAGTCCGCAAGTCCATATCGTATGTTGATTACGAGCCATGGCATCAAGCGGGCCTGAAAAGCGCAAATTCCAATTTTCTATTGTTTGTCTTATTTCCACAAGATTTTATAATGAAATCCATAAAAAAAAAATAATACTAAAAGGTATTTGTAGAATCCAAAGTGCTTTAGCATAACTGGACTACAGCACGCCCATCAAAGTCCAAAATTGAATTTAAATTCCTTGCATGTACTACTTGAAAGTTGAAATACCTAACCATTTGACTATAATAATTTTGGGGAGATAAATGGGGATCTTGCATTAAGAAATTGCATTTAATATACTTTTTATTTTTATTAAGATGTGGAAATATGAGACTCATCGGCCATGGACCTCACTTCTAAAATGACGAATATCAGAGAATGTCCTCTCTTTAATGCTAAGGCTGATATTGTTAATGATTTTAGCATATCTTGACCAATATTTTCTTTTCTAATTTGTAATGACTTTTGTTGACTTTGTAAAAAGAAAGAAAAATACAAAGGAATGAATTCCATTAAAAATAAATGAATTAATCTTTAGTTCCATTAGTAATTGATCAATTTGTATAGTAAGTTTAAATTTGTATAGTTTTTTCTTTTATCCATGATTAAATAAGTAAATAAATATCAATACAATAAAGAGCAAAAAATGAAAAGGAAGTCCAAAAATATTTCATATATTAAAAGGTTAGTTCATTTTTATGATGAGCTCAAATAAAACTGTGCCTTATAGCGTTTGTGTTAGTAGCTTCAATAAGGAATTAATTCAATGGGTCTTTCTTGTCTTTGTATGTTACATATATGATGTGCAATGGGCTTCTTGGTGGTTAATATTCTTGATATAGTAATTTCGGACCATACTACAATTAGTTACACTTTTATTTACTCACACTATTTCCGGTTCAGAGCTTTGGGTATGAAAAAAATCCTAGCACTTCTTTCCAAAATGAAACCCTATAATTGGATTTATTCATCCCATTCGCCAACTTTAGCTCGGACTTAGATATGGCTTGAAACATTAATTTTTTGATTTCCCACCTGGTGTTTGGTGCCCACATTGAAGCCCGACTATATTCAAGTTCGTGTTGTGTAGGGCTCAATTTGGGGGGAAGTACTCTCTGTCAAGAATTTTTTCATTCCCAGGGCTCTAACACGAGACTTCTGATTAAGGGAATAGCAATATCATCCACTGCACCACATTCTTTGATGGTAGGAACATCAATTAAAGTAAAACTAATAAATTTTAATTTCAAACACAATAAGTCGAATAGTATGTGATAAAATTTCAAGTTCGAAATATAAAGTTCAATTCTTGAATCCATTCTTTTGTTTTTCCTTGGTGGAAAAAATTAAACTTAATTTAAGTAGTTCCTATTGAATTTAATGGCCAAATATTTCGTGTCAATGCAAGTATATAGGTGTCTAATTTCAAAGTTAAATAATGGGGGCCATGAATTTTCCATTAATTAAAAATGAAAATAATAGAAGGTTTGACTAAGGGAACTTTAATGGCCACTCTAACGTGAACGCAAAGCAAGTTTTTACTGGAGAAAAAGTTAAAATGTCGACAAACCTTGCCTCCCTCTCCTTATTATTTGGACCGCCATTTCTCTCTCTCCACTACTAACTACTTTTATATATATAACAAAACAAAACAGAGAAAAGTTGATTTTGATGAAGCTTAATTAGTTATATTTGTTCGTTCAAGTGAAGTCTCATGGAAGCAAAAGTATTGCTCCCATGTCAACCAGCATCAAAAACATATCTATCCCTAATTGCTTCTTTCACTCTTCAATTTCAACCTTTGAAATTTGCTTCAAATTAATACTTCTATATATAAGCCGGATCGATTTTCATTTTCCATGCCCGCTCTTCTATGGCGCTAACTTTCAAAAATGTCACTAGGAAATATCTATTCGTTTTCGTAGCTCTGTTATTGTGTTTTGCTATTCATGAATGGCGGAAATTCTCCTCGGATCGCATGATTTTGAGCAGTAGCAGGAGAGAATTGATCACGACGAAATTTGATTTCACGCCGTTTATGCAACGTCACCACCACCGGAAACACCTCTATCCACCGCCTGAAAGTGAGATCGACCCGGTTTATGGTGTTGAAAAACGGCTCGTTCCGACCGGACCGAATCCACTTCATCATTGAGGTTCTCTCTTCTGCATTATTCATTATCATAATTATTATTAGTATTATATTATTATTGTTACAATTTGTAATCTCTTGTTTATTATGAACGCATAATTTTTGTATTATATGAGAAAAGTTCAATGTTTACACAGCCATATAATTTTTTTTTCAATATTCAAATTAATTAATTTATTTGATTTATTTCATGTGGGAGTGCTAGTCTAGCTAGCTGTTTTGCATCTTCCATAAGCTCTGAAATTGTTAGCACTACTAATCATTTTCTTTTAATTATGATTAATAAAAACTTTGGATCATGGAAAGGGTGATAATTAATTATATTAATGTCATTGGGATGGCATTAGATTCAGCAAAAAAAACTAGTCTGCTTGTGACGGCACGGCAACTTAAGGGGGTGGTGGGGTGGTATGGGAAGAAGAGACCAGAAATGATATTACTAAAAATGATTTAATTTGATTTGGTATATACGAAATTTATGAAAATAAAAATTATTTTTTAATTTTATAGTTCTAAATTAAAATTATATTAAAAGTATCAAAATCCTCTTTAATCTTGTACCATGAAACGTACCACATAAAACGTGAAAATTAACATTTTGCCAAAAAAATAAATGAATCATTTCTCTTTCAGGCCTTAGTAATTTCAATTTCTTAAAAAAAAAACGTAAGCTATTCTTTTTTAGACGAAGAGAGTATTATTATGGGGTGGGGTGGATGGGATAGTGGTGGAGATGGTGGTCATGATGGGAACCTTGAAATTACTAAATACATATATACCAAAGACATGCTTAGAAAGTGTGGTTGACTTTGTGACATGATTTATTTTACTGTTACGTACTACTCCATTTGTTTATTTTATTTGATTTTGTAATTGACATGTTATAGATAGACACTTTAGTTTGATTTTATTGTGATTATTTAAATATTTGAATTTGATGTTGATGTGTTTTCGTAAGTATTTTAATTTTGAAAATGTATATATAGGTATTTTTTTCGGGATGTATTTTAAAGTTGAGATAGTTATTAAGCTAACTTAAATTAAACCAAGTTAAGATGTCTGAACGTATTTTTTCAAAATTAAAATCTTAATTGTCGGATTAGGTCAAATGAAAGTGTTATTATGTCTTAATTTGTGATTTGATGATTTGATAATTTGATAATATTAGGCTCCTGCTTTTCGCTTTTCATAAATTTTTAAATGTTTTCTTTTGATTAGTTTATGATGTGGAATACACACCAAATGATCCATGAAACATGGAAATGGTCTCAAGATCATACAGTCTTATTTGATTAATTATTTGGTTTGGTTTAGTTTGTATGTAAAGTTACATGATTGTCTTCTAGTCATAATTCATCAAAACACATTCATATATGCTTTAAATTTACTAGCAAATATTTCTAAATTAGCTTTTCCAAAAATAAATTATTTTCTAATGTATTACTTAATATTTAATGGAAACTCTATCGGTTTTGCTTAATATTTGTTATATATGATTTATAAGCAAAAAGCAATTTCACTGCCAACCAAACATGCAAAACATTTTTCCCTTAAAGAGAAAGAAAGTACTGCTACAACAACAACAATATATTCAGTGAAATTTCACAAGTGAGGTTTGAAGAGAGTAAAATGCACGCATATCTTATCACTACCTCATAGAGATAGAGAGGTTGTTTCCAAAAGATCCTCAGCTTAAATATCTCAATCCCAAAAACATAAAAATACTAGATATACACTGACAATTAAAATAACGTATACACCCTAATATCAAATTTAGTGGTCGTACAAAGATGAATAACGCATGTGGATGTTTTCTTGTGGGTATGTGAGTGGTTAATGGGTAAGTGGGCTAAAATTGTGACCTTTTTCTAACTTAAAATTGTGGGCTATATTATAGTAGTTTATTTTTTTTTTCAACATACAACAAATGTGGTGGTTGTGAAAATGTTTCTTTGACTTGGAAATGGAAATGACATTTTACACTTTTTGTAAAACACTAGAGCCTCTTGGTTCAAATAATGATGGATATATACTCATTGACTTCATGTGTCTCATTTCAACCATTAAATTTGTAACTCATTTTTTCAAAAATTCATGGAGGTCCACTCAGGTGTGTTGGCTGTGTAAATTGAAATTATTTTAATAGAAAAGTATCAATAGAAAAGATCCAATATTAATCAAAAGAGGAAGTGGAAGATCTTATCC
Source organism: Solanum medicagineum (assembly GCA_026153255.1). NCBI lineage: Eukaryota > Viridiplantae > Streptophyta > Magnoliopsida > Solanales > Solanaceae > Solanum > Solanum medicagineum. Next base: position 26,620,963 of record JAPFFP010000070.1, read on the forward strand.
AACACTGGTATTACTTGTATAATTTATGAGGGTCCATAATGTATTGATTTTCAACTATGATACAATTATAATTGGAGAGACAATTATAGCGGTTTGATGCTAATGATTTTCATCTGTAGACCTCCATATATTGGCCACTAACTGAAACGTCATACTCTTTTCGTTTTAATTCATGTGGTATTAATTTTTATTTTTTTAAAAAAATATTTAAATTTTATAAGATAAAATAAATCTTTGACCAAGGTTACCAAGGGTAGTTTCCTAATTTTTTTAGGTCATTACACAGGTGCGAGCGTGACTCTTTTTTTATTGGCCAAAATATAAAGAAATTCTATTTGATAATAGGTGGTGGCAAGATTCAATTACATGACTTTTGTCTGCTTTGATATCATATCAAAGTGAGTGACCATCTTTCTAAAAGCTTAAGTTATTAAAGAGAACACATTCTTATTCTTTAATTATATTATCAACATGTAATATTTGGACAATTTTCAAAAGTTTAGACCGTTAATTAAAAATTTCTGGTAAAATTTTCAATTTGCTCGAAACAAGTTTCTAAATTGTGGCCTAAAAGGTCCAAAAATTGTAAGAAAAGAAAAATGAACCATTTATTACATAGTTATCTCAGAAAAGGGACAAGAAAATTTGTCCATCGCCCATTCCTGAATTAGTTCGCCGTATGAATGGGTAGGCTAACCCGAACTCCTTAGAGCCTGATGGATCATCTGAAGGAGCCCAAATGTCGCATCAACTTTGCGGCCCAATTCGGCATTACAAGCCCATGTTGTTTAGCCCCGCAAACAAACTCCCGCTCTAATTTCAATGAATTTAACGATCTATAAAAAACACGCATGATGATTCAAACGTTAAGTGTTATCGATTAAAATAATCAACATCTATATACCAATAGAAATTGAGATTTTTAAAAAAAATTCGAGAGTCCAAAGATAAATAATTAAATAAATAAATAATCTTTTGAATATTTGATAAAAGTTACTTTAGGGATAACATGCTGATCTTCCCCAAAAGCTCACATCGACGGGAAGGTTTGACACATCCTTCCATTTCAATTGAAAAAGCAAATAACGTTGCAAGGACACATCTAGTTCTGCTTCCGTGTTGCTTTTGCATTGTTTTTTAATTTTACCCTTTTTTGTGTCTGATTCCACGTAATCTTTTTCAAGATCGTTTTGATGTTTTGAGAAAAAAAAAATACATCTATATACCCTATAGAAATCAAGATTTTTTTAAAAAAACCCGAGAGTCCAAAGATAAATAAATAAATAAATAATCCAAAACTATATAAAACGTATTATCAAATATTCAAAAGATTATTTATTTATTTATCTTTGGACTCTCGAGTTTTTTTTAAGAATCTCGATTTTTGTAGGGTATATAGATGTATTTTTTATTCATTTAAGTGACAATTAGCCATAAGCTCTAATATTTTACGGTAAGATAGTGAATTGTTGATTTAAATTGATCAAATTAAGTAACGTATTCAAGATCGAACGTTAAAATTAACTGAAAGTAATTGATCCGTTATGCAAAAAATATATTATACTTTCGACTTTTTTATAACTATATTAGTACCTACTTACTAAAATATATAACTAATTCAATTGTGAAATAGTTAATAATTATAATAAATATAAATACTCACGAGTGAAGAAGTTTAAAGTCAAAAATAGCACAAAAGGTATTTTAGAATACCTCATATTCCTTTTCTCTTCTTCCTTCTCTTTACCAGCCTTCGAACCCTTGACCTACTAATAGCAAGGAGGTAAACTCCCCAACCACTATGAACAAGGAGGCTGGTGTTAATTTTGCAACATAAAAAACAATTTATAGGTACAACGCACATGAAATGGGCCAGCCCACATGTTTCTCTTTTCCGTATTTCATTGAAGTGAGTCCATGTTCAATGGGTAAAGCTTAATGGTCCAAGTGGATAGAGCTACAAGTATTTTGGTCTTTCATGTTTCAACAGAATTTTTCATGGGATAATTTCAAAAATGCATTAAAAAAATATTAGTTTACACAAAATATAGTAAAGAAACTTTACAAGATAAAATATAATCAAATTTGCTATTTTGTCACAATTTAAATAATATTATGTTTTATTTCTTATTAGCCATGACTCACTTTTACTTTTTTACTATCTACAATTTGACCATGGCTAAAAGATTGACTTTTTAATAACTAGCAGTTAAGTAGTGTATATGTAGTATATCTATATTGTATGAATATGTGTGGATATTTTATACATGGTATATGAACATGTATATATGATGTATGAATGATTATATGTGGTGTATATATAATGTATCAATATTTGTATAGATAGTTATGTAGTATATATATAATGTATCGATATTAAATAGTTATGTTATGTATATATAATATATCTATATTATCTAACTTGTGTATAAACATGTAAAAATGTCATATAAATAGTATACAGATATGTATATATAATGTATAAATAATTAAGTTGTATAAACACGTAACAATGTCGTATAAAATGGTATATAGATTTGTATATATAATGTACAAGTAGTTAAAAATGCCTTATAACATGTTTTCAACTTTCTTTTCATTTTTTAAGTTGTTTTTAAGCACACCGAAGAATAAAAAGCACTGCAAATATTTTTTGCAAAAAAAAATTAACCAGACACACGATATTTTCGATTTCAATTATATAAATTTTGAATAAACAAAGGTTTGATTGACTGTGGCTTTGTAAATATTTACCGGTGATTAATAAAAAAATTAGTTAATGCCAAAAGAAGAAAAATTAAATAAAGTAAAAAATATTGAAATATAGGTCAAACGCCTATTAAGTTTGATTGAGGTACTAGTGAGACCTAATTTTACTTTTTGAACTCACATGAGAAATTCTTTATTGTAGCCAAGAATGTATTTGCTTTTCAGTTATACAAAACTTTTTTTTAATTAAAAAAAAAGTTTGTTAAATAGTTATTTTCTTTATACCTGGTGACATGTTGCTTTCAACCATAAAAGGAAAAAGCAATTAATGTTGATTGTACCAAATGTTAGATGATTAAGGTTTAATTAAAATTCATCAACGAAAGTAAGTTTGTTTGATTTGGTCACGTGTGGTCTTATTGTATGTCATGTCGAATATAATGACGCTTGTCATTTATTTATCCTTGATAGACTTATTAATTGCTGCTTAATCATTTCATAATTGCTTGTTTTATTAAAAATGTTTAATTAAGGTCTATTAATATTCTTTGTGGCGTGTCCACTGAGAATGATAAAATGAAGGGTTATAATCACATTAGAGTATCTTTTGCCTTTTCATAGTTGGTGAAGGACGTGATTTACTTGTTAATCAAAGATTAGTTTTAATCATCACAATGCCACTGGTATGAATGAATGTTGTCCTATTGATCTCCAAAAGTAATGTGAATTATAATTAATAGGAATATATAATACTTATTTCCCCATTTCTGTGCCAGAAACTACATTGCAAGCTCAAAATAATAGTGTAGTCCTCGTTCTATTTTAACTTAATTTGTGAGATAATATACACATATTTAAAAAAATATTTATAGATAAAATTTAAATTATATTTTTCACTATTTCTTTTTGTGAAGTAATAAATATATAGTATGATTTATCTCTTAGAAAATATAAAACTTCAATAAATGAAAGAACAAATATGAATTTTTTTTAAAACGTTCATCTTGAACTTTGAACAATTTCAACTATTTTGAACATTGAAAAAGGTCCAAAAAATTAAGTTAACTTGGGATGGAGGGAATACTTCTCTTTGTCCCAAAATATTTTTCGTATTTTTCACTTACACGTCCCTTAAGAAAATATTAACGAGGAGAGTACATGTAATTATAACTCAGATATAATTTATCTTATTTTTTAAAAGAAATTAGGACAAAAATTACAATGTGGCGAATCAAACTTCAACAATAAATTGGAAGCTCAAGTAATCATCCAACTGAACTACTAAATTCTTCTATCTTAATTGAATATTTACTTTGTTTATATATTATAATTAAGCTGTTTGTTGTCATAAAAAAAAAAAAAGGAGAAAAAGGATCATGTTTGCCCTTATACTTTTTCGAAAAGGATCTTCATCATTTTTATCAGCGTACAAAAACAAATATTACTTGCAAAATTAGGAAGTATTAAGGGATCAAAATTACTATCCACGTGGCTGAGTGAGTGAAAATTTTAATATCCACGTGGTAGAGTGTGTCAAGTTTTAAATTTTTCTAAAATATTTTTAATATTTTGGAGTGTGTCAACTTTGGCATACAAAAAGAAGTGAGTCAAGGGTGTTTAATTATATGCCCAAAATATATCCAAATGCAGGAACCTTGCTGAGTTCTTAAACAAAGTGGAGTAACAAATTAAATTGGGAGGTGACCTAACTACATATTTTCTAGTATACAATTTGGCCAGCTACCACTTTCATTATTTATCCCACTTATGCTTTGATGACCATAATCTTAATGTCTATCCTGATGAATAAATTTTATAGCTAAACAATAAAATTAAGTATATATTATGGCTAAGCAATACAATGTTTTTTACTGCTCGTAGAAGTAGTGATAAAGGAGGAACAAAAAAATTACTCCAATAAAAAATTAGGAGGAAGGGTCAAATTTACCTATCAACTATGCGAAGGTTTAAAATTCATCTTTTGTTTAAAATTGTTTTAAATAAGGGCAAGTTTATTCCTTTTCAAATAGTTGAATGAAAAATTTAAACTTGACGAATAACAGAAAATTTGGCCCTAACTATTAATAAAGGACAATTTTTTTTTGCTTTCCATTTCTCATAAGTTCATAGGCAAATTTGAATATTTTCCCTTTTCAATATATTTGACATATATAGCTTACGTATTGATTTTTTTAGGAGTTGCATGAAGGGATATAGGTAGATTGAAAAAATATTGGGGGGAGGTGATTAGACAAGATATAGCGTAACTTCATATCGCCGAGGACATGACGTTAAACAGAAAAAAGTAGAGGTCGCGTAATAGGGTAGAAGATTAATAGGCCGGTAGAGGTAGGATGATGTCTAGCCTTGTGTTATAGTACGTTAGTAGGATTAGTCATGTACTAGTGTCTTTATATCTTGCGTTGTTATTGTTTGTCTTATATTTATTACTTTTATTATATTTATATATTATCATTTGCTTTCCACGTATCTTTTCCTTTTTGAGTCTGATATTTTTAAGATGAGGGTCCTCCAAAAATAACCTCTTTATCTCTACGAGGTAATGATAAGATTTGCATACATTTTATCTTCTCCAAACCATACTTGTGAAATTCTACTAAATATACTATTAAATTTAAGAAAATTTGTATTCAGTCAAACCCTAAAACAAAGACCTAGCAATACTCAAGGGGAAGTGCAAAGTGTGTCACCATATATGTATCAACAGGTAGAAATTGCTTCAAGTGGTTTGTCCAAATTGGCTAGAGAATATATAAGAGCATCCAACAATATGGTTAATCTCAATTCTCAACTTTATGTGGTTCATATTTCACAACCTGCTCATCACACACTTGTCAAGTTTAATGTTATTTGGTTTTATTCCATTTGTAGATAAGAAGCAAACTTGAGAACCAAAACTTGGAAAAGGACAAATTCAAAACCAGAATGTTATTTTATACAAGTGCTAGGATAATTAATTAATCATATATGACACATCTTCTTGCCCATAGTAAAGGGAAGCAATTTATGAGGCATGCCACTTCACAATCATAGCGTTTGATTTTTATTTTAATTTAATTTATAAAATTAGCGTTAATTAAATATTTTTGTGTTGGATTATATATTAAATAAAAAAGATAAAAAAGCAATTTATTTGAAATTACGAAAGATAGAGTTGAAAAATATTTGAAGCATTTTTTTCGAAATTGAAATTTAATTTCGAGTTGAATTCTGAAATTTGATAATTAAATATTAATTTTAAATAAAACGAAAATTATTTTTAAAAAAGTGAATTGTTTTGCGGCTGAACAGCTTTTTGATCTCTTGAACATACTGTTCAAATTCTTAAATTCTGATCACGATTTAGAAATAACAAAAGCATAAGCACGAAAAAAAAATGTTTTTAAAGTTGCAAAGTAATTGATTTTAAACGAGAATTCTTAGAAACTCACTTGATTGGCTATTTGAATTTGCATTATGTTAGTGAAGATCTGATCCTAGATTTTATAATCCCCTTCCTCTATGCCTAATTTTTTTTTTTAAAAAAAATATTATTAACTTTATATATACCAAGAAATTTTAGTAACTCAATTAATTAATTACTTAAATTTTTACTCACTTTCCTACTTTATAATCTCCTCGCCTAAAAAACAAAAATTTACATGGATTTTATAAAACTAGTACGTACTACAATAATCATGCGAGGACATTTTGCATGGTAATTAATACTGAAAAATGTTATATATGTATGAATTATTTATTTTATATGGACCTTATTCGTATTGCTTTTTTTTTTTTCCTTTCTCCTTTTTTGGACAAATAGATAACCACAAAACTAAAGTATTAATTGGAGTCACAAACCATTACCAACTAACCATAACATCAAGTGGAACATTACTACGGCAAGCATACCATTGATTTCAGTTTCCCACCTAAGAGTTTCTTTGTTGAGAAGGTAATCGCAGTCATTATTATTTGAGTGTATATTATTATAAATTTTATTTTTGATATATAAATTAATAAATTATAATAAAAAATATTATATTATGTAAATTTCTTGAGATTAATTCAACTGAAAATATATTCAAAACGACTTTGAATATGTTATCAAAATATCACATGTTCAATCACCTATTTATCACCTAAGCAATTGTTGAAAGAGTAATTAAGAAAGAGATTATGGTGGGACCAAAATACATTGGAACCCCAAATTACAAGTTGCGATGCTGATTAAGAAATACTCATTTAAAAGACTTCATTCATTACATAGTATAACTCCTTTTGGAGTTGACTCAACTAACACCAAAACTTGCCTTTTATTCAACGCCTTTTGAGCCTCTTTGAATATATAGGCACATTTCACACACATCCAAAATTACTCTTTTATCCAAAATACTTATCACGTTTCATTTTTTTTAATAATTAGTTCAATTATTATTTAAAGTTAAATTAGGTCAGATTGAATTAGCGTCATATTTTAAAATTATAATTTAAATATTTTAAAACAATATGAGATATTATGAGTATTTTTTATATTAATATGTTAAAATATTAATCAAAATTAATGTGGTCAACTATAAGAAGCAAAGCACGATAAGTATTTTGCGAGGGGAGAGGGGTGGGGGGTGAGGAAGAGAAAAAAGAAAGAAAAAGAGACAGGTCCTTTCACCATCAACGTGTGAAGTATTATGGTACAGTGGGGAGACTACTAGTTGGCAAAATTAACCAAACTCGTTCAACTATCTAATCCGTTAAAATTAACCTTTTCATTTATTAGCTCAACTCAACCCATTTAAAATTAAATTGATATGCAATCTGAAGACTCGAGAGGGATCTTATTAAAATATTTTTAAAATATTTTTTTAATTTGATATGCTTTATAAAAGCCAAAATAAAGAAAATACAATTTAATTAAGTAATAAAATATTGAAAAAGAACAAAAAAATAAATAAAAATTAGGTCGGATTGGATCTTGGCCCACTCCATAACCAATTAGTCAACCCATTTTAACCCAAGCAATTTTGAGTTGGGTTGAGTCGTGACTTGTTTTTATCTTAACTCATTATGACCCTCTCAAAATAACCCAACCCACCCAATTGTCACTCCTAATCAGAGGTCTCGAATTGGGAAAAAAGAATAGTGTGAAGCACTCTATAAGTGCAAAGTGCTCCAATGTAACAACCTTAATTCTTTTATTTCATAAATAGGTCATAGAGTAATAGAAATTATTTGCTAGGTTTAATTTCCTCCATTGACTTAATTCACAATACGCATTTCTTCGAGTTTTACACTTTAAAGTAATATTTCGAATTGAATATTGAACTTGAATGTAGTAAACATAATTTTAATTGCAAGATCAAAGAGAGATTATGAGAAAAAATTGATGAAGATACATCACCCAAATAACTACGCACCACACTTAAGCAATAATTGATGGATTGATTTTATTTCTAATTCCAATAAAGAATATAAATTATTTAATTGCATCGACTTCAAATCTTTATTGGATAAATTTCATAATGATTCACTTGCCTTAATATAAACTGTTGGAAAGAATTATTGGAAACAATTTTTTTTGGCTAGTAAATCTATTTGATCAATTCACAATATTTTTCTTAATGTTAACCTTTATCATCAAATCTTATATTCTTTTTGACTTAATTTTAAAGTGTCTTAGTTTGACTGACTTAAAAATTCAAACAATGAAACAAAACATAATGAATTTATCAATTATTTTGTCTTACGTAAATTTGAATGAAGTATTAATAAATAGTGAAATCAATAACTAGCCTTTCTAAATGCTACACTAAAGTCTTCGATTATAATTATATTTTTTAAATTATTGATTATCTACACCTTTATTTATTTGATCTTTCTATGTTCCCTTATTTTGATGAAAGCGCCAAATTTAAATTAGGAGAGAAAAATTAATAAATACTTTATGTAATTTACGACTTTTATATTCTAAGGAAACCACTTGTGCACACAATTACTAATAAATTTCCCAAAAATAAACAAAATCAAAAATCAATCATAGTCCCAAAGTCAAATTTTCTCCATAAAACAGTTACCGGCTATTTTCGGTTAACTACCTTTCCTCGCCCCTCTGTTATAAATAGGCCTCACATTCGTTTCCACCTCTTTCACCAGTTGCTCGAAAACCAAAAACAGAGAGAAAAGGGAAGAAAAAGAATGGTTCTCTTAACACCACCACGAACTCCGGGTCGGGCCGCGACGGCGATAGCCGGTTCATCAAAGCGGCTCATGGTGAATTTTATCGGTTCGCTGTCTTTGTTAGCTTTGTGGTTGAAGAAAGCAAGCCGAGGAATGAAAACTCAAAAACTCGGGAGCGATTCGGCGAAATCGCGGCTGGCGAAGCCGAAGAAGTTCCTCGCGGCGATTAGTAACAAGGCGATTAATCTGAGGCAGAAGAAGAAAGCAGAAGGAGAGCTTGTTGATGAGGATTTCGGCGATGGAGGGCTTTGGCAGAGGGGAATTTTGATGGGAGACAAATGTCAGCCGTTGGATTTCTCCGGCGTGATTTATTACGATAGCGAGGGGAATCGACTTCCGGAGATGCCGATGAGATCTCCGAGGGCGAGTCCGTTGCCGAGTTATCTCTACGCTTCACCAAAAGTGAATTAGAGATAGAAAGTACTATCAGTTAGTTGATGCTCTGTTTTTAGGCATGTAGTTTTGGTTGGTCAGTTTTCTCTGTTCAACATCTTAAACTTTTTTTTTTTTAATTTTAATTATGGTTATTATGTTTGTTTGGTTTGGGTTAATTACAAAGAGATGGCGGATATATGAGTTAGCTGTCCTAATTTTCCATTAATCTGGTGAAAAATACTGTATAAAAAAGTTTTGAAATTGGTGGAATAAACTGGATTTGGGATATAATATGCTTAAGTGGATATTAATCCAAAGTATTAATTTGCCAATTCGGGTTTACGGACAGAGATTGTCAATCAAGATGCCTCTTATGTCTATTTTTGCACTTTATTTTTCTCTTTTAATATGCTTTTTGAATTAGCTAAGACATACCTTTATCATTTATTAATTTTTATTACTATAAAAGATTGAGTACTTCTACTTACTAAAGCAGTAAAGCTTGATTAATTCGCAAAAATTATTTATTCTTGTGTCTTAAATTTCGATTATAGTCTGCAACACTTCGTTCACGATCAGACCAACACGCGTGCATTTTTTTCTGTTTGTTTATAATTCTAGACTCTGGAAAAAATTGAGAAAAATAAAATTTATCATATGAATAAATAATTACATTGTCATTTTTTCTTTCGGAGTAGTTCTAAAATATTATGTTGATTTCGTTGCTTTATATATATATATATATATTTTGGGTTTTATCACAGTTCATGTGATACGATTTTTTTTAATTGATTTTAAAAAGAATATCAATTTTTTTAATAATTTAACTTAAACAATCTAACTTAAAAGTTTTTTTGTAGGGAAACAAATAGTTAGCAAGTATTTTAGATCATAAATTTTAATTTTTTTTAATTAAATCAAACGATACTACATAAATTAAAAACTAATGCGTTCCTTACATTTTTGTTTCCAAAAACATATTACTTCTTTTCAATTCCGTAAACTGTTTCTTTATTAGATCGTTATATAAATATTACTCTCTCCATTTCATTTTAATTGAATTTGTGAGACAACACACTCATATTAAGAAAAATATTCAAAGACAAAATTTATAACATATTTTTCACTATTATCCTTTGTGAAGTCATAAATAAGTGTAATTTATCTCTTAGAAAATATAAAACTTCAATATATGAAGGACAAATATGGAAAAAGTTTCAAACATTCATATTGAAATTTGAATAATTCAAATATTTTATTCATTAAAAAAAAATCACAAAAATTCAATTAATTTGAAGCGGACGAAAATATAACTTATTTAATTATCACACTTATTTAATACATGAGGTAAAGAATTGAGATCATACATAGGCGAAACACTTAATTATATATCTGTTCCAAGAAGCAAAGAGACAGTTGATTAGGAAAATATTAAAAGCATTTTCGTTTCCAGCATATGTTTTTCTTTTTTAAAATTTTTATTACGATAATTAGAGTTATACTCTTTTCGTTCTTTTTTAGTTGAAAGTTTCTCCGTCTTAAATTAAGTAAATTTTTTAGACTTTCTTCAAGATTCAAAATAGTTAAATCGTTCAAATTTCAAGGTGAATGTTTGAACCTTTTTTCATATTTTCCCTTTCATTTATTGAACTCTTATATTTTTTAGGAGATAAATTTCACTACATATTTATGATTTTATAGAAGGGCAATAATGAAAAATATGATATAAATTATCTTTGAATGTTTTTCTTAATATGTGTGAATTACCTCATAAATTCAATTAAAATAGGACAAAGGAAGTATAGCTTTTTTTTAAGAGTTAAATGATAAGAACTTAGACTAATATTTTAAGATATGTTTTTTGGTCATATTGATATGAACAAAAATTGCAATTTATAGTACTTTTTATTCTGAATATACAAAAATTTATTTTAAAATATGAAATTTAACATGATCTAATTTAATTTTGAAAGTTAATCAAATTAACTCTCGAAAAATACAATATAACAACTAAAAAAACAGAAAAAATACCAACTTTTTTTTTTCAACTATTTAATGATGTCGATGCACAAAACATTATAGAAAAGGCTAGGACTTTGTTCATCTATGAACACAAATGCTCGGCCGAAACATAATAAGTTTTAGTTTTCAATACATGTTGCATCTCAAAAGGCCACAATCATGTCTTTAAATTTTACAAGTATTAATATTATTTTATGTTAAGCTTAAAGGCTTCAAGCGTCAATACTTGGTGATTAAATCGTTGAAAATATTTCATGGGACAAAATAACATCATCAATCCTTTTGATTCCCTTGCAAAACCTACGTATACATTATACAGCCTTTTTTAATTGAATTAATAAACACAATAAAAATTAAACAAATATATAGAAATTTAATTTTTTCCATTTTGATTAAGATATTTTTGCAGAAAAATCTTTTAAAGAAATGCCACCAGCCGCAATAGTAGTAGTACGCAGGCATGAACTAAGTCATCCCCTAATTCTTTGTTTAATAAATAATTACTATTAAGAAAATGATCTAGTCCACTTAATTATGAATACTTGCATATTTATAAAATAAAATGGGGTAGTAATTTTATTATATGAAATAAAATAACAAGAAAGTGACACCTTCTCATGCGAATTTCAGTAGATATTGTAATTAATTAAAATGTGGTTGGAGTTGAACGATTCAACTTTTGTTAATTAATTCTTCTACTACTTATTAACACCCCCCCCCCCCCCCCCCCCCCCCCCCAACAACAAAAACAACCACCCTTTTCTCTTCTTTTTCTTTTTAAAACTTT